>WBMY01010831.1:470237-500162 GCA_013397315.1 Donacobius atricapilla | reverse complement strand
AGAGATGCCGGGGGAGGGGAGCGCCGCACCCGGCGCTGCGTGTCCGGCCCCGCCGCGGCTCTGTACCTCGGTTGCTCGTTCCTGGGAGCCCGAGGATGCAGACGGTCAGCTGCCCTTGAAAGTCCCCGCGGGAGTGGCCGATACCTGGATCGGCGAAGGGTGCCCAGGGGCAGCATCGGGCTCCCCAACCCATAGTCACGGCTCCGGGGGCGCAGGGGCTAAGGATGGGGTGCCCGCCGGTGAACAGCGGTCTCGGTCCTTGACTCTGGAATAAAATGGGCTTTTGGTAGGAAAGCCGGTTTGGTTTGTGCGCGTGTAAGTACTTCCCGCTGCCCATGAATGGTGAAATGTGTGAGGTTTGGAACTCCTTCCTGTGGACCTGACAGCCGTTGTGCTCGCTGATGGTGACTGGTCGCATATCTCTCTAAGTGCTTTCCCGCTTGCGGACCGCAGGCTCCAAACGGAAAGAAAAAAAGTCCATTGGCTAGCCCCCAAACTGGGCTTTCCAAATGGTTTGTTGCCTCGACTCACTCATATAATGGTATTTACTTTAGAGGGTGTCAGGACCTGGTTGTAGCCTTGCCAGGCAGGCAAAAGGCAGTGTTCCCTTGGATGCATCCAGCTGGCAGTGGGAGTAGCTGCAGAGGTAAGGCATGTCCTTGCACTTGATGCCTTTATCGGTAGGCACATTGTTTTCCTTGAGGATTCTAGGTGCAGGATTCAGTGTTTGGTTTCTTTCTCTTGCTGCTTCTAAGTCTTGAGCATGTCTGGCTATCCATTTTGCTACAAACTCAGAGATTACTGAAGTTACTAAATTAGCCCTTCTAGACTACAAGTTGTTTTATATAGTCTCTTCAGACATACATGAATTCCCCAAAAAACTATTGCAAAAACTACAATGAAGGCTTCACATTGTTCATGAGCAATCACTAGCTTTATTTAAGAGGTTGTTACATCGTTAGGGATGCTGAAATGGGAGATTTAAAGAGAGATTTTAATGAGAGATTTAAAGAATTTTAAATTGGATTGTTCTCTTCAGACTAATAAAGAATTGAATAGGTTACTGAGCAAATTCCCCATGAACTGTAAGTTTAAATATTTAAAAATAAACTCTAATTGTTCTGCCACTATAGTAGTCCCATAAAAAGCACTTCTTTACCAAAACAAGTACACACTGCTATTTTCAGCTTAGGTGAAGCTCTGTGGCTTTCAGCAAGTAACTGTAATTGCAAGTTGGTGACCAAGTGGAAGGTAGGTTCTCAGGCTCCCAGTTGTGTGCATCCCATGGGCTTCAGCTGAGACTGTTGGGGCAGAAAAATGTGGATGCTGGAAAGTGAATGTTTCATTGACCCTGTTGATGAAACCTGATGAGAGAGAGTGTTTGAAGATAAAGTAAATGGCTCTGGTAGTCATGAAAGCAGAACATACCAGGATTGTTTTCATATACTTCTTGGTCTTCCCTCTTGAGCTTTGAGCAGCTTGGTTAATTGGGACGCGTAAAAAAGTCACTAGCTTTTTCAGTTCTTGTTGTTATCTATGTGAAAAGAAGTTTCCCCTTTGCTTTGTCTCTGGTGGCTTTCTTGTTGTTGTTTTTGTTTGTTTGTTTTTGGTTGGTTGGTTTCAGTTTTTTGTCTCATCCTCTTCCCTTGCAGTTACTGGCTCTAGTGCTGGTGGGGCAGATCTAATGGAGAGGTGGTACATGTTAGAGAGAGCTAGTGAATGTGTTACTACCCTCTTCCCAGAAGTATGTATATGATGTTCAAAAATTTGGGTTCATTGTAACCAGAAGATCTCAAAATGCTTGCGGCAGAGAAGCTGAGAGGAAAGCAGTGCCACCAAAATTGCATTGTTTTCCAAAGGCAAAACATTAAAGAAATGGAAGAAAATATGGACAAACTCAGATTTTGCCAAATCGGACCTTTTCTTTCGTTTTTTTTACTCATCCTGAGCTATTACCAGGGTTTCTGAAAATGATTGCAAGACTTGCTGGGAGATACGTGTTGAAACTGTTTTTCTTTTGAAACAGGTTTGAGTTACATACAGAGAAGAGATGGAAAAAGTACCAGAATGATGAAATTACAATTCTACATATTCTGAAGTTTGTTGGCTTGGGGAAATCAGGGAATAAAGTACTTTCATGCTATTATTTAGCATTTTGTTACTGTCTATATTAAGGAAACTATCAGAACAATGTTTGCCTTTTGTTATGATTCAAGTGAGCACTTAAAAGAATGTTGGGAGGAAGTTTGGCGTCCTCACAAGCAGCTTGTGATGTAACACAAAGGTCAGCTATTGAACTCGCATTTTGCTAGTTTGCTTTGGAAGACATGGGAGAAGATGTGCCATACCTGCAGTGTGCTGAGGTTCAGCTTCCCTGAGCTACTGCCTTTTCTGTGTTTTCATGTTTTAGCAAATCAGCAAAAGTGATTTCAGTGTTTTGCTGGCTGGGATGCCTATGGACACAGGGATTTTTACTTCCTGTAGCTAATGAGAGGTTTGTTGTTGACTTACAAGGTGGAGATTTGGCCCAGAAGGTGTAAGGAGAGTGTGTGCCACCTGTGCCTGTCTGCTCTGATGCTGTGAGCCATTGCACAGCAGGGTTTGAGTCATGGATTTATGCTCCACATCCGGCACCAGCATCTGTCTCACTACCTTCAGGAGGAAATTCTGGCTCTGAGAATAGGTCACCTGGAGGCTTAGCTTCAGGAAA
Organism: Donacobius atricapilla; assembly: GCA_013397315.1. Classification (NCBI taxonomy): domain Eukaryota; kingdom Metazoa; phylum Chordata; class Aves; order Passeriformes; family Mimidae; genus Donacobius; species Donacobius atricapilla. The sequence goes on along the minus strand of WBMY01010831.1, from coordinate 497,452 downwards.
GCATTTGTAATGTTCATGTTCTGTAATTGTAAAACGTGTTTACAGATGATACTGGAGTTCCTGGATGTCTTCATGCTGGTGTTTCATCCAAGCTGGAGAAGGCATTTGGGGGTTCAACCTGGTTCCTATGCCAGACTGAAGCAGTTTATATCTGCAAAATGTGCATTTTTTGGGGATTCCTCTTGTTTCTTTGATTTCTGGGGATTATTTTTTCTTACTAAACAATATATTGACAAAGTAGCTCACCCTGTTGACTATTTCTTTTCCCTAGCATCTGTGTGGTATGGGCCTGTTCATCTTACTTATTCCCCCGGAACAAGCATTTCTCCTCCACTCCACTTTCTTCCTCCTCTTGTACTGAATATTTTTTGTAATGGTTATTTTTGCATATTGCTCATTCATGTCATATATTTTAACTTATTTTTATAATTACCTACTTACCTCTGTGATATTATGTTGTGAAATGTAAATTAGCCTTTATTTTTTATTATTAACCTTCCCTCTTTTAATGGTGTGATCATTACGAAAAATATGTAGGCAGGCAAATGAAATCTTCAGAAACATACTTGGTGCTGGGATAAAATATCATTGCTTCCTGACATTCTAGTGGAAATCCCATAGAGACTTAGCTCTCCTTAGTCAGTAAGCAGCCTAAAAGTTGTCTTCTAAAATGACTGTTCTGCTGTCTCTTCCTTGCATGGGAGCCCTGACACCTTGAATTTCATTTCACCTCATACAGGAGGGTAAAAGACCACATTTCTAAGAGATTCTTATACCACAGACACTTGTCTAATGTTCGTCAAGCTCCATAGAAGCAAAATTAAAATTGTATCCCACATCCAGTAAGATTTTAAATTGTCTTTAAAGGTATTGTTTTATTTAGAAATAAACTTACCATTTTTAATCAAAGGCATCCTTAACATCGTTTTCTACATGTGGTTAACTGGCATGCATCAGGAATGACCCTGGGAGAGGGTAGTCTGTTAACAAACGTTAAGTCTGCCTTTAATCCACAGGAGTAAGGAGATTTGCTGCTCTCTGAAAAGTTAAGTGATTTGAATAAGGGAGGGTGGGAGAGATCCTGCCTCACGCTTTATTTAGTGATTGCCTTCCCTCTCATCTGCAAGTAGCTGCACTCCCAAGGCCGCTGGGATCACCTCTAGAGCTTCCCCTGTCTGAGCCACAAGCTGGTTTTTGAGCTTCTGCTTGGATTGCCCTGTTACTGGGAGGGAAGTTTATTCTTTGGTCCCTTCCTGTGCTGTTTTCAGTGTGTTATGACCTCTTCCCTGCTGCACTGCTGATAAGCAGCCCCAGTGTTCAACTCTGAAAGTAACTGGCAAAGTAGCAGAGAGTATGTAACGTGAAATGACCCAGATGATACTTACTTGCATCTAAACTCTACCCAGAACATTATTTTTCACCTTTTCCTCTTTTGCCTTATCTTCTTTCCTCTGTGAAGGTAGAGGATGAACAGGGTGGAGCACAGCCTTCCTCTCCTAGTTGAATTCCCTTGACTACATATGGCACGGTAAAATAAATGCTAAATTTGCAAATGACAAAGAACTAGCCTGCTGCTCATGCTGGTGGAGTTGCAGAGAAACTGCGACTGAGGAGCATTTTGTGGTAGAAAAACAAGCTTAGTCACTTTCCATCCATTTTGAGTGTATGTTGCTACAGTCCAGAATCCAGTACTATAATTGCTTTTCTAAACTGTATGAATCCTGGGGATGGGACCATAGCTGGCTGCTTTTGTGTCACATGTGTTCCTCTCTTTGCTCTTGCCTTTCTGCCATCTCTCTGGAGAACTTCAAAAGGTGCTATCAAATATGCTTAAGAGACAGGGGTAAAGATTTGGTTGTATGTTGTCTGGGTCCTCATGCAAAAGAAAATTTTGCCTGCATTTTTATTTTATTTTTTGAAGAAGTATAAATGACACTTCAGATACCTTTGCAGTTCCAAATTATAATAGGTTTCTAGAAACTTGACTTTACTGGTATGTGTGTTTCTTGGCTTCAAAAGTCGATTTATTATCCCAGCAGTGCCTTTTGTTTGATGAGACAAAGTCCAGGCTGTTTTTCCATGTTACATTTCAGAGGTACTGTGGTTTCTCTGCTCTGCAGACGTGCAGTAGAAATTACATTTTCTCTGTGGTGTTGGTGGCTACTGACCCATAATGAATGCAGAGTTGTAGGTGAAGTATGATGACCGTGTCCTTCTACAGCATTATTACTGTGGCAAGTTCTTACAGTTCAAAATGAAGAGGGTGGCGCAGTTTATGGATTTTCTTTTCCTTCGCAAAATACTGGATTTTTTGTAAGGCTGATGATATTGCATCATGTTTTCTCATGCTATGTTACTTAGTTTGTAGCAAATGAATGTATGTGAGAATTTACTGGAGGTTTTTGTTAAAATACTTTCCAGCATTTCTCAGTGATCATAAATACTTTGGTGAGTTAAGATAACACAGAAGTGTTCTTCTATCTTTCTTGTTCTCTCTAGACCAAACTATTTATTCAAATGCTAAACATTTTAGTAATGTTATGAAGCAGGTGAAAGCTTAGCACATCTGTGAGCTGATGTTAGGCAAAACACAGAAAATGCTTGTCCTGAGTTGAATATTTTGATGTTGGAGGATAGCATAGGTCTTGCAACTACTGATTGCTTATTCTAATCCCCCTTGCTTCTTATTAATAGAAGATAACAACACCACAGTCCTGCTCCTGTGAATTGGAAGGTGATAGTCTTTCTAACACTTCCCTGGGAACATGACTCATACACCATCAGTAAACACATTTCTTGTGTGAGTTCTGTTTGGTACAAATTTCAGGAGGATGAGACTTGTGGGAAAAGGAATACTTTTTAAATCTTGTTCTTGTTTGATTGCCAGGTTATATACACAGAAATAATGAATTACTTTCCTTTAAAACTTTTTTTAATTGTTCGCAAGTCTCTTTGTCTAGATGAAAATACTTTCTTTTATTCTTTTTGTAGTTCAGAACATAAGAATGAGTAGGACTTGATGAATGAACTAAAAACTGAAGTCCCATACATGTAGCTAGAGACAACTGAACTCTGTGAATGAATGCTTCTTCTATGCATATTATAATGTTAACTTTAATGTATATTGCCTGGCTCTTGTTTAAGCCTGGGTTCATATAAAACAGCCTACAGAAACCTCATGATAATTTTAAAAGCTTCAGAAATCCCTTTCCTTGTGTAAGACCTTATGCTATAGCGTCTAATATTTATGTAATGCCTCTAATCTGCCAAGAGCATTGCAAATAATAATTTCAAAATAACCTTGGAGAAAAATGTACATATGTGTAAATGTACTGGTTCTTCCAAGTAAAAAAATGCAGCAGTGAGGATAAGTTTTGGCAAGAGATTTGATACGAATGTGGACAATGAATCTCAAGTTTTAGGTTCTATGTTTTGATGACATGGTTATTTTTCCTGCTGTTGTGTATTTGGCTTTTCCTATTTGGCCCCTGATTTCTGAGAACTTACAGTGGTAAAAGGAGAAAAATAGAACGAGGATAAAAATATAAATTGTGCTCAGGTATTTTTGATACTATCTAAGTTGCACAAACGTGATTCTTAGCGGGACAAGTAGGAAATGCATCCCTCAAAGCTGTCTCATATTGCTAGTCCCTCAGAGGCTTAAGGCTAGTGCTGTCTCACATATTTCTGACAGGCTTCCTTGAGCATGGCCCTAGCTTCTGACACCAGAGCATGCCTATGTCCTCCCAGGTAGCCTTCCTTTGGACCCTTCTGCCTTGGCACAGGTGGCAGTCAGCAGATGTTACCTGCAAACACTCCAGTGTTGTTCATTTGTCTCTGTTGCAGCTGCATCACTTGGGATAGGTGTAAGTGGGAATGGCTTGGCACAGTTATCATCACAGCCTAAAGTAAACTGACAGGGCTGTGCCCCTCGGGGTGAACTACTTTGAGCCTGTGAATGTGATCAAATGAAACATCCTCAGTTTGACCTTGAAAGGAAGCAGTACTGCAAAGACAGGTCATTCCTGTGATGGGATCTCTGTGCCACTTGGGAAAAATATGTTTTGTGAGTTTAAGGATAGGTTAAGTCAGCTTTGTGAGCTGAATCCCAAATAAGACTTGGAATGGGGGAGTGCTGTTAATGAGTGCAGGGTGATAATTTAGGCAGAGCAGACATAGCTGTGGCATAGGACTGGAGCAGGTGCTATATCTGTGATGGAGCAGCATTTGCAAGGAAAATAGAGGCTCCTGAACTACATCTAGCCTGGATCTTTGTCCACTTCCCCTTGGATTTCTGTTCTGATTGAACTTGCTAAAATGCAAGAGGTCCTATTGGACAGCATCACTTTCGTATTAACTGTGCCTTTTGTTGTCTCTAATGACTTTTTTTCTTCCTGCTTCTTAAAAAGAAAGAGAAAGGTAACTTCTAAGGGTTGTTTCCCATTTGGCCAGTCACATTTACTTGGTGGGGTATGTTTGGGATGTCCAGCGACAATACACACATTTATTATCCAGAGTGGCTTCCTGATCAGAGGTCAGTGGAGTAGGTCACAGTTGCAAGTGTTCAGAGCACAAAACAGTGAGCGAAGCTGGGGAGAGAACTCCCAGCTTGTGTCGAGCCGCTGTGCCCCTCAAATCCAACTGACATGGAGTGGAAGTTTCATTGCATGGTAATTACAGAGGGTCCAGCAAGTAGGAGATGGCCAGCAGGTCCATTGAAGCCTTTTGGCATCCTCACTGGTATCTCCCTCTTCCAGCAGCACACTTGCTGTCTGGTCGATGCTGCCAGCTGTACTTGGGGTTGTAAGTGCCATGGTTGCTAAGTGCTTGATGCTGCATGAGCGGATCAGTAGGTGAAGCTCATAAAGTGGCTGGAGGCAGGTGTGATACCTTCTCCAAATACTGTATGTAAGGCAAATGTTTGTCTGAGGAATTTAACATTCTCCAAATAAGTACTGCACACAGTATTTCTTCGGGGGAAGCAGTGCTAGGGTAAAGCCAGCCAAAGGGATGTCTGTGGTTCTTGATCACAACATGATTTAATTGCTTGAGTAAGGGAAGGACAAAAATAATACCAAGTTGAGGCAGTCAACAATAGCAAGTGCAGTAGATAGTGCAGGAGAGTATGTAGTCAGTCCAAAATATGGACCCTGTACATAACTTAGTAATCACACTGATTTGAGAAAGAAACTCAAATAAGAAGAGGTTTTAGGGGGCTGTGGCCAGCAGGCAACTTTCTGGCATGAAGTAGGGTGGCAAATCTAGAGCTTTGCTCATTGTTTGGGATCTGTATTCAACACAGTAAGGCTTAAGGGGGAGAGAATCTGCTGAGGTAGTCTAGAGCTGCTTGAGGTGGAGAGCTATGGGCAGTGCTGTGTCTGCAAAGAACCTCCGGCTTGATAGAACTGAAAATCTTGTGTGGCTAAATGGGGACCTAAATGCACCATCTCCAAGACAGGCAGGAGTTGAATGGGTCTGGTCCCTCAAGATCATGTCAGCCCCTCCATCCTCTGGTGTGGGGAGATCTGTCTGTTCATCGCTGTCACTTGTCATAGTGCCAGCTTGTTTTCAATACGATGAATGATGTCAGACCCTGTAGGCTCTGCACTTTTCCTTCTTAAAGCAGATCTGAGGTCCAGGTGGTGACTGTCGCTAGAAAAGGTGAATAACCATTTCTAATATGTTCTTTTCCTTCTCTCTTTCTTCTTTCTAAAGTGTGGTCAATCTCAACTGATTGTTTTGATGCTGTTCAGGCTCTTTTGCAGGCGACAGTAATGACACTGAAACTGTGATTTGAGACAGCCAGCTTTGCCTGATTTCGGGAAGAAAGGGTGGGAGGGGAAGAGCAGAAGACCATGTGCCATTGCCTTTATGCTTTCCATGGTGGTATTCTGCTACAAGAAGGGAAGAAATACTGAGCCTTGATTGCATCTCGTATCCTGCATACCACTGCTCCAGAAATCCTGCAGCAAAATGTCCTTGGACTGGCATTAGAGGTTTGTGAGATTGTCCTTTCACAGGCATAGCTCTGTTTCCAAAGTCTTTGCAGTTATTTTCTTCTTTTATTTCATCTGCTGGTCCCATATCTAAGTGCCTTTTGTGCTGTCCTCTCTGTGTACCTACTCCATTGCATAAACGTACAGACAAGAGGTGAGTTCTTTTCTCCTCTCTGCTCCCCACTGTGAGCCCTTCTGAATTTCCCTGATTTATTTCTCTGTCCTTTGTGTCCTGGTATCATAATTTCTGCTTTCCAAACTCCCTGCAAGGAGCAAAAAAGATCCAACTCCAGCCNACCAACACCTTCTTTTTCCCTTCTCTCTTGAGGGAAGTTGTCATTTTATTGTTGGTTGTGCACCTTTTTTCATTTTGATTCATCGTCTCTGCTGCATGTTTGGGGAGGAGAGGGCAAGAAGTTGTGAAACTTAATAATGGGAGCAGCCTTTTTCTTTCTGATTGGGAAGAGCACTCTTTGAATTGATTCAGGCCCAGCCATTGTCAATGAGAGTAGGGTCCTCTTCAGCAGGTTCAGGGCTGCCCTGGTCAGTTTTGAAGGCAAGGAGCCCCATGTTAAACCCCTGTCCCTGCCTTGCTAATCAGGCTCCAGGAGCCGCTGAACAGCTCTGCTCTTCCCCGGAGTGCAGAGGGCTGCACCTCCCTTGGCTTCAGGGGCCACAGGGGGTGGGGGGAGCTTAGTGCCTCTTCCTCTGTCCCACTGCATCCTCCCACTGTGAATTCCCTGCTTCCAAGTCTGTGCGAGTGCCTTGGCAGGTTGAGTGAGGGTCTTGGGTTCTTTATTTGTTCAGCGGTACATGATGCTTTGCAGAAGCCTGTGCCATAAAGCAAGGGTCCTTAAATTGCTGGTTGTGTGTTTTAAAACCTCATTTTGAAAAAAGTCCTTTTTCTTCTGAATTTGTATTAAGACTCTTTGTTTCATGAATGAATGCTAAAATTTGGAAATGAAACTAGATTCATCTCAACTAGTTTTTGTTTCTCATTGCTGACCTTATCTGTAGGTGTCTTGACTGAGAAAGATCAAATCCTTGAAAATAAATGGGGAAAAAAGAAAACTTCTAATTTTCTAAGTTTAAACTTCCAATGCTTATCCTTTAGAAAGTTTAAAAGTTGTACAGTGAAACCTTGCGTTATATTTGTGGTGCCGTGGGGGTGGGCTATGGCTTTAGATTTTGGTATTTGGAAATGGAAAACAATAATTATAAAGCTATTAATCAGTGATTATTGCTGCTTATGTCATGACAAAGGTCAGCGTTTTCTGTATGTTTGGTTTGAATGATTTACCTTTTTAAGAATGTAAATAGAAAATTTTCTTCCTTTCTTCATCTTCTTCTTTGAACAACAAAAGTGGTTTTCGGCTATTTTCATGAGTAATTTGAAGATCAGAACTTAGCCATACATGCTCTCAACCATAATGCAGGAATTGATAAGGCATTAAAACGAACACTAGTCTCTTTAAACAAATGTACATCAGCATCGGTCTTGGAGGGCAATTCCCTCTCCCTTACCTTGTCACTCCTCTCATTAATCACATCTCCCGACCTGGGCTTTCAGTTAATTTTGTTGTTCTCAATAAACTTGAAGATTAGTGTGTTCACAGCCCTTACAAAATATAGATGGCAATTTCTTCAGATGGTGGCTCCTCTAAGGTACTTCTCAATGTCATTTTAAGGTCTTTCTAGTCCTTTCTGGTACAGCAAAGCCAGGAATTACAGTCCAGTTAGTTCCTTTGGCAACCTTTCTAGAGTAATCCCTGAAAATCCTAGGTCTGTGGATGGTAATTCTATTAGCTGTTCAGCAAGCTGAGTCTGGAAGAATGCAGCTGGTGTGTGGGAATGTGGGAAGTTCCTCATCTCTGCCTTTAATCCTGATTTTAGAGGGGAAAAAAGTTATAGGCTAATGTGATTAGCTGTAATTCCATTCTTGCTGGGTTTTAGAAAAGTGTCTGATTCCTAAATCACAAGCTAGCTCTGTGAAGTGCTTTCGTAGAGGGGAGAAGGCACTATTTTGGTAACTCAGCTCATCTGTCTTTGAAAAAGCACTGGAATCAAGAGAAGAAGAAACCCTCACAGCCGGCAGTAAGTTTCTAGTTCTTGCTGCACAGCATAATTCAGAAATCTGAAACTAACAGCGTGTAAATGGAAACAGAATGAGCATAATCCTTTCAGGTGTATGTATATAAACATGGGCATGTGTTGGGGGGTAGATTTGGGGTTTTTTTTTCCCCTATAAATTTTTTTCCCTCAAAGTCGCTAGGAGACTAATTACTGGGTGCTTATGGGTGCTTGACCAAAACAATACAAGTGGCTAGGAAAGTGTAACACCAGGCTACACCCTTTTTTGGTCTGTGAGAGTTTTTTCTCTCTGAGGGAAAAAAGAGACACCTCGAGGTTTTGGGAGGTAAAGGGCAGGGGTGGGGACAGCTTCGCTCTCTTGCTCTCGGCATCGGAGAGAGAAGGGTCAGGCCGCTCCTGCTGCAGGAAGAGTTTCTCACTGCCATCACCGGGTCCATTTCTGAGGAAATCTCCCATCATCTCCTCGTGTGCCCAGGGACTCTGAGCTCTCCTCCTCCTGCCCTGCTGGAGCTGAGCCGGCCCCGTCCCACCGCCGCCGCTTTCCTTCGGCACCGCTTTGGATGCGCTGTATCCCCGCACTGCCCGGCCCTGCCAGGACATCCCTGCCCTTCCAGCCACCACCGTGGAGCTTTGGTACATCCCACCCACCAGCCCGGGATTTCCCACCATTCCAACTTGGCACTCTTGGAGTCCTGCACCGAGACCAGACTGCCCCGGGCTTTGTGAAACAAAAGCCCCCTCGAGGTTCCTGGTTTTGTTTATTATTAATGCTGTAGTTGTTGTTTGTTGTTTGTTTGCCTTGTTGTACATACCAGGAAAGAGCTGTTATTCCTATCCCTATATCTTTTCCTGAGAGCCGACTTAATATCAAAGTTTTAATAATTCGGAGGGAGGGAGTTTGAACTCTCCATTGCAAAGGGAAGTCCTGCCCTCCCTAGCAGACACCTGTCTTTTCTAACCAAGACAGCATGGAACAATTGAACGCACACTGCACATGGTTCTTCAGGGCTTTGCAGCCTGGAGGTTTGCAGCTGATATGTGACAAATGCTGTTGCTGCTGGGACTGGTGGCACGGCTGGTTTAATGCAGAGCAGGGATACAGCTGTCTCTAATAAAAACTGCAACTTCTACCTGAAGTGAATGATCTGGAGATCTTTCTTCCCCCTTGAGGCATGTCTTTTTCTTTTTAGTGCTAAGAGAATGAGAGGATGGACTTCTATGGGCGTGCCAGTGTGAACTCTTAGAAATGCCCTTGGGTGCAGGAGAGGGGCCAAGGTAGATGCCCCCATGACAAGAGTGGAGCCCGCCGTGGCCTGTGCTGTGTGAATATGGACAGCACGCTGCTGTGGGGACAGAGGGTGGTGTCCTTTCATGTGAAAGGCAAAATGCAACCTGAGCGCATTAGTTGTCCTCAAAGATGCCATGCTCCCTACAGCCATCATTTGAGGAAAAGGAACTGTCGCCCTCACCAGCTCAGTCTGTTTTCTATTTCCATGGGAAACGAGGGAGAAGGCAGGAAAATACTTTGTTCCTGTCTTGTCTGTTTGTTGGAGAATTCAAAATAAGTGTGCCTAGTCTTGGAGTCAAATACTGCCTGAACCCTCTGTAATGAAGAGCTCTGGCAAGGATGAGGTTGGAGGACTTGTTGCTTTTTTGTTCAAGCAGCAAATTTGAGATTCTTCAATTTAGAGAAACTGTGTGAATTGAGGCTTTTCCTTGACTTCCTGTCAGGTTGCCCCTCCTCTCAATGTTCTTTCTTGCCAAGGTGGCAGCAGTGACACTGGGGCAGGGAGGTCCTGGAGGCAGCTGCCCCAAGAATCCTAGGGAAGAGTGTGCTGGAAGGATGCCTGGCCAAGCTGTAACACAGCTGCTTGGTTCCATTCCTAAAGGATTGCAAGGTGGGAGCAAATTCACTGGAAAGGAGCATTATTCACTTCCATCTCCTGTGTTGGGTTGCTTCAAGTGTTGATCCTGTTAGAATACTTCAAATGCTTGGGATAGATGATGCTGTAGCAATAAAATGTTGCAATACTAATCCTATAAATTTACACAGGTACCTGCTTTGAAAATACAGTTACACCTCCAGTATCATTTTGGAAAGCTCGCCTACAATCAAAGTAGGATGTGGTAGTGGAAAATGGGTTGCCTCTAGAAAGTCTACATTTAAAACATGTTAAGACTGTGTTCACCCTTAATTATGGACAGAGCTAAAGAGGAGTAATGACTGGAAAAAAACAAGTAGGGAACATAGAGGAGTTGAAAGAGGGGAACAAAATTGAAGCCTAAAAAGCCAGGAGAGAGCACACTGAAGGCAAGCTAAATATTTTTGTGCTGAGAGAGTTTTAACAAGAGTTGAAGTCCCTATGACAGAAAATGAAAGGCTGTAAACAGCAATAAAGATAACGTTTCCCTGTGTCACTTAGAGTATATAAGCCGAATTCATTGCATGAAGACATTCTGAAGAAGTCTGTTGAAGATGTAGTTCAGGGTCTCCTGTTTCAGGAAGCCACAAGACCCTGGATTTAGAGGTATTTAAAGTTAAAGACAGATATCTTGAAAACCTAAAATCTTCCTCCACTCTTTTTTCTTTGAAATAGAGGACTTTTTCATGTTTGCTGCATGACAAGTGTCTACTGGGCATTAAGGGGATTGCTCTACCATGGTTGAGTTCATTCCTGAATTAACCTCTTAACTTCTCCCACTCTCAACTGTGCAGCAGAAAGCAGTGCAATTAGTAGGGCACAAACTGAGCTGCTGAGAAAATTTTTCCAAAGTTGTTTATTGTTGTTTGGAATGATAATCCAGGGTGTTGTGGTTTAACTCTGGTCAGCAATTAAGCACCAGCAGATGTTCAGTCACTCCTCCACAAGTAGGACTCGAAAGAGAATCATAAGGGTAAAAGTGAAAAAACTCATGGGTTAAGATGAAGCCAGTTTAATAGGTAAGGCAAAAGCTGCACATGCAAGCCAAGCAAAACAAGGAATTCATTCAGCACTTCCCATGGGCAGGCAGGTGTTCAGCCATCTCCAGGAGAGCAGGGCCCCATCATACATAACGGTGACTTGGGAAGACAAATGCCGTCACACCAAGTGTCCCTCTCTTCCTTCTTCTTATGCACAAATTTAGTGCCAGCATGGTGCCACATGGTATGGAATATCTCTTTGATCAATTGGAGTCAGCTGTCTTGGCTCTGCTCTCTCCCAGTTCCTTGTGCACCCCCAACCCATTCACTTGTGGGATGCGGTGAGAAAGCAGAAAGGTTGCCTGGATGCTGTGTAAGCCCTACTCTGCCATAATAAAAGCATCTCTATATTTCTGATCCTGTTTCCAGCACAGATCCAAAACAGAACCTCACACGAGCTACTATGAAGAAATTTAACTCTATCCCAGCAAAACCAGTACTCAGAAGAAATACCAAAAGGTAGGGGAATGCTCTTCCATGGAGACTGCAACAAAAAACAAAAGTGGCCACACAAACTACCAAAAAGTGGTATGTAGTTTTTCTGCATGAGGAGAAATTTCTTTAAAAAAGAAAAAAGCTCTTTTAATGATGGGCAGTATTTTCATTTTAGGAGTGTATATTTAAGCATTGCAGAAGGCGCTTTTTTTTTTTTTTTTGTTCAAAGATGAATGCACTTCTTTTATGGTATTCCAGAGTAAGAACTTTTCCCCAGAAAAGAATTGAGGAAGGCTACCTCACCAAGAAGAAAAAGAATTACTACTGGCTATTGGCATCATGTAACATCTTATTCTTTGTTTTTCAGTTCTTGTATAATATTTTAACTCATATTTCAGAAACAGAAAGGCAGGAGAAATATATCCAGATACCTTTTTTTTTTTTCTTTACTCTTCTCCTTCTGAAAGTCGCAGATCCTCACAAGCATCACAGACCTATCGGGCTCTATACTGCCTTCCCCAGTGTTGCAAGATTACTGTTTGAAAAAGACTTCACCAAAGTCAAGTGAACATCCTACTACAGTAAACAAGCCAACATTGTTACAGGCAGGGTAGAAGGCTTGAAAGGTCTGTGACTAGGGAATGGATTAGTCATAAAGTATCATTGGACAAATAGCTTGGTTTAGGGGCGCGGCAGTGTGGTGTTAACTTTGAAATAAGAATGCAATCTGAAAACTGTTTCCCTTGTGAAGCCTTACCAAGACCTAAAAGAACTAAAGTATTGACAAGGAAGTAGTTATACTCTCCAGGAATTACAACAGGTGGGATTTGTTTTCTGTGCAGAGAAAGGCACTTGCAGTACAGAAGAGCTTGGTGCTGGCAGTAGTGTGTCACAGTGCTGCGAAGGACCTGTGTCACATAACGGAGCTATTGTAGCATTTTGCCAGAGAGCTTATCTTAACCAAAGTTAAAAGCATGTTTGGAATCTGTGGAAAGGGATGAGAGTTTTCGTATATGAGGCACAAAATAAACTTGTTTGGGAATGCTCCTGCTAGAACTTCTTCATAAGCTATTATTCTCCTGTGTCTGAAAGAGGGAAGAAATGCATTATGTATATCTGCTAATCAGCATTTATCCAGTATTGGTCAGCAAAGTAAACCTGGTAAACTGTGCAAATTTAGCTGAGTAAAATGTACATCGGTGGGGCTATGGGAGGAAGTGTGATTGGAGGCTCAAAATGAAGGTGAAAGAGTTCCAACTTGTTTTAGGAAATAACGTGCAATCTGGACCATAACTTGAAGTGTTAGAAATAATACACTTCCAGGTAGCATGTAAACTGTGTGTACCCTTGATCAGCTTTGGATGGGTTGTAGGAAAGGTCCTCCCTGTTATCTGTGTCTGTTCACCTTATGCTCTGCTGCCCAGAGATGGAGAGCTATAAAAGCTTTCATTTTGCAACAGTGATGTTACTTTTTGTGGACAAGGAAGCCAGTGGTCCCATGGCTATGGAGTGGGGACTAGATCTGTCTGTGATGGTCTGCAGCTGATGGGAAGGATTTGCTATAGAAAGCATTGACTTCTCATAGTCTCTCTGTGTGCTGTGTAGGATGTCTTCAGATCTTCTGAAGGAGGAGGTAAAGTGGGTGATGTGATTGTAAAGCTGACTTCTATCCCTTTTGTCCTCCATATTTCATGGATGCGGTTCCTGTTACAAAAGAGTGAAGTATGTCCATTGAATGGCAGAGTAGTCTGACAATGTAGCTAAAGAAATGTTTCCACTCAACTAGCTGGGAAATAGGACTTTGGTCTAGAAATCTGAACATAAGAATTTGACAACTTGTTGAAGTCTAGGACCATTACTAGTGTTCCCTTGCTGCAAATAGGGGCTTCCTGTGTGAGCAGCTGCCTTAGCCAGTATTAGCAGCTGAGGAATGTGCGCCATAGCTGAGAGTATAGATTTCATCTCTATGTGTTGGTAATGACCTATTAGATGGTGTTTTGAAAAAAAGTAATTTTAGACAGGTTTTTAAAGAAAACAAACCCATGACCTTTGTCTGAAACAAAACCTTTTCTTATTCAGTGTGCCCAGCAGGTTGCCATACTGGGAGGTAGCTGTGTTCTTGAAAGTGTTTTGTTTTCTTTTGCTTATTACTTTCCTTTGGCCCTTCCCATGAAATTGCTCCTGTGAAGTCTCATGCTGTTTGTTTGTAACAGTTGAATAAAATTGAAAACATCTAATTATATCTAAGAGTGCTACACTTGACTTGAGTACTGTATGAGATAAAAAAGCCGTGTTGCTCTATTTTTCAGCAGGTCTAATCTTGCAGTGTGACTGACATGTTTTGTGAATTATATTGATCGTTATTCCTTTTAATTAGTTATGTGGCAAATCAACATGAAACAAAAGAGTTCTGTCTAAAGAGAGACCATATTGATTTTCCTCAGCCAGCTTGTAGTCTGTGATGCCCAGTGTGGCTGTGCTGTCCATTTGACCTGTGGAACATTAGGGGACAAGGAAGTTGTCATCATGCTTTGATTTCTTAGACCTCGTCAAACTACTTGAGGTTTCACCACAGACCAAGAAATCCTTATCGCCAAAACTCGCAGGCATCTGAAACACTAGCAAAGTGTTCTATGCAACTCATGTGTTGCACTTACCTTAAACTCACATTCCTTTTCTGCCCTTAGTTCTTGAGCCTTCAGAATAACCATCAGTCTTAAAAAAAATTTTCTTACAAAGTCTCTGTAAGAAACAAACTCCCAATGCACTAAAACAAAACCAACAAACAAAAAACAACAACAAAATCCACCCACACAACAACAACCACCAAACAAAACAAAACAAAAAATCTGAACTGTGTCAGAGTAGAGTCAGAGAAACATGGAATGGTTTGTGTTGGAAGAGACCTTAAAGATCATCCAGTTCCAACCCCCCGCCCCGCCTTGGGCAGAGACAACACTGTTTCTAATAAATGCTTTGAAGTGTAGAGATGTAGGAATTTTGAAATTTACATATGCTCTGAATACAATAGACTCTGTCCAGAGCAGTAGGAATTGTGTGGGTGACTCTACACCCAGACACTTTGCTCCAGACTGGTGGTGAAGGGTTGGAACACTATTTTCATCTTTCATATCTTTCCATCATCTTCCTGGCCATGATTTTTCTGAGATATTTTAAAAGAAATTCCCCCTAAATCTAGAACAAAACAAAGAAAAATGTTTTAAAAAATGGATCTGAGAAATCAAACTTACTGTAACTTTTCTGGATATGCATAATGGAAAAAGATGGAGATACACATATTCATAACAGTAGGGATATCCCAAGATATGTATAGTAGCTTTATGGCCTGAGTTGTAATTATGCTCTGCCCTCCTTCTGTGCCCCCATTCATTCCTAGTCTGCCCTTTCTTGCATCATCTCACCAACTAGTGCTCTTCTTGTCTGATGAGGCGCCCAATGTTCTACCAGTAATTTGTGGTTTTTATGGTTTATCTCTATGTAGTTAGAAGTTTTCTGCTTTTGTTAATTTCTGAAGAAGTTTCTGCATACTTCGGGAAAAGCATCAAGCAAACTTTGAGCTCTGTCAGCTATTCTAATAAAAGATGCTGTTGCTCTCTGGAGACCTGATCTCCCTAATATTATTTTGATAATGGGCTATTTTAAGCCACAGTCAAAAATAAAATAACCCCTAAATTTGATTGTTAAAAAAAACCACATGCCCCAGACTTACAGTAAGTCTCTTGGAAAAAAGCCAGTAAGATTAAATGCTGTCTGTGAACTCCCAGATGGTGAAGCTAGCAAAAGATTTCACTTAAAGTTTGTGTGAAACCCTCCTAGTCCCTGAGAAAGAATTATAATATGTGGGATGCCTGAGAAATATTAAAACAATTATTTGCATAACACTGACTTCCATCATCAAATATAATTGTTGTATCTTCAAGTTTTAATAATCCACATTTTTCTGCACCTTTTAGATCCTGTTAAAAACATCAGGATTTCCTAATTTCAGAATCTGGTGGTATTTGTTGACAGTTATATACTAATATGGCTTTTATAGGTTTTGCTACAAAAAGAAAATGGCTATTTTCTGTCTCTTATTTCAGTTTCAGAGTCTGTTTCCAACCATTGCTACTGTGCCTTCTGTTTTAATCAGGACCTGGCAGAGGGATGGGAAGTGTAGGAGGACAGGCAATTGATGTTTAATCCTTCATATGATTTCTAATTTATACTAGGGCTGATTACACATGCATCTAGAGCAAATAGATGCACATGCTTATGCTAAATAGAGATACATTCTGATTTTCTTGCTACAAACAGTGTATCATCTTCCACAGCCTCTGTGGTTTGGGCCTGGTAAAATTCCTTATTGTATATTTTCACTTTTTCACTGTTCTTGCAAATGGGAAAACCTTGATAAAGATTCAATGCTTAAGAAGTCTTGTTTCTTAGAAGGTTTTCTCAAACTGTCACTTCTTAGATCAAAACTGGGTCTTTTTTATAGTGAGTAATTAAAAAAATTGCATAAACTACAGAATTCCCTTGAGTGGTTGTGATAATTGAGTGGTTGAGTGATCATTTTGTATGAAGGTTGCAATGTATCTAAATGCTTTGTTTAAAAACTAAATATTAACCTTGCAGTGCTTTGAAGGCATGAACAATGCTGCTGCTTTGTACAGGGCTGTATCTGGCCCTTTTATCTCTTTGGTCCACGTAGACAAGGTATCTGTTCTGCAGAATGGCCCATTATTCCAGGACGGAAAGCTTGGACAAGTCTGATAGCTGGCCCCTAAAGGTACTTTGCAGGCTCCCTGACACCCTGATGGCATTTGTTAGCAGTGAGGAGTGCTCTGGGGAGAGTTTCATGCAGTTCTTTAGTTTGGGGTAAATGTTTATTGTTTTTCTCTTTGATAAATAAGGAAAAAGGTAAAAAGCTATGTCTCTATCTTCATATCATACTCTGTATCTGCAATGACTGTGAGTTATTTCTGTATTATTGAGCGTTTCCTGCTCTGGTAATTACTGGTGGGTAGCATGCTGCCAAATGGTTTTACAAATCTGCAGAGACTGCAGCTAGCACGGGAAGTCTATTAAAATAACACTGACTTTTGAGTTACAGAGTTTAAAATTTTGAAATTTCTGTGCTGCAGAGCACAGACACAATGCTTACCATATTGTACTGCATTTTGAAGTCACCTTGCCAAAATTTGAGGTGGTGATTGCACTTCTTGGGATGAGAAGGGAAAACTACAGGGGCACACGCAATGGGAGTAGAGGCAGGACAGGGCAAGTCACTTCCAGTGGAGGCCTTTCTACTCTCCCAAAGCATGAGGTTAACAAACTGGTGTGCTTTGAAAGAGGAGAGAGCAGGAGACAATGCAGAAGGTTTTAGAGATTAATCACTCCTTGACATAAGTGGGCAGAGTTGAAAGCTTTGGGGTTTTGATAACTTGAGCCTTGCTTTTAAGCTGAGATGTCAATGAAAGGACCCACTGTGCTTTATGGGCGACCTGGCCATATTTCTCTGATGTCTCTCTAACATGCCCTGAACTGCGGGGTGAATAAGGTTTTACCTCTGCATATCACATTGCATGGGGATTGGGTGATGTTTTGGTGCTATATCCTTTAAAGAATGTTAGAAAAGCTGCAGGGTGAAGAAGGGGGATGTGGAAGTTATTCGAAAGACTAAGAAAGTGTCTAAGAGTAGGAGACTTGGATGTAACCTATCTGGTTGAAATAAAAAAATGGTTGAGAAATGAACTGATTAGATTCATGAAAATATTCATGGAAAAAATGGAACTCTTTTCTCTAGTGAAGAAAAGAAGAAGAGCTGAGGCCTGGAAGGTAAAACTGTTAATTCAAATGAAGAATGAAGCTCAAATCTTCCATGGGATGGTGGGTAATTCAATGCTCCATCAGGGAAATGAGTGAAGCTCCTATCTTTGCTGCAAACTTTCATGTGAACATACCTCCAAAATACTTGCAGAAACACAAATGACTGATGTGTTGAGACTGAGATACTTCTATCGCACATGAGGATCTGTGGTACATCAGTGGTTGGACTAGACAATTAACTTTCCTGGCTTCAGAACTTACAAGTATACTTTAAGAATCCTTGTACTTTCATAGCAGTTGGGTATATTGGTTATAGCACTTGGCTGCAGTTTTTAACATACAACTACTTGATGGTGCTTACCCTGCTCTGATCAGAGATTGTGACAGCCTTATTAGTAGCTGTGGAGATGCTCTGCACTTACACTCGTGCAGAAAACATTACCTTGACTGGGGCTGTAATTAAGCAGGTAGCCAATTAACTGAGCAGTGGCTGAATTCCCAGATGCCACATGTGTGCATTCAAAATAGGTGTGCTAGGTAGTGCTGGTACCTGGTGACAGAGCTGTAAAAGCATGTGTTGTGGGACAGTCCCAGGGAAGCAGCTGGGGAGTGATGTGATGACGGTGACATTTGGAGTGTTGCCCTTTGCAAAGGCGCAGCCTTCTCACTTTGGAGCAGCAACCCAGTTTCATACTTACAAGACTGAAATTTAAAAGTGGATCTTGAGGGTCGTTTCTCACAGTTGCTCTGTAAAATACCCAAAAAGGATTCTGTGAAAGCCCATTTTTGGTAGTTTACAGTCTTGAAAAAAACTCATTTTAATTAGGGGGTGCTTGTACTTGGGGCATTTGTATTTATGCTGGGTTATTTACTATATCGTCATATTTACCCTAGTGCTACTTTGACTGCTAGAAGATTACTTACTTTTATTTTGATTAATTCTGATTAATTAAAGGCAAGCTTTTGCGTCACCACATTTCCTTTTCCAGTTGATTTGATTTTATTCAGCCCCCAAGGAGTTCTAAAATTTATATCTATGAGCTTTCTGCAGTATCTACATAAATACTTAATTGTGAGGCAACTATATTAATGGAATTTATTGTTCCTTGTATGAGTTTAATGTTTACATGTCATTTCATAACACAAGCAGTGAAAAGAAAAGCCTGTTAAATTTCATGTATACAGAAAGTAATGCCTCCTTGTCAGAAACACTGTAGGGATTTCTGTGTGTCTGTCTCTCTCTCTAAATATGTCTGTGTAAGTATTAGAATATATTTATAGATATATAAAATACATCTGTGTTTGGAAATATTTGTATATGTGTATATGTTTTAGAATAAGTTTCCATCAAGATATGACAGACCACTTGAACCAGCTATTTGAGGCCTCACATGTGCAGAAATCTCTCAGGACAGCTGGTTCAAGGCAGGGCTGACATTTTAACTTGCCTACTCTGCTTGGTCTTACCTTTGTGCTGTAATTGTAGAGTAGTATTTTCATTACCAGTCTCTTTCTTTCCATTATCTTATTCTAGATTACTAGAGTTGGAAATACCATACTTGGGATGAAAAAAACCAGATAATTGTATTATCCTTTGCCTGATTCAAAATATGTTTTAAAATGAAACTGATTTTACAGAAAAAAACAAAACCCCCCACATAAGTCTGTAGACAAAGTGAAGTCGAAATTGAAGGACAGATACACATTTGTTTATTACATCTCTCAGGGATAGATCCATAGCCTGAAGTTTGCAGAGGAAAATTTCCAAGCCAAACTTAACCAAGGAGTAGGGCTCCAGGTTGAATACTCTAAAACTTGTTGAAAATACCTTGATTTATCTGTTCACTTTGCCAGGCCTGATTGTCAGTCAGAGTGGGTGTATTGGCCAGTGAGTCAGCAGATGCTTAGCTAGGGACTGGGAATTACACAAGCTGGCTCTTCCCCTGAGAGAAAGGTTGTGCAGAAGGAGCTGGAAATAATCTTACAAGATTTGTTTCATCAGAAAAGGGGAGAACACAGGGACTGTGGTGATAACTGGGGCAGAGACAGGCATGGTGTTATGGTTTCAAGGGGCATAAGGATGAGAGAAACCAAGTTTCATCATCTCTGCTGCTATCATTCCAGTCTTCTGAAATGCAGAGGAGACAATGAAGCTCTCTATTGACCTTCATAAGAGCGTCAATGTCCTGGTTCCTAATTATTACTGAGCTAAAGCAAGGGTCAGTTGATACCACAGAGCAAAAATAAAACTTGCCAGAAGTGAGTGGGGTTTTTTTAGCATTATGTTGAAGTATTCTTAATGTAAATCTTTTTATAACTTGTTAGGCTGGGCATTTGAAAATATTGATTATAGGATTAACGGTTTTAAGTGAAAAGATGCTTTATATACCACAACATAAGGGGGAAAGAGAACTCAGTTTGTGCCCTAGTTTATGGTGTTAATGAGTTACAGAGATTGCTGTCTCCCTTCTCTTGAGGGTAAAAAAAATAAGAAATTAAGTTATAAAAGTGAAATAAAAGCCAAAAACACCCTAATGCGCAGAAGTAAAAAGTTAGTGATATTTTTTTATAATTACATCTCTTAAAATACTTTATGTTCCAAAATGCTGTTTTGACCATTTACTTCTGAACTCTGACGTCAGCTAACTAGAAGCCTAAACAATTTTGCTAAGAGGTTTTTCTTTTTAGTTGTACTGCTTGTTTTTTGTGGAGCATGTAGAAGAATTTGAACACTTGCGTTTCAGTTGGTTTTGAAAACAAATGTTCCATGGAGCACTCAGAACCTTTAGATTTTAAAAATAAGCAGACAAAATATGCAGTAAAATCCATACTGTCTGTGCTAGTCCTTTTATCAAAATTTACCAAAGGTGAGGGCATCCATCATCTAATACAGTGTAGTAGTGAGGATCTGAAAGTTTAATTCTGCCAGATTTCCTTTGAAGTCTGGACATCAGGGATATTTGATTAAATCTGGTCTTTGTCAGGATGATTTGATATTCACAGGACCACTAAAGTTCAGAAAAGCTAGAAGTCTAACCTTGCCTCTTAAAAACTCACTTACACCAGTATAGTTGAGTTGGTGTATGCAATCTAATACATAGCTATTGCTGGACTTTTCTATGCTGTCTTGCTCTTCCTTGCCTTCACACAAAAGATCTGGGATATGACTTCATGGGGGTTGGAGGACTAGCCTTTTTTTTCCGATAAACTATTGAGGTATCTCAGCTTGCAATATATATGAAATATTGATTGTTCATATGAATTATTACCTTAGGGTTTAATTCTACATCCGCTGAAGTCAGTTAAGTGGCTTCCCTTTGGATTTAATTGTTTGAGAATGTGAGTCTTAGGAAATATATATGACTTGGAGGTGTGGAGGTTCTGAAAAAATAAATCTCTTCTGTGTGTATATCATTAGTCTGGTACAAAGATGGTTTGACTTTCAAATAGGAAACAATTATTCTCCAGATACATATTTATCACTTTGACCTGTGCAACTAAAAATTTTTCTAAGAGGGGGAAACCTGGGAAATAAGTATTTTATACCTGAATTACCTGAAAAATCAGCTCAGGAAAAAGGAGTGTTTTGCACATGCGGTACCATCTGTTCTAGGAACTGTACGTTAAACTTCAGTGTAGTTCTTTTTGGTGGTTGTTGTTGTTTTGGTTTTGGGTTTTTTTTTAGGGGGGGGGGTTGGGAGTGGGGGTTTNTGTTGGTAGTGGGGGTTGTGTTTTTGGTTTGGGTTTTTTGTTGTTTTGGGGTTTTTTTGTGGTTTGGTTGGTTGGTTGGGTTTTTTTTTCATCCTAATGCATTGATATTACGTGGTGTTTAATCATGAGTTTGGAAAAGGATGTATGTGACTTCATGTTAAAGTCCCTAAGCCGGTGTAGTAGAGTGTCGTGTTGGTTGTTCCATAAGTTCTGTTCTGCCTGCTCTCACTGATGTGGCTCACGTTCTTCAGGGACCTTCCCTGTTCTCGGGGTGATGTATGTTCCAGTGTGGGCTTGAAACTGGCTGGTTGTGCATGCTTGTAGTCTTGCAGCACAGTGTGCCATTTGGTGTGTGAACACCAGGTGAGTTATCGTGCTGGAGGACTCATCACGGTTGTCTTTAAAAAGTCAAAAGCCCACCCTTTTTTTTTGTTTTGTCCTTGGTTCTCTCGTTTCAGTAAAAGGGACTGGAAGAATCTTGAGTTGTCACCAAAAGAGCCACAGCTGACTTGAAAATGTCAGCATAAGAAAAGTGGTGCTGGGTGTGTTTGGGAGGGTGTGAGTGACCTTGGTGGCTGAAGCCTTGATTTGTGGTCATCAGTGGCTGGAAACCATCTCCTTAACTGTATGTGTTGTCTGTGCTGCTGTGTACGGAGGTTTTCCCTCTCAGTGCTTTGTCCTTAGCACTGGAAAAAATGCTACCCCGGTGTCAGTGTTTATCCTGGAGTTTGGAGAAGGTGGAAGGTCCTGGCCAGCCAAAGTGTTGTGCCCTGCTTATGCTTGATTGAGGAACTCATGTGAGGAGCAAACTGTTGGCAGCAGCGACCAGGAGGGGCTCGTAGGTGAGGCTGATGCTGTGGTCACTGGCGGGAGGGTGCACGTTTAGCAAGCAGCTGTAACGTGGTGAGGGGGGGGTGATCCACAAGCTGGGTTGATGGCTGAGGGTTGCTGGGTTGATTTACTAATTGCTGGTTTTGTTCAATTTCTGCTGGAAAACTCTTCCAGAGCTGTTGCAATCTGTCTTTTTTAAAGGCAAATGAACTGGTTAAGGCTACCTTGCAGGTGCTGCACCAGCTGAAAGGAATAGTTTTGCTGCAAAGGAGTTGCATCTGTTTATCCCACCTGGCTTTTAAGGGTGGAGGGCTTGTCCCTCAAGTTGCAATGCACAAGTTAAGCAGTTTGCCTGGCAGCAGACATGTGATGAGATAGCAAAAGGAGAAAGACACAGGGAAACAGTACAGTGCAGAGAGATAGGAGAAAATTAGAAATGAGCTGACTGAGATGAAGTGCTAAAAACTGAATTCTGTTAATGCTATTGCAAGCCTGCAGTACAGGCTGGATGGAGGAGGAGACTGGAGTTGCTGTCATTAAACAGGGGAGAGAAGAGGATGCAAATGGATGCAGAAGAGGGAAAGAATGAGTGGCCATGTGGTATGCATTAAAATAACTTTAAGATGATGCACCCAAGCGGGGAGGCAGCCTGGTGACTGGCACAACCACGTCAGCAGTGGTGCCTTGCAGGCACAAGGCTCCTGCTGTAGGCAGTTGATGCTGTCGAGTGGTGCCTTGGCACCACCTTCAAGCCAAATGCCACCATTGTTTAGACTGACTGCGGGCTTAAGCCATGCTCTTTGGTGCTCTCAGGCAATGCTTTGGTGCAGTTCTTCAAGCCTCTTCACTACAAGAGCTGCTGATCCTGCCCTGCTTTGAGATTTGCCATTTTCTGGGTTTAGTTTAGAAAGGCCTTCTCATGATGCCTTGTTCTTGCCTTGAGATCCCAACAAATGCTGAAAGCTCAGAACAACTGCTATAATACGATTCCTAGATGACTGGGGTAGTGCTGGGAAATTGGTGAATAGACTCAAAAGTCTATTCTGGTCTCTCATGAAGGGGGGCGAAATATATCTTTCATACATGAGAAGTCCAGAACCCATTAAGATTTATCACTTTGATATTGCAGAGACCTGGGACAGGAATTTCAGATTTATGTAGTGTGTACAGTCACTTGATCTCAGTCTGGTTTAGAAATTATTTTAAAAATGTCTTTACTCATTCAAGATACTGGGAATAATCCTTTCAAATTCTTTTTAAGAAAAATACATGCCACAGAGAAACATTCATCAAGATATGACTTAATTGGTATTTGTGTAAGTTTAATAAATATTTTAGTGAAGTGACCTGAACACTTTTCTGGCTGTTCCTAGAGGTCAAAGTGGTACCTGGTGTGTGAAAGCAAGAATCGACTTACAGTATGGCAAAGGAAGTAAATTCTTGAGCTAGTTCTGCTTATTATGGAGAGGCTTCTATTAGATTACTCGACTTGCAAATATCTGTAATAACTATTTAAAAGAAAACCAATTTAAACTTGAACTTTCTTATAGTGGAGACTAAATCCTTACCTAAGAGCTTAGTTTGTCCAAAACGGTCATTTCTGTCTGTTCTCCAACTGAAGAATTTGGAAGACATCATTATGCCTTCAAAATGTTGTTTATTTCTTGTTAATTTCTTCACGTTGTTAATGTAAATAGTCTGAAACAAAGAAGTAAAACTATTTTAGTTACGAAAATAAATTG
Source organism: Donacobius atricapilla (assembly GCA_013397315.1). NCBI lineage: Eukaryota > Metazoa > Chordata > Aves > Passeriformes > Mimidae > Donacobius > Donacobius atricapilla. The sequence goes on along the minus strand of WBMY01010831.1, from coordinate 473,852 downwards.
TAAACACTGATAAAGACATCAAAATATTAGATGAACCCTGTTCTTGGGTCTTTCTAATGCATTGCAGGGTTCTTAACTTCCCTTTCATTAATCATATAGACACAGCTCTCTGCAAGAGCTGGGGACCTGGCCCGGAGTTATCAACTGCTGTTCACCAGCAGCTTTCACTGAATTTACTTCTGTTTCCTGAAAGTGTTCAATTAGTACTGCTAGTTTGGTTTTTTGGCTAGGGTTTCTGTGCTTTCTTCTGCAAGAAGTGTTTTTTGGTTGTAGAGTTTAAGGAAGCTTTGCCATTTGTTACAATGGAAGCAGGGTATAGGCAAGAGTAGCTGTGTGTGTCCGGAATGAATGTCAGTCTCCAGATACAGTTATATCATCTGAAGATCAATTTATGTAGTCAGCTGAAAATGTAACTTAATTACATGGTTCAGTGAGAAACTGTGTAGTACAACTGGAGCTAGTGAAATCCAATGTGAAAGGAACACACAGTTTTAAAACAGATTCTCATCATCTGTAAACTCAGAGAAAAAGGAGCTACGTGAGGGTTCTGGTTTTCTGGAAAAACGTGAAGAGAACGATACAGCACTTCAAACATGGTCTCTGCATACATGTTAAGGTTTTGTTTGTCAGTGGGGTTTTTTGGTTAGTTTTTAATTGGTTGTTGTGGGGTTTTTTTCCCCAAAATAGCAGTGGCTGGTTTGTGGGGGCTGTCCTGTTGCAGGAAAAATTTTGGTCCAGTATTTCAATTTGGGAATGTAGCATTGCAGGGAGTCAAACTCCAGAAACCTGTGCTTTGAGAGCCTGGATTTAGGGCCTTACAGGAACACTGTTTTCCAGATGTTTAGACAGTACTGAAGAGGAGATATATGGATGTTTTCTAGTTTCGGTGATCTGGAGAACATTGTCTTTGCTTATGGGTATATCCTGGGAAAATCTTTTTGGGATCAGTGTTTCCGTACAGAAATTGTGGAAAAACTGATATGTCTCTAGACATATAATTAGATACATTTTCATCTTATATATGATGTCTTTTGGAATCTCTTCAGTAAATGTTTTTTTGTAAAGCTCCTTCTACTGGACCAATAGTCTCCAAAATAGGGTGTGCAAAATGATCCCTTGGGGTGCAGGAGGGAAAATAGCAGAAAATGTGTAGAATTTATAAATAAATTTTAAATTAAAAATTAAAAATATTTTATGAATAAATGTACATATATTGTGGGTGCACGGTCAAAATTCAATTTTATTGATGGAATGCACAGTAAGGTGGAATTATTGCATGTTGCCTGAAATAAATACACAGATCTTACAAGAATTAAGTCCTGTTAAAGACTTTACTCTTTACAGGGAGTTTGTTTCATTTAAAAATATTTTTATTTACTTGTCCTGATGTGGTCTCTTCTTCCCTCCTTTCCCTCAGAGTGTGCTGCCTGTGCAGCCAGTCTTCCTTGCATGGACAGAGTGTCTCAGCTGCTTCAGGTGGCTATTACTCCTACACACATTTATGCCCAAGAACTTAGTAAAGCCTTATGTTGTGCTTTGACATGCCATTACGTTAACAAAAAAATGAAGTGATGCTTTCTCTGTCAAGGATGAGTCATCCTGGTTACCTTTCTGTTGTACCACTTAAGGCTGTCTTTACACTAGGGTCCACTGTCTTTCCTATTAGCTCCAGCCTGGACCTTCCTGTTCTCAAGAATGGCAGACGTGGAGAGAAGGAGCCCAGGATTAAAAGCACTTTCTCATTCACCTGTCATCCTTTGCAAAAGCAGGAGGATAGACCAAGTCCCTTATCTGCTAAAGTTCCTGTTCTGATTTGAGGGAATGTTGTAAATGTTCTGATCGCAGTTGGCAATCCGGCTACAACTGAAGTTTGGTTGGTTTTAAGTGCTTGTATATAATGAAAAGTTCTGTTTATTGGTTTTTGTTATTTATAAGGTTACCTCCTTTACAAAAACATTACCTTTAGAGTATGGAGTTCATGATCTAGGTTTTGTGCAAAGAATTTGAATGCATCACAGAGAAGGATGTTACTTCAAAGCAGGTGCATCTTTTTGCTTCTGAATATTTTTAAAGGTGTGAGAAGCATCCATTTTCGTAGCCCTTTCTGTGGATAGAATTACTTTATGTAATGCTTTTTTTTTTTTTCTTTTATGCTGCTCTGTTTCTTCTTGCCCCCAACCTCAGGCATCCAGTGGTTGCAGCCAGCCTCCATCCTTGCTGGTATGGGAAGTCACAGCCAGTGAGCTATTCTGTGCTGTCCTGGGCTGTGTTCATGGTACTCAAGGTATCATTCATTCTGGGTAGTGTAATATTTGGTCTCTTTTGCTTAGGAGTTTATATTAATATTTAATTACACTGCTTCTTCAGATCTCTAGACTGTATATATTACTTTTTCTAGAATCACTGTTCTAGAGAGCAATCTTAATAGCACTATTTGTGGGCCTCCCTGCTCATTTAGTGTTTGATACTGATTATAGAAATCTTGGTCTGAGGGTCCTGAAACTCTTAGAAAGGTGTATTTTTATCTGGAATTTGTGTGCTAGCAGATGTTAATACTGACTATAGGACTTTGGCCATAGATCTTTATTTTCTGTGTGTTCTGGGGAACACCACACCATGTAAGTATTTCAGAAATGGTAACATTTCCTAGGGAAAATCCTGTTGCCCTTACCAAGATGCCCTAGGTCATTTAAGAAAACAAAAACCAAAAAAACAAACAAAAAAGGACTGCACAAATGTGTGTTTACTTTTGAAACACCTATTTTATAAGGCAAATTAAGAAATAGCAAATATGAAAGGAAACGTTACATTTTTATCTCAGGAATTGTTCTCAATAGCTGTTTGACTGAGTACTTACACTATAACACAGCTTTTGTACTGGCTGTTTGACCTGATTATTTAATATTTTGTTTTGTTGAATTCTACAGAGTTGCATCCCTGCCAGCTATCTACTGACTTCACTAATGACATTTCTTCTTTTGCTCTCATTTGTTGTGAAGTCTACCTAAGTGATCTCTGGAAAAAAGTAGGCTTTAAGTTCCAGTTGTGACTGTCGCTGACCTTGCTGAAGTTATTTTGCAGGCTTTACCCTGGATGTAGTTGCCTTATACTGTTGCAGCACTCTGGAGTTAATGGACGGGTACCAGCTCGAAAAATGGGGCAACAGTAGAGACCTGCACAGCTACCAGTGGTAACATTTTTATGGGGTGGCACGGGCAGGTCAGGTTTGGGGATTTTTAATACAAATGCATTTTTCACCTACATCTTTAACTGGCTTGAATCTGTTTAACTGTGTGGTAAAGGACCCATCAGAGGAACCTGAAAGCTTTGTTCTATGTGTCTCTGGCTGATGGAATACGCTGAGCTGGGACCAGCCAGACTGAAACATGGGCCACTTGTACCTGGGGTTGTTGCCCAGCTTTTCTGAAGGAATCAGAATTTTGCTGCTGCTAGTTTGACTGTTAGTGCTTTTCTTGAGTAACTGATGTCTAGTAGTCTTCATTGTTTTTGTTTGATTTGTTGATTACTAGTGATGATACTGATTTAGCTTTGAAGTTGGGCACTTCTTCTCCCAGCCTAACACTATCAGTTTAGGAACAGACAAAGCTATTTAAA
>WBMY01010831.1:428863-470214 GCA_013397315.1 Donacobius atricapilla | reverse complement strand
AAAAAAAAAAAAAGAGTGAGAGGAAAGAGAAATGAAACCTTCATTTTCAGTAGGAAATTTGTAGATATCCTCCAGGCCAGTTCTTCCCTAATGTAGAAGCCACCCTATGCAAAGCATGAAGGTTGCTGCTTCTGTTTGGCATGAGCTCCTGCTTATAGCCAGCTTTGGGCTTCCTGAGCTGGAGTGAAATTTAAAGGGAATTAGGAGGCATAGTGACAGATCCAGATCATGTCAGTCCTGGAGCTGTGTCCTCCTGAGTCTGTATTTGAGCCCAGTTGGCAGAACTAACATCTTGTGACTGAATAAAATACATTGATTCAGTTGTTTGGCTGGGCATGGAGAGGCCAGATAAATTCTGTATAGCCCAATCTTGAAGGAGTAAGTTTCATGTATCCATTTTTACATGGCTGAAACTGCTGGCTGCCTTACTGGTCATGCTCACCTGCAGCTGGGAATTTGTAGGATTTGGTATTTTTACCCTAGGGTTCAGTTTTTGTTGAGTGCCCTTTTGCAGGAGTGCCAGTAGTGGATAGGTGAAGTGCTTGAGTGTCAGCTGCTGGCTACTACAGTGTATCTCTGTGTCTCAAGCAAGAATTGGTACACTGCAGTTGGTATATTTGCAAAGGGCGTTTTTCAACCAATTTTACACATTCAGAGTTGGAATGTATTCCAGCAGGAAGAAGTAATCATGATAATAGAAGCTTTTGGTAGCACTGCACTTATGTTGCACCCAGGTCCGTGCTTGGGATGGAGAGGCAATGCTGTAGCAGTGTCACATCTTCCCAGGCCCAGCTTGTGGACTGGCCCAGAAGCTTGCACCTACTTTTTTCTTCTTCCTCAGCAGATACAGAAGGGGTCCTAAAGCTAAGCACTGAAGTTCATAGATTGGAAGGAAAAAGGAGTGCTGCTCTAATTAATTTTGATTTATTTTGGTGCTTTGTTTTTACTTCTGATTTGCCTGTTCTCTTTGTAGGTGGAAACAGTCCTAAAATTTTTTTGCTTTGCTATATGTAACTACTGTGTGGGTGTTGCTAGGAAGATGGAAACAAGGGGCTGAAAAATGATCCCCATGTTTTTTTATTATGAGTGTGTGTGTATTATTTGCCTGGTTTGGGGGACAGATTCTGGTGTACATTGTTGGTTCCCCCCCNCCCCCCCCCCAGAGTAGTATTTCTACCCTGATTGCTTTTTGCCTGTCGTGTAATTTGATACTTGAAACATCGTGCTGAGCTTCATTATTTGAAGTCCTTATTCATGACATATTACCTAAGCATTTACATGTAAGTGTGCAGCGTCTATGTGTATTGAGGGTTAGGGCAGGAGGACCTTGCCTGCCTCCCTGACAAGGATGTGCCTGCAAGTACTTCACCTGAGCTCAGAGACTCATGCTGGAAGCATTGTTTGTGCACCATGTGGAAGGCAGCAGGTGTTAGTAGAATTACTGAGGTACACTTATACAAGGGGCTGTGTGGGCACCTTCCATCAAATCTGCTCAAATTAATCAAATCCTTTACAGAGGTCCTGTTGATATTTGAGTGGAAAGTAACAGCTAAAAGGCTTCTGTTTGTTAATTTTTAACAGCCCAAATGGCTTCCAGGCTTTTGATATTTTTTTTAAGACAAAACACAAAACAATAATTCACATGTGAAAAAAACTTATCAGATTTAAATAGCCTGAGAATCCTGTGGGACTTGGCAGAGGAACACATGTTTGATGACTGTTAAAAATCAGTGATTGGAGGCCTGGTTTTCACTCTCACACTGCATAAACCTGGGGACATCTTCATCATCAAATGTGTTTACAAATGGGAAGGGGCTCTATATCCTACCAGATAAAATGCAGCAGTGGTAAAATGATTTCCCTGTACTTAAAATCTTAGTAAAGCTATAATTTTTTAGGAAAAAAATTCTTTTAGTTTTTGACTAGACTGATTAGCAGATGGCTTTGTGAAATAAGTGTTCTGTTAGGTGAGTCTGTGGTGAGTCTTGTATTGCTTTCTAGCCCTCTAATATTTTTCCAGAAATAACTCTGGGACTATGAAACTCAAATTCCTTGTAGTATGGGACAGTGCAAAGAAATAAGAGCCAGCTGCAGGATAATGATGCTGGGGTTCTTGGATGTGAGCACTGCCAGTTGAACTGCCAGGATGTGTCAATCTCTACTGAATGTTTAATATTCAGTGATATCCGTAAGCTAATAAATAAGCAGTAGCGTATGTTGCATAATCCAGTATTCAATTTTGTTGGAATTGTATTCCTTCCTAACTTCTTACATGCTCACTTAGTACCAGCAAAGAATGGTTTGAATATTGTGCTTCTTTGTAACTTTAAGATGAAGCCTTTCACCTACTCTAAATTTCTGTAATTGTTAGGATTTTTCTCATGATTTTAACAAATCCGGATTTAATGTCTGAGGGCTTTGTCTTGAATTTTATTCACTCTGAATGTAAAGAGAGGGGAAAAAAATGGAAATTATGAGATGAAATATATTGGACTGATGGAAAGCAGGAAAAGTTGACAACTTTTAAAATGTTTGCTTCAATAACTTTGAATCTTTAAAATCAAACTCTTATCAGACAACTCAGCAGTTACGACAAAGCAAGCAGAAATGACAACTGAATCATGAAGTATGCTCATTAGGTAGTGTATAACTCTACAAAGTTAATCTAGGGGATTAGACTAGGCTCCTTCACCTGCTGAAGTGTGGTAAACAGGAGTGGAGGCTTCTTACTCTTTCAGGTGTAGCATGCTTGCATTTGGCTCTCTTTGATTCCGTATATGTCTGAGCTGAATGTTTAAAACAGAAGCCTAATCTAAAGGTATGAAAAGTGACCTCCAAGAGAAGGTGAATTTCTTCATTTTGCTTTTCTGCTATGGCAAACAAGCTAACCCCAATCTCTTGAACTCAGTTTTCTTGCTTTACAGACAAACCCTCTGAGATGATTTTGCACAGCTTTTTGCTTGTTGCTCTGCTCTCTTTCATTGCATTTTCAAGCAACGTACACTAAACAGGCTTCACCCCATAAAAAAAAAAAATTAAAAATTGAGGGGCAGATAAAACTGGGGAAAGGAGTTCGTATTTCACTGCAAGACTTAAAGGTGTTCTTGCATGCCTCCAGATATTGTGTATTGGTCATCTGCAAGCCAGAGAGTGGAGTGTTGGTGGGCTTGTATATGGTTGTCTCTTAATGTTTTACCATAAAAAAGCCTTTTTGCTGACAGAAGTGTCATATGTTGTCTTACACTAGATTTCATGGAAGCTAGTCAAATTATTTTTGCTGGATGATTGTAGGAGCAGATCCTGTTTTCTGGAAGCATTGAATATTGATACAATTTGTTTACTTTTTTTAAGTAGATGTATCCTACTAACAAGAGTGTCATTTTGTACTTTCACTTTTCATTAATACACATTTGATTTACTCTCTGTTTTACCAATCTTATACATTTTGGAGCTACACCGTTCTTCTTGAAATGCCAGATTTGGGTTGTGACTCATGATAAATGTGCTTGGGTATGTCTCATCTTTACGTTCTGCAAAAGACCGTTTTCACACTCTGGATGCAGACATGGCTTTTCTGTATTTCTTCAGGAAGGGGATCATTCCACTATGGACCACATTATCTTCTTCCGATCTGAATCTGCCACATAACAAATTAAGTATATTTATTTTAGAACAGGTTGGAATGGAGAACAGAGGTGATGCAAATCAAACTCCTAAAATTTGGATTTATCAGAATTTCAGGGGAGCCTTTCTCTCCATGCTGTTACTTATGTTCCTCTGCTGGCATGTGCTGCCAGTCCTACTGGGCTGGGTCTGAGGTGGGATGCAGTGAAAGATGTCTGCTATACTTGGTGCTAGTAGTGAGATGTTTTTGTGCAAATTGATGTATTTGTTTTTTTCCAGTCCTGTCTGTTTGCTTTATTGGATTTAAACAGGGAATGAGATGAGGAGAAAGGCGAAGGAGCAGTTGTAAATTAAACTGGTACCCTTGTGAATTTGGGCTTAGTTGCAATGGGTTTCCAAGAGCTCACGTTAAAAAAGGATAATGTTTCAGGTAAGTTTTGCTCATGTTTGGATCACAGTGATAGTTTTGCCTCTTGCATTCTTCGCTGTAGATGAGGAGAAAGCAAACATAGCATCCAGGATAACAACATATTTCAACACTATCAGTTCAATGCTGTGAATTCTTGCCTGGGAGGATGCTGTTCTGAGTGTTTTGCGGGTGGATGATTATGTATCACCTTCAAAAGTCCTGAGGTTTTTAGCTTCTCAAAGAGCTAATCCATCAAGACTTCATTGAACAGTGCTAATAATTTCCCTTATCTGTCTGGCAGGGGGTTGTTTTTTTTAATGTGATCTCATTGGTATTATTAAAGGAGTTGGAATGTTGAAACCCTTTTTTCCTTTTATTCCAGTGCCAAATATATGTAAGTGGTTTTAAGGGGGAGAGTATGCATTAGAATTATAATGCAGTATAAATAGCAAACACTTCTCAGATGGGGAGTGAAAATAATTTTAGTTTATATTCGGTAACATGCGGTGTTGTAATGATTTGAAGCATCCTGTTTTACAGGACAGATTTCAGATATAGGTGACTGAAGCATTATGGTAAGTCCTATCACCATCCAAACGAAACCTTGGTTTAAAAGATACATATCTTGCTCTCTGATTACTCCCTAGTTTTAAATGTTACTCCATTTATGTATGTTACTCTACATAATTTGTGTATTAGTAATTCTGTTGAATAGAGCAATGAAGCCAAGAAATAGGGAAAACTGAAAGCAAGATTATACACTTGCATAAAAAGTTTTCCAGTCAAAAATTTAAAAAATCACCAATGAAGAAGAAGCAGATACTCAAAAAAATCTTGGGTTTTCTCTTTTCTCTTTCCTTGGGTGTTCTGTGCCTTCTCTTATGAATATTTCCTTAGCAGGGCATGACCTACCCGTTTTCAGGTGCCCTAGTGTTGCTCGTGGGACTCTGTAGATCAGGCCCTTGATAAGAATTAAAATACATCTTTTTGGGGTTATCTGTGTGGGAATTTGTAGCAGTCAGTTGGTTGGTTGTCTCAGTGATTTTGCTTTGTACTGGATATTAGGCTGGGTTCTTCCCATTCTGCTACAAACTGCTTTTTCTTTGTCCTGGGCTTGCTTCAATGATGACCCTATTGATTTCTGTTTACTTTTGTTGTGGGGTGTTTTTTTTTCTCTAAGGAATGGCAAATGGTCAACTTCTCACCCTTCTCTTTTGATGAGCAATGTGTTCTTTCTTTGATCATTGCTCTTTATCCAACACATTTATATTTTTCTAACTCCAGGTTTTCTGATTTCAAATTACGATTTTCAAGGTTATTGGGACAGGTCTGCATCAAAAGGAGAATTTTGACTATCAGTGAGGGAATCATCTAGGGGAGGGGCAGTAACTCCTCACCAGCTGGAATGTGAATCTGCTGTCGGAAACCAAGCAGTGCTTACATGTAGTGAGTGCGTCAAGTGAGTGTGTTAATGGGTTTGCTCTTTGCTAGGCATGTGATATGAATACCAAGAACAGAATAATTTGGATATTTTCCTTTTCTAGCAGATTAAACAGTACACTGTGTTCAACCAGTCTACACAGAGTCCTTGAATATTTGATGCCAACACCTGTTAAATTCCTCTAGAAAGTGTTTTAGGTATTGTGGGAGGAAAATAGTATGTCCTTGTTTATGTACCCCAGAAAGGAACCTGGTGCAAAAAACAAACATTGATCCAAATGATCAGTAAAAAAACTACCTGGAGGCAGGGGTGGGAACTCTTCCCTTGATTTTTTTCTGCTGTTGCGATTGCTGTGTCATTTTCCTCAGCAAACAATGTTAAACAAGATTAAATATGACTAGAGAAAGATATATCTGCATTTATCTCATCAGTGTACACTGATTATAAATACAGGTTTCTGAGTAGGCCCTGGGATGATTTTTTTTGCTACAATCCAAATGTTGTTGTGAAATAAAAATGTTCCCTTTTTGCTTTTAATTTTTTCTAAACTGACCATCAATTCTGGACTGTGGCAGCAACCCACTGGAAGCATAAAATTCTTCATGGTAAAACAAGTGTAAATTTTGGTCGAAAGTACAGTACGACTCACTATGGTTGCTAAAGTAAAATGGCATCTCTGTCAGTTCAAATCAGTCTGTAGCTGAATTTAAAAGCTTCTCCTGCCCTGTGTTTTGATGACTCATATGCCATCTTCATGTTCACTGCAGAATTCCTCGAGGACTCATAAGGTTTGAACATGCTTAGAATAAACTGAGTACCACGGAGGCAGCCTGCCCAAGGTTTGTCACCAAACTCCTTCACCTGGATCCCTGCAATGACCCACGCAATTCCTGCGTGAAACATACAGTTAATAAAGTATTGTAATGTTATCCTTTGAGAGCCCTTGAACTCAACTGGGAGTTGAGCATCACAAGAACTCTTCATGTCCTTGGTGGTGCAGTGCCTTTTGTGTACCAAGTGTCCTGAGGTCAGGTTGGTTCATAGTAAAGATTGGGGCTTAAAAATACATTTATTTGATTCACTACGGGAAAAGTTTGTTTTCAAAGTTGTAAAAAGGTGACATATCAAAATGTATTTTCAGAGTTATGCTTAGTTGGGCTTTCTGTTTGTTTTTTATTTGGATTTTTCAGTCCTAAGATCCTTTCTTACCGACTTTCTATTAAATAGCTTGTGATAGTTGCTAATGATCCCCACATCTGGGCTGCCATGCCCCAAAGAGTTGCTAAAGCTACATCTTCCTTTTGTATCCTTTCAGGTAATGTGTCCTTCTGAAGGCACTTCTGCTGGAGCTGGTCAAAACAGATGCTAAGTTATTTTCCTCTCCTTGCCTAAAACATTAGGAATGTCCTGAACTTTTCCAACATCATTTTTTTCACTAGACAGTGACCTGTTATCCTGTGGGAGGTGAAGCAATTTCTCTGTGTCCTTAGACTCTTGATTAAAGTTTCTGTTGAGTATCTCACCTTGCATATGGCCCATTGTGGCCCTTGGATGCTTGCAAGGCACATTGTGCATTTAATGTGGTCATCACCTATTATATTTTAATAGTATGGAATGAAAAATAGTATAGTAGAGAAAGATTATGTATTTAATGTAAGATCAATATATGAAATTCAGTTTACTATGCCTATAGCTCTTTTCTTTGTGAGTATCATATAAAACCAAACGTCTTACTGTAGAGCTGAATTTGGGTGTTAGCATTGAGCAATTTTACCTTCCTGTCATGTGCAGTGGTACTTTTGAAAAGAGGAAGAGAATCTTCTAAGATACTCTTAGGAGTACTTTTAGAATTTGATAGTGTGAAAAAAGTGTAGAACTCTCAGGCAACTTTTATTTAATGAGTTGTACAAATGTGTTTTCAGTTGGGAAATATTTCTATTTAATTGAGGTACAAGACAAAGTTTGTACTTGTTTAGAGGTATGTCACATCATGCTGAATTTGTTGTAGTACTGGTCATCAGGTGGATGTGTGGACATCAAATTTCTGATTAAAACCTTTTTAAGCTTCCAGTGAAGCTGACAGTAAAGCATGGAAACCTTGTGTTTTGGGCATTATTATGTTGTATAGGAATTACAGTGCAGTTTTATATGATTCTTCATTTTGTAGCTATCTACTGGGTAAAGCCTCCTAGCTTCCCCTAGTTCTTAAAAGCAAACAAACAGAACTCCCTAAAACTCATCACAAAGAAACCAGTGTGCCGTTCCTGTTGAGCTCTATAGTCTGATCTGTAATAACTGCACTTCATTTTTATTTAATATTTTTCATTATTCTGGTCAACTATTTGCTCTGTTTTCTACACAAACAAGATCTGTACAAGTGTTCTGTGTACACCTCCTTGCTTGGCTGAAAATAGTCAATGGGTTTCAAACTAAGTTTTGCATTTATTACTTCTTTTGTGGAAATACTGACTGTTGGGAGTGCTTATTGGTCTAATACTCAGCAGATATTGGGTGCTGGAAATGTCACATGCCCATGTTCTTCAATTCTGGGATTTTCATGGCACTTGAGGTTTTGGGGTTTCATCAGTACAGCCTTTTGGGGAGAGATTGTTGCTTTGGCTCTGTTGATGAAAGGCAGATGCGGGTTTAGTTTAATGAATGGTTCAAATTCCTTAGCTTACAAAATAGCAAGCCACTTGCCGTGTCTTCTTGCCTTAATCGCCTCTCCTGGAAATTGAAAAGTACCCTCTGAAATAAGCTGCTGCTTAAAATGAGGACCAAGAAGCAAAAAAGACTCTCTAATCACTTCATTATCTTCTCTCTCAAATTTGCTTTTTCCTACAGATATTGAAGAGTTTTCCCTTAAAATAACTTGAGGATTAATATTAAAGTTGCACACAAAAAATCTTGTATGGCATAGGATAGCTCTCTTATAACCATGTTTGATTTTTCTGCTGCTGCAGAGTTCAGCCTTCAGCCTGTGTTTTGCTGAGTGGAGAAGCCTCTTCAAGGTGCACATCAGTCACGTGCAGAATGTGGCTGGCCGAAAGTTAACCTGGTAAATGCTTTGTGGCCAGGGCAGCCTGCAGCTTTAGTGCAAGCTGTAAAACCTGCCTGCAAAGCTAGGACGAGGCTGTTTTACTTGCATAAACCATCTCCACTGGGGTGAGGTACTAATATGTACACCATTTTTTCTGGACTGGAAAGCGGAACATGGGATGGCATTTGGAACAAGGGTGCAATAAATCCAAATAAGTTTCAGCCTGAAAAAAAAAAAAAAAGAATAACGTGACCCAAATCTGGAGCTTTCTTTTCTTTTGCATCATCTTTAAATTCTGTTTCTTCATGCACCTCTCTCTGCTTTTGGAGTCTTTGATCAGTACTGAGTTCAAGTTATCGATAGTCTAGTTCACATCCCTCATCCTGAGTTCTCACCAGAACAACACAGGTGTTTTCTGTTACTGAATGCGGCTGTAGAGAAGGAACTGCAGAGACAATACACGGAAGTTGTAGTTTCGCCTCCTGAAACCAGGTTAGGGCAGTACTCCAAGGAGGAACAACAGTTTAAAACCACTTCTTCCTTAATTCTCTCTTCCTGTGGTACATGTGAACATTACTGTACAAAAATAGAAAGACAACAAACTGGCAAGCTGTTGTTATCCTAGCATGAATTTTCAGGCAATGAAAAGGAAGCTTTTGTATTTGGTCTGCTGACACTTTTACTTAAAGGTCTTTAAGAGCCCCTACTGGGAGCAGGACTCTTCTTGTGACTGGCTAATCTGGAGGCTCCTGATGCAGTTTTTGCCCATTTTTGCCAAGATTATAAACTGGAAATTTGTCTTAAGTGGAAGCAAGTTTCTCAAAACCTCACAACCAATGAGTGAGAAATTTGAGAACAGATAGAAATTTCTAAGCCCAAAGTAGCATCTTACTTGCATTGATGCTTTGTGCCTTGGTGAGAGAGGGAGAAGTTTTCAAGCATCTACCCTAGAACAACTGGTGTTATGCAGCTGATGTTGTTTTAAGACAGCCTACTTTGAGCTGCCTGCCTGTGTTCTCCACCAGATGAACTCTTTTGGAACATCCCTCAGCATAGTGTGGTGTCTGTGGCTCGGCTGTGTCAGCTGTTGATTTGGCATTGGTCACTGGAGGTTGGTTTGCCTGTGAGTGGGTGGGTGGGGGGCTGGAGGCAGCTTGTGGAGAGTTGGCAGGCACAGTAAATCCTGCTGGGGAAGATGGCAAAGACACCTGGAGGGTGATCAAGCCTCAGCTGCCTATTTGCTTGGCTGATGACTCGGGTTCATGAGACTTTATGAGGGCTTATTGCCTATGCCGAATCCTGACCCTTTGATTCAACGTAGGTTTTTCTTGATTTGCTAGAAGGATAAAAGACTGCCATATGAGCTTTTATTGGCCAAAAAATTACAGTTTATCTGATTCAATACCTGAGTTATCTCTTCTGCTGAGGCAAAAAACACAGTTGCCTAAGGCAACCAATATGTTCAGTGTGATTGCAGGTTGTGATTGGTAAACCTCTGTGGGTTTGACTGATATGACATAAAAAATGGTGCTGCCTTTTCTTCAGTGCAGTGCTGGTTGCCAATACATATTAATTTTGCTGATTTTATCCTTCTTTACCAATGTTTGTTAAGAACATCTGTCATCTCTTAATAAATGAGATACTGAGTGGGAGCCAGCTTTTCCTTTTTTAAAAATGGTGCTAATATTGGTTTCTACTTGCATTAGAGTCTGTCCTGAGTATGCAGATAGAGCTGGATAATGAAAAAGTTTGCTGTAATCTTTTCTTCCCTTGGCTGATGTACTACAGCTAATGGTCAGAAGTGAAGAAGGTGAGGGGGGTGAGAAGAAGCACTGTATAAAACTAGCCCCGTGCCATTCCTGGGGTGCAGAGTATGAGCTCTGTTTGGAGACATGGGAAAACAGTTAACTCAGTTAACATCTTGGGGATGTGGAACTGTAGGCAGGAAAAGCACATGCTTTTCCAGGCTTATTCTAAGTTGGTCTTTTGGTTTCTTGCAGAAATAAGTCCATTTGAGCACTAGGGACACTTGGGAGGGCAGGTGTTGATTCTGTCAGTCCTTTACCTAGAGGAAATCTTCTCTGAGGGGGTGAACTGTCCCTATAAAATGGGATCATTTGAACCTGCTGTTAATGTTGAACTTATAATTATTTTTAGTTATAGTTGGGAGAAGGAAACTTGTAAGTGGCTAAATAACTGTATATGAAGAAACAAAAATTATTTTTCTTGGTTACTTGTAGGAAAAATACTTCAAATGTAGGCCTAAGTATCCCATGTCCCCTTCTTTGCTACTTTTGGGACTACTGAAGGTTTAACCCACAGTTCTCAGCAGTTGCAGCTGCAGAATCATCTAATGCTGAGTTGTGGAACTGGTTTTCCTGGTCTTGAAAGTAGCAAACCCTGTGTTTGGTGTTTGGGAAGATGTTGACCAAGTATCAGCACCCTGCCGCTGGCTACGAAATGTCATTGCTCAGTGTGGGAACACCAACTTACAATACTGGAGGATGTGGGTGCCTAAGCTGCCGGAGAGCAAACCCCCTGTTTTGCCCTCCAACTCTTCTCCCAACTTGACTTCACCAACAAACCTACTGGGAATAGGAGCAGACAGTGGTCATCCAGCCAGGAAGATACATTTATATAGAAGAGTATATTTGCGAAACTGCTTGTCTGGAGGTGTTAGCCCAGGTGAAGGAAACTCCATGGACTATTAAAGCAGCCTTGCTGGCTTTGTGTGAGGTCAGAAGAGAGGAGAAGCGGGGTGTTTGGATTTAGAATAAGGACATACTTTTCTGTCTCTTGATCTGGGCTGTGTAACCTTTGTGTAGGTGAACTAAACTGTTTCTTAGTTTGAAAAAAATGTAGTTTTTACAGTCTTGTCTCATCTGAGAGATGTGAAGAAAGGGATTACATTCTGATTAATAATATGTATTTGGGAAGTAATGGAGACATACCTGTTGTCAAATAGAAAATTCAGATTTAGAGATGTACTTCTAAATATAAAACTGATTAAATACTTGAAGAACTATTATTATTAATTGTTGGGGTGCTGACAGATGGTTCCAGTCTATATAACTTAGTTTTCACTTCAAGACAACTGTAGAACATGCAGGGGAAAAAAAATCTAACCTTCTCTCCTTATATATAGTGTGTTATCAGATCCATTCATCTGTCACTTTCTTCTCCCCAGACTAGTGTTCCTCATGCTGTGTGTCCTCCTTACTGTGCTAGGATTATGTCAGAAAGCTCTATTTAGAGGG
The DNA here is from genome assembly GCA_013397315.1 of Donacobius atricapilla. NCBI lineage: Eukaryota > Metazoa > Chordata > Aves > Passeriformes > Mimidae > Donacobius > Donacobius atricapilla. Next base: position 458,443 of record WBMY01010831.1, on the reverse strand, counting down.
TGATTTTACCTCAGCAAAATGGGTTTTCATAAGCTGTGCTGCATTTTATCTGACTGGGAAGATTTTGTTGCCGTGCGCGTTACCACTGAACTGTTGCTTCCCAGTGGAAATCCCTGTAGATGTGTGTCATCAGGAAAGCTCATCTGAGGTGCAGGAGCAAAGCTGGTGGGGGACTGGCCCCGAGCCACAACATGAGCTCCTGCAGCAGCCTCGCACTGTGACAAATAGTCTTGGAGTTGTCTGTGCTTGCTGGCTGTGTCCTCTGGTGAACACCAGCTTCTCTCGGCAGCAAATATAAACGAAGCTGCATTCTGATTTTATATGGGAGAGGTAGCTGAAATAGATTCTGAAATCAGGAAGAAATTAGCATATTCTAATGAGCAGCAGTTCTGCCTGTTTCACTGCATCCTGCACTTATCGAAGCACCAGGAATATATTGTAGGCTGTAGGCCTGCATGGCTGGGAGGTAGATACAAATAAGCTACAAAAGGAGAAGGGAAACATTTCATTTCTGCTTTTGTTTACATAATATTCTATGCATCTGCTCATTTACAGAATTTCCCATGTTAGTTTGTGGATTTTTTTATTATTTTTATTTAGCTCCCAAAGGCTTGGAAACTTCATTATTCTTGTAATCTGCCAAAGCTGGAAAGAAAACCTGTTTGTTCCATTAGGCTGTTTCAGGCTTCTGTGCAGTTTTTGACTTGCTTTTGAAGATACAAAGAGCTATGGGTATCAGAATGCCTGAAGGGTGAGGAATAAGCACGACACAGAGATGTTTCAAGCTCTGTTTACATCCCTGAGCTCTTGCTTGTTTCCATTAACTTCTGCCCAAGTGATAGTGCTTAAAAGCGTGCCCACCTCTTTACTTGACAAGATGGATAGTCTCTTTACTCACATAGTGACAAAAATAGTTCTTTCTCTGATTAAACAGGCATTATCAAATATATTGAAAGCAAAGGTGGTCTCCTTATTTTTGAAAGAGCAATTCTTCAGGTAGATAAGCTTAGTAGAGTTGCAATGTTTTTTGGAGACCTAATATAGATGGGGTTGAGGACTGTTCACCTCATGGCGTGCACCTAAATGATATGCAAAACAGCCCCACAAACTGAATGTTAGTTTGACTGTATTATCCTTTGAGTCTTATAAATGCCTGCAGAGTGGTGATGATGCAGGGAATATTCTTAGAGCAAACAAGCTGAGTGTGATCCCCTTCTCTCCCTGCTTTCTTGGGCTCCTAATGGAACGATGCTGCCTTTGTTACAGAAGATAACCCTCTTAGTGTTTTGAAGACACTTTTTAAAGAACAAAGCCTGAGATGATTTAAACAGTTTTGGGAGTATTGTTCCCATGTCCAAACAATGTATTTCTTTGTTATTATGTAGTAAAAATGATCAGTCTTACCTTAATCAAGATAATTTTGAAAGTGTGTACTGTTGAGGACTGACTATAACAGTGCTTTAGTTCAGTTCTTTTTCTTGTGATATTTAAAGCCAAGTTGAAGGCCACTGTGGAGTCATAGGCAGATAAAAATTCAGGAAGCACAGAAGTCTAATGGATACAATTATCATTGTAGCACTCTTTGCACTAATTATAGAGGCTATTCAAAATGTAATTGGGCGCAAAGTTTCATCGCTAGAGAAGAAAATTCTACTGAATGTTTGGGTCGTGTTCAAAACATACCACATCCTAAGAGAATATTAGTTGGAGTACTTCACAGCACATTGTTCCATTATCTGTTAGCTGATAAAAGAAATGGAAAAAAAAAAAAATAGGCATACAGTGATGCCAGCTACCAACTAGAAAATCAGAGGAGTAAAAGTGAGGAAACCCATAGGCTGAAACAAAGACAGGTTAACAAGGAGAGCAAGAGCTGCACATGCAAGCAAAGGAAAACAACGAATTAAAGGATTGCTTCCCATGAGCAAGCAGATGCTTAGCCATCTCCAGGAAAGCAGGTCCCCATCACATGTAATGTTTACTGGGGAAGACAAATTACATCAGACATCCCCCACCTTCTTTCCCTCAATTTATATACTAGGCACAAAGTCACATGGTCTGGAACATCTCTTTGGCTGGTTTGGGTCACCTGTACAGGCTGTGTCTTCTCCCAGCCTCCCAGGCACCCCCAGTCTCTTCCCCAGTGTGGCAGTACAAAAAGCAGAAAAGGCCTTGGCTCCATGTAAACACCTCCCAGCAATAACAACCCCCCCCCCCTCTCTTTTCATCACTATATTCAGCACAAACCCAAAACATAGCCCCATACAGGGACTATGTGAAGAAAATTCTCTCTTCCCCCATCAAAACCATCATAATTAGGCATTTAGGTTTTTTTTTTTCCTTTCTGTGTAGTTAAGTTTGTGCTGGTAGGCAGGAGATAAATCAGGGGTGGGGGAAGTACTGTTATCATAGAGGTAAGAAAATAGAGTGCAGTGAAGTTTTTGTATGCATATATAAGTGGGAAAGATGGCATACTTATTGCTTAATCCTCTGGCCTCCCATTGATGTCTTTATGGCAGAAATGCATTTTATATTCAATGGCTAGTTATGGTCTAAAAAGTACAGTAAATCCAGAACACTGGGCAAAGTTTCATGCATGTGGAAGTAAGAGGATTAAGTATTTTTAGTAATTTTTTTGCTGTAATTGAAAAAACCATGCCTTCTTAAGCAGAAATACTGCCTGCAAAACTACTACAACAAAGACATGCAATTTTCCTTTAGGATCCAGCCTCCTGGAAAAGCCCCTTCCCTTCATAAAAGGGAAAAGAAGTGCCAACCAGAATAACTTCCACTAGAAGAGAAGGAATCACACAGAGAGACATACTTATTTAAGCTCAAGTGATAAAATGTGATTAACTGAGACTGGAGCAATCATTGAGGTGGGAGCAGGCACCATGTACACTAGAAGACCATCATTCTTTTGGCATTTACTTGGAGGTGTCTAGTCCCAGTACTACAGCAGGAGAGTAATGTTCCTTAAAAAAATGTTCAGTAAAGGGTGTAAGTAGCTCTGCTTGCCGCCTGCTGTCTACTCCAAAATGCTACCTTGGCGTTCTGACACATCAGGGACAGAACACCTGTGCTAAGGCCTTTCTGAGGATGCTTTAGAAAATGATTTTTGTTTTGTTTATGTTAGTTTATGAATGGAAGCAGATCATAAGGACTATGGGCTGTCAGATTGGCAGGTTGGAAGGTTGGCATCTTTCTTTCCTGTTGGCACCACCATTCCCCAGTGTGTAGGGGAGCAGAAGGACATAGTTGCTGCTATTGTCTGCTCCAGGCTGGTTTCTTTGCAGAAATGGGCAACTTGCACACCCCTGAGTATGTAATGCTGCTCTGGAAGAGGTCAGTCAGTGTCCCTTCACTCAGGGTGCCCTTCTTTACCTTGTTTCATCCTGTGAGGCCACACAATTTTTAATTTATGTGTTAAAGGAGAGAGGTGTGTAACAGCAGGTAGTGTGGCAGGAGACACCTTTGCCCCTGCAGCAACCACTCTCCATTCTGTGGGCGAACCTGTTTCTTCTGTTTGGAAACATATTACTCCAGATCACTTCTCTGTAAGACTGAATTTTGTGCTTACTGATAAAGTCAACATTTCCGAGGAACTGAATTTTTTTTTATTATTTTCCCTTCTCTTCCCAGTAGGGGAAGACTCCTCAGTGTTTCAGATCTTTCTTTTCTAATTGCTGTGCTGATTACTCCTGTATCCTGTGAGGTATTTTATTTCAGCACTCTGAGATTATATTTCTTAATCTTTGCATAGTAAATAAAATGTGTCCTAATCAAATAAGTTTATCCCTGTTTAAAATATACATATGGGAGATATATATAAATATGTATATGCATGTATGCATGTCTCCAAAGCATAAAGGAAGTATGGTGCTTTAACTGGTTCAGGAAACACAAATTTTGTTCAGTAGGTGGTGTGATTGTATTTTGTGACTATTTGAGTCTGTTGAGTAAAGAATCTTCTTTTTCTCAGTTGAAGAGTTACCCCTACCCTTGAAACACACTCTCATGAGAAAAAGTTGTTATTCTGAGCTGGTTGATGGGTAAATGGAAGGAAAATTATGTTGATGTCAGTTAAAAGTGTGGGACAGCCTGTGCACTACTTTGAAGATCGTGCACCAGCTCTTTGTGACTTTTTAATTTTTTTGGTGGCAGTTTAATAGCCATCACTTAATGCTGCTGGAGGTGTTTTGTCCTTGACAAACGATTTGCCAATCTTTTGCTGCCACTTGCTGATCATTTTGAATTGAGAGGAGATTAATGATTGTTTCTCTACTGGCAGTGTTAGCCTCTTAATAAGAGCTATCCAGCTTTCTGTGCCAATCTAAATATCCTGTGCTCAATGACTCCAAAGGTATGTATCTAGGTAGTGCGCAAATGTCTAAATATAGCGATAATAATATCTAGCTTTCTTCTTTTCAGTCACCAGAAGAAATTGACGGATACATTTCTCTGTGTGTGGAGTATGGACTGAGATCAGCCTGTGTTGACATCTGTTTCAGTACTAATTTCTGACATGTCCCTGGTACTTTCAGAAGAGGAGAAATTCTTCTTATGAAAAAGTCTCTGAGCTTGTCTTTGGTCCCTGGTTGTGGATTGGGCTTTTTCCCTGTTATGCTAGAGAATACGCAATTCTCACCCCCTTTCCAAGCTGCCAACTTTCTGTTCCATTGAAGTTACTTCTGCCTCCAGTCCCAGTATTTATGGGGAACAATAGATCCTATTTTAGCCTATACAGATTTAATTGCTGTGAATAAGATTGACAATTACCTCCTTTTGAGTCTGAAAATCCCACCAGCTGTTTTAGATACATTTAAATAGTTACACCACGCTAAACTCTCATATTGCATCAGGAGCTATAATGCCAATATGTCCTTGGCCGTTATTTTAAGAGTGATTTTTGCTGCATTTCTGTCTCTTCTGCTTTGCTTTTAAAACCTAATTCTCTGCCTTGGGTGGCATTATTAGTCATACTAAAGGACTTGCATATCAAAGATGCATTTTGTGGAAAAAGCTTTTCAAATAGCCAAGAAACTTACTGAAAGAGAAGTTGATGGGATTTTTTTGGGTTGTTTTTGTTTTGTTTTGTTTTTTTTGTATGTTTGTTTTGCTCCCCCCACCCTCATAAGCTCAGGCATGTAAGTGGGAATCATCTGACCACATGCTGACAACCTGCTGTGTCAGTGTCTAGGCTCAGCTTTATCACCCGCGAAGAGGAAGACATGTTTCATGCTATATAAACAACTAAAATAGGTCAGATGAATCATGCCCCCAGATGTCTTCTTTCTCTTTAGCTAATCACCCAGACTTAATAAGCAGACTTAGCTGTCTGCACCGTAGACATCTGACTAGATCTCACCTCTGGGGACCATACTTGTCACAGCAGGCACATGTGGGTGACTAGACACATGTAGACATGTAAGAAGATTAAAAGTACTTGGTTTCTTGATGCAGAGCCACTGCCAGTGCCAAGGTGAAGGTGCTCTGGGCTCATCTTCTTGAAACCAAAGATAAACCTGAGTGGATTTTCCCAGAAAAGAGACATATCAGTATTTGCTGTTCACAGTTACATACCACTAAGCTGGGGTGCACTGTCTCTTTCTTAGTGCTAGCTTCCTAGACTCCTAACATACAGCTTTGTAGCTTTCTTTTTCAGAAATGTTAGACAGGACTTCTCCTCCCTATTATTTGCTATTTCTACCTTCATATTTTCTCTTTGGTCATGTTGTGGAAATATACTGATTTGGATTTAAAAAAAAAAAGATTTTTGTTACATAGGTGTCCCTGTGGGCTAGCACACTGTCATATGAAGGTGGTGGTTGCTTATATTGGGAAAGCCAAGAGAGGGGATACTTGAAGTTTGCTTTTCACCCTTTGCCTGAGGAGTTGTCTCTTGCTAATTTTACAGGTTATTCAGTTGCTGAATTCTGTGAGTTTTCTTTCCAGTCTGAATACATTGTTTAATATGTATTTAGAATCTTGTCTGGGGGTGTAAAAATTCAAACTTCTGGTTTCACTCTTTGCCTTTGTGCATATTTCACATTTGTGCAGTGACGGGATTATTACCTCGACATTCCCCTAATTAGGGGTTTTCTGTCTCTCAGAGTCCCATACCAGGGCTTAAAAGATGAGATGGAACCTGTAGCTACGTCTTCAAAGATGTTTATTCTATTTTTTATCTCAAGGTCTTACAGCAGTCTCAGCACGCTGAAGGGAAAGCAGCTACAGGAACATGGACGAAGAGTCCAAGGTCATTTTAAAGATTTCTAATCCAATTAACTCTAAAAATGTACTATATTTATGGTTTTGTGCCGATTATTGTCACCTACTCTAAACGCACAATTTCTACCTCGATTCCATTCTACCAATGTCTTTGTGCCACTGTCACAGCAGAGAATGGGGTTGACAAAGAAGAACATGAGACAATGCCCAAAATGCTCCCATCTTGCTCTGATCTACTTCCATACTAAAAACCTAAAACTACAAATTTTCACCCTGTGACAAACTAAACTACTATCTGTTTTAAATCATTGTTATTTTTAATTCATTTATGAGTGTTGGAATTTTTTCCCATGGATTAAGGTCAAAAGCAATGCTTTCCTGGGGTCCCAGCCAGGGTCTCGGACCCCCCAGGGCAGCTTGAGGGGTTTTCCACATGCCCTGGACTCCAACAGTGCAGCTTGTAATTTTTGAAAGCGGGTTGTTCCTTGGTGTAGCAGATGCAGGGACACTCTAATACTTTATTATTTCCCAGTATATATTTTTACAGATCTTGACACAATTTTAATTTCCCAGTGGTCTGGGAGGCATGGAGAGGTTTATATGGAAGTTGCAGTAGTCAGTTGGTTCTGGTGTTGACTTTGTTCTTGTTGAGACCTCTCTGGGTTTGCATGTGCCTTTGGTCACATTGTGCAATATCTACCCCATCAGGGCAGCTTAAGTTTGTGCCAGGCTACGCCACTTCCTGTAGGCCTCTTTGGGCACGAGTGATTCTCCTTAATAATTAGTGCTTTTTAAAATATTCAATGTTGGCCCTACTTAATTGGTTTGTGCTAAATATTTGCCAGTCTGTAGGCTTTCCAGCATGCCTGTTGCATCTACGAGTGAAAACTTGGATCGAGGCTTTTTAGGTGCTTGTGCTATTGACTTTGGAAAGGGTAAGGTTTGTAGTGGAGGCAGATTGCACAGCACAAGTAGAACAAGTAGAAATAGTAGTGCTGGAGAAGTGTGATCTTTCACATTTCACAGGATGTCAGTGAGCTGTTCCTGCCCAGGGCCAGTTTCTGTGCACACATCAGGTATATTGGCCTCTTGCTTTGTGCTTTGTTCCCTCTGCATTCCCATTTTTAAAGTATTCAATATTGGCCCTACCCACAAGGTCCTGGACAACCTGTTCTAGGTGACCCTGCTTGAGCAGGGGGTTTGGACCAGATGACCTCCAGAGGACATTTCCAACCTCAGCTATTCTGTGATTCTCTTGTTTTGCTCCTCCCATATAACTTCTTGTTAAGCCTCCTCTGCTCTTGGGTGGGAACACATCTCTTCATCCCACTCCCTGCAAGGACAGAAGGAGCCTTTGGGGAAAATTTACCCTGAGGTTGTGGCATACTATGTTAATAATAGGTGTTGTGTAGACCTCAGAGCTTCAGTATCTTCCCTCTGGATAAAGGTAGCAGTTGGAGCTGGAAAGGACACCCTTGTCTCCAGGCTGTGTGCGCACACTCTCACACAGAGCCAGATGCTCATTTGCTCACTGTTATTTGCCTGCTCTTGGGTAGAAATTCTGCATTTGGCTGTCATTCTTCTTTTACTGGCCTGATGTTACCAGGGTTTCTATGTTGACTTTCACTCCAAATTAACATTGCACCTGCAAATTTTCATCTGTGATGGCTGAACAACTGGGAAAAGATATTAAGCACTTTGACTATATTGCATTAAAAATAAGTGGTTTTAATGACATAATATTTAACTGGATTTTGTATAACTTGCGTGAGAAACACCACAGGTTTTTTGTTTAGAGATGTTTGTGTGTATGTATGTGTATATAAAATATATGTTGAAGTACTGCAAAATTTTCCTAATCCTGTTTTGCTTTAATTTCTGTGACTTTTTTATACTTTAAATTTAGGAAAGCTAATTTTGGAATTGATTGTTAGCCCCAAAAGGAATAAATGAATTATCACTACAAATGTTTTGGTGAATCATGGTCTATCAAGATTAAGGGAGCTGCCATTTTTCTGTAATTTTTTTATTCGGGCTCGGGATTGCTGAGATTACATTGGTTTGCATTTAGCTTCTATTTTAATAGCTTCAAAGATGAGGTATAGGAATGCAATTTTAGGAATAGAAGTATAAGACTGGGTTTTGAGGCATGTTTCTATGGCAAAGAGTCATTGGAGTGTTTTTGGCACATGGCCTCTTCCTGCAGATCTGCCAGCTAATGTTCTCCCAGAGGAAAAGTAATGAATGTAAAACTCCAGAAACAGGGTATACTTTTTCTTTAATTATTAAAAACTACCAGCATATGAATGACTCTGAATTAATTTCCTACTTGTGATAATAAAGCTGTATGTAATGCTTTCTCTCTTTTTTTTTCCCCCTTGTCTTGTATATGTGCATATATACAGTTTCTGTAATGGCTTTTAAGAATAAATTAGCAGGTTGTCTTCTTTCAGGTTGTGAGGGCTTCAAGTACCTGCTGCAGTAGAGGGACATTGTGAATAAGGCATTAGTGTGTATCTCTGGAAATATGTACTTCTCGTCACACTTGCAGAGATTATCTTGGGGCTAAATTCAGTTGACAACTGTATAAAAGGGATTAGTACTGTCACCGCTCATCTCTTGGGGTTAACTTTCACCCATGTTAAATATGAGAGATAATTTTTTTTAAAGCTGGACCGATTTTGTATAAGCCATTTATCTTGATTTCTCTGAACCCTTAAGCTGAGACTGTGGTGTACAGCATTACAGTCTAAAGGTGTGAGATTTACTGCATTACTTTAAGCACATAATTTGCTTCACTGTAATCATAAGGAGAACTTTTATTTGCATATAATTGGCATTCCTGTAAGGAAGAAAGGGTTTATTTTGGATGTGCTTTCAGAAGTAGAACTTTGGAAAAGAAACTGGGGAGGAAGGGGAAGTAGTCTTTCGTTTTCTTCATGCATCCTTGTCATCTGCATACACTCATTTAAAAGTCTAAGAGAAAGCAAAAATATGAGGTCAATTCAAATTGAACTTTTGGTTGGGGTTTGGTGTAGTAGTAGTAGTTGGTGGTGTAGTAGTAATAGTAGTGCTGAGCTTGTAGACAGAGTAAATATTTCTGAAACCCAGATGCCCCTTGCTGCAGTGGTTAGGGGCAGGTTATCATTAACTTTTCATCATTCTAACTAGAATTATTTCTGCATTTGTCACATAACTCTGTGGGGACATCTGAACCTCATATGCAACCATTTTATCAGATTGTGTCTCGGCTATGGTGCCATCCTTATGAGGGATGTCATGGTCAAGACTATATTCAGCCTCACATGCAGAAGGTGGTATACAGCTCATGGGAACTAACATGGAAGTGGCTGCTTTTCCTTTGTATTAGAGGGAAAGGAATGGCAGAACTTTGGTTCTCATCTTGAATGTGAGCTCTAGGATAGATACAAATATATTTCTCATCTAAAAGCAGCTCATAACCACTATCCAGTGATGTGTTTCTTGGTGTGCAGTCAAAAATGAAGTACTGCTCATCAGTCAACTCCCAGGATCACCCCTAAAGGCTATGACAGTGAAATCACATGTGATAAAATGAGCAAAATAAAAAAAGTTACTGTCAGGGTGTCATTTCTTTAGATTGAACCAAGTGCCTCAATTTCAAGAGCTGTCAGTCCTCCTGCACAGTCACAGGTACTATTCACACATGGCTAATGAGACATGATAAAGGATATCCCTGTAGAAAGGGTCCATTTCTTTTCACTACTACTTAGGGGTTTTTTAATGCTCTCTGCTTCAATCTGGAGCTGAACACGTATCACACCAGCCAAAGCAGGTAAGCATTATCAGCAACATAATAATGTTATAACGTGGTAACGTAATATTATAACATAATAATGTAGGGTAAGCTTTATCAGCAACAAAAATCTAGAAAAATATAGTAATGCATAAAAATCTCAGTTTCTATGCAGATATATTCATCTGGATGCTGACTTCACCAGATTGAATGTGCCCTATTCATATAAGCAACATAACTTGAACGCAACTTCTTCCTGAATACCATGGAAATAAGCTCAGGCCCATTTTCCCCAGATTAGCAGGATTTGAGAAGTTAACTGTTGGAGAGAAGAATAAAAAGGTCCAAGTACATTAATGGAAACTGGACTAGAAGGACACTGGTCAACACAAAGTTGTTTGTTTATTCTCATTGTCTTCTGGGTCTCTTGCTTATATTTCAGCAAGTGTTGAACAGCCAGGCAAAGTTGCTTTAAATATGGATGATGAGCAGTCTGTCCTAGCATTTTCTGCAATTTCACTGTCCTTTGTGGGAAGTAAATGGTGATTCTCTTACAATGTCAAATTAATCTTTGCGTTTGCAACCCCTTCTTACCCCATTCTGATAGCTAGTACAGAAGGAATGAGGAAGAAGAATTTGGCAAGTATTATTGTCAGCAGTGGGTGAGACTGCTCAGTTCTGAAGTGAGATCATGCTTAACCACCTTTGTATCCCACTGGTCTGGCTCAGCATCTGCTTGGGGCTCACTGTCCCTTGGTTTTCTTCTGCAATACCTGTATGCTGATTATCAAAAAGAGCTGCTTCTCCCTGTGTAGTGGTCATAGAGCTTGCACATTCCTGCAGTGACCTACAGCTGTTTGTTCCTTGTAGTCACTTAGTATTTCATCTTTTTGTGGAAAGGGTAGCTGGATGGTGTGCTGTATTGTAGCATTTTGGGAAGTCCATACAAATAACATCAGAGTGGACTTCCCTTTCAAGATGTCACTGACTTCAGCCCAATGACAAGCTGTCTTACCAGGTTATGATCATTTACACTGGACTTGTGGTAAATTTCCAGCATAAGTGTTATTCTACTTTTATACTTCACCTGTTTTAGTCCCATATTTAGTTCTTTCTAGCTTGATGGGTGTCATAGCTTCTAGCTGGGCCTCGAAGTGAACTTGGCCTAGTATACTCATGTACTTGCTGATAGGAGAAACCATATTTTCAAAGCACATCATTGCAAGATTTCATGGCTTAGTATTTGCTTCTTCCTTGGTTAATAAAATGAAAGTTTTATTTAGCCCCATGGATTTACAGAACTGATTCAGGTCTGGCTTCAGTTTCTGCCTTCAGTGGACAATACTAGCTAGTGATTTGGTTTTGATGTGCACAGTGTGACAGTTACGGTAATAAATGAATGGAATTGTTTAGGCTGCTTGAAAAGCTACCTTTCATCTGAGGGAGGAGGTGAACAGCTAGAAGGAAATCTCTTTCAAGTTGATTCTCAGTGCAGAAATAAATCCCGTGTGGGTGAATGGGAGGAAACAGACACCTACCTGAAAATCTAAGTCTGTAACTGAGATGTCACAGAAAAAAAGCAGTGGCATCTACTCATGCTTATCCATTAAGGGGGAAAAAAAAATGTGTGAGGGGGAAGTAAAGCCAGCAACACCTCTGTTAAAGTTGTTTTTTTATGGTATCTTTAATCGTCGTTCTAAAACTGTTGAAATTATAACACAAAACTGTTAGGAACATGTTGTCTGTACATGCAGTATTCATTAATCTGGGTTACTTCTGTGTTATTAGTTGGGTTGGATGCAAGCTGGTGTCATGCAGTTGTGGAGTGGTGTGTATGTGTGCCACAGCTGGAAAGAGGAGAGGCTGCTTGTAGCTCCTGTATGGAGAGGAGAGAAGGGCTTTGTGCTTCCTGATGAATTGATTCATTCACAGTCAAAACAAATACAGGTGTCCACTGCTACTCTGAAACCCCAGAGGAGGGTAGAATTGAAAATTGCAGTATACAGCAAGCTGCCTATGGATATATCCTTTTATTTCTAGCTCTTTTTTTCTTGCTAACCCTTAGGAGCTTTTGCATTTGTATGGGATTAATATTTGTGGAGCAAATGAGCACAGGTTCCTCAAGTAAAAACATCTTTTCAGGGCACATTACAAGCAATGTTCCTTCACTGCAGCTCATAGGCTATTTGAAGCTTCTGTTGTGGGCTATATTTTACTCCAAGTGGATAAGGCAACTGCATTGGGGTATTTTTTTGGTGAGTAAAATTTTCCTGCTCCAGGACAGCTTGGAATTTTGGCTGTTTACAACTTAATGTAATATCAAAGAGCATGATGTCAGAAGGAATAAAACACCCAGAGAGTATTGATGCAAAAAACCCACAACAATAGAGGAATGAATAGAAATGCTTCAAAAGACTGAAACTTTAATTTTGGTTTGTGTTCACTTGTGGTTTGGTTTGGGTTGTTTTGAGTGGTTTTTTGAAACTATCAAAGCCTGGTTTGGATTTGTTTACCAGGCCTGTTTTGGTTCTCTTAAGGTAAACTTAGGATTTTGCAATCAGTGATCATGGCACAAAACTTTGAACTCTGCGTGTTAAGAGAATAAAAGCACAGTGTGACCTGCATTTCCGTCTAGTCAGATGGGCTTTGGGGTCTCACGATATACCAAGAGAATCCTAATGGTGAGCCAAACAAACTAGCTGGTTCCTATCTGGTGGATTTGCTTTTAGCTGAGGACATTTTTAAGATTCATGAAATACTGAAGTCAGGTACTTTCAACTGTGACCAAAGCCCACCATGGGACTGTGCAGGCTTCAGGAGGCTCCTGTTTGGAAAGCGGGATAGGTTTTTACTAGCACCACTATGCCTCGAACTAAACTTTAGGATTATTCATTTATTACTGAGAAATGTGCTTGACACAGTACAGACAGCAAATTCTGTAAAAAGAGGGGCTTGTGATCCGCATACATTGTTTGGGTCAAATGTTGCAAAAGATTGGATAGCCAATATATGGATATTGGGGGAGAGGATGGAAAGGATGAAAAGAGTTGATCATCAATAGGTCTAATCAGTGTTTTGTGAAATTTGAAGAGAGAACAAAAGGAGGAATTTGATTGGAAACGTGTCTAAGTAAGCTAGAGAAATATGTAGGCTTCAGTCTTCTTTTAATTAATTTTAACTATTTTTTTCCTCTGCATTATTATTAATACTAACAATAAAATGAAATTGAAATTATTTGAGCTGTTTTATCTCATTTTGTTCACGTTACTGGTGGACAACTTGTATTTTGAGTTAGAAAAAAATACACAGGGCAATCTTTGGAAGCTGAGGCACTTGATCAGTGGAAGGAGGGGCAGATTTTTCCATAAAATATTCCAGAGGTCTAATTAAGAGTTACCTTTTGTTGATATGAATATCTTGTCAGTTCTGCTCTGTTATTTGTATAAGCAACTTAGATGTGATTTTTGTTCTGATTAATTGCAATCTAGGACAGGAAGGAGGAAAGACAACAGTGAAATCTTGGAAAACTGGTTGAAAGAATTACCTGGAGAAAGGGATTTAGGAAATTGCAGAAAGAAAAGGATTTCAAAAGTCAGCAAAGACAGAGCTGATTGAAGCTGGGTAGATGATACCAGCTTCTTGGCATCAGGCACCTACACATAGTTCAAGATCTGAAACTAAAAATCACGGGACTTCACTGCCGCAGTTTCCCAGGATTTGCCTATGAGATGGGATGTGAGAGTAGAAGAGTGCCTGTGTCAAGAGAGGAGCAGCTTTTGGTATCCTGACCCTGTATTACCTGATAGGATCCTTAAGCACCGTTTTGACAAAATGATGAATTCAGGCCTTCACAAGGAATAAAATACACTTAATCTTCCAATGAAGAAAGAAAAACCGGATTTCTGGGAGATACAGTTGATTTCTTAGATGAAATGTATTGTTCAGAGCCCCATTCCTCCTACTCAATACACTGACCCCCCAACTCCCATGTCTACTTAGTATTCAGTCTTGCCAGGTTCCTTTTGATCATATCCTCTTCTAGCAAGGTGCTTGGTACACAATTTCAACACCAGGTGCTTTGTGATAGCTGATTGTCAAGCCAGTCTGTCGGATCATTTTGTTCTCGTAGTCTTTCTAATGTATTCAGTGCATTGACAAATTTTCTTTGTAAGAGCTTATATATAAAAGATTATAATATTGTGCATAACTTGGCATATCATTAAACATCAAAACATCTTCCACTATACAAGTACTGAAGTCCATCACTAAGCTCAGGAACCAGGACAGGTCCGAGAGTTCAGTGACTTTTGTAAGGAACAATAAGTGGTAGAAAAGCAGCGATGTTTGTAAGGAGTAACTTTTTTCTTTTACTTGTCTTCTGCTTCTTTTTTAAAATGAGATTGAAAACAGCAGCATCAGTAAGGAGTCTGGTCAGCTAAACTGAATATTGATTAGTTCCTGATGTGATAAAACTACACTTCCTTGGCTGCTGCAGTATTTTAATCATGTTTGTAGCATTTCAAACTGAACAGGTCTTGGTCAGCTGATTTAAATGCTTTGGTATTTATGATTTTGTCATATGTGTTGTGTGTTCCACTCACCACCCCCTCAGACACTTTCCCCCTGTTTTTGAATATATGCTTCTACTTTTCCTAATGTCAAGAAAATGAGAGTTTTTGGACTGGAAGCTTACTGTATCTCAGTATTTGATCTGCAATTGTCCAAAGGTTAAGCACTACAGGGGATAAGTGGTTAAACTGCTCAGAAGTGCCTTGCAACTAATTGCTCCTTCATGTCTGCTCTCTATATATTTTGCAAAATAATTTTATCCACAATTAGTGTTTATGTACAAGACATACTTGCAAACAAATGGTGGTATTGTGCATACAGATAGACTGCAGTGTGTAGTATTTAGCACTGTAAGGAAACTTCTGGTATCTGAAGCCGGTTAACTGCAACGGATGTACATTTTCTTTTAGAAAAAGACTGCTTTTTCTATTCCGAGGGAGGGATCCTCATTTGTGTGTCACAGCATCATATTGCTCCTTGAAAGTGAAAAGATTGTATTACCTTTAAGTAAGGCTGATGCAGACTTGACATATCAGCAAGAGCAGGCAAGCTGGGGTTCCCTTCAAGCCTTCCTCTGATTTTTGTTTTCATTTCAACAGCCTTTAGAAAGTATTTTCCTATCGTGAAAAGTTTTACTGTAATGAAAACATTAGAGATCAAGAAGTCAGGTATGTCTTGAATTTGCCATCAGGACCATGATGTGCCTTCAAGTTGTTTCAGTTTCTGGGGAGGCAGCAGTTATTTCTAAAGACATTGTATTCCTGATGTGAAACTCCGTGCTTATCCAGTAGTGGAAATGCTGTCCCTGAGTATTGGTCAACTTGGTGACCCAAACCTCACAGTAGGGAGGAATGGGTGGATAGTGTTGGTGGAAGAAGACGTGCTTGCATCAAAGTCACAGTGTCTTTGCTTGGTTTGGACCAAGATGTCGTCCCGTCTTGCATGGGTTTTCTCCATGTGAACCCAGGACTGTCAACTGATGCAAAATTGGTCAGTTTGTGATGAGGTTCTCATGTAGAAAGTAGAAAATGTGTTTGAGCTTGACTGTTCTGAGGTTGATAATAGTAACCACAGTATTTTGGATAACGCAGTCTTTTGATTAAGGTTTTAAAAACTTGTTAGTGGAATAGCTATTATTCGAGCCTCTTCACTGATCAAAGGAAAAAAGCTGTGGTACAAATCTCAGGATACCTTTGGCTATTAAAAGCTTGTACTGAGCTATTAGTGCTGGGTTTTGCATGCCTGCAGCTCTTAGTGCAAATCTTCTGTTTTCTACAGGGCAGGTGGGACAGATGGTTTGAGGTAGGTTTCTAGGGGGCAGGGGGTTATGTTATGTTGTGCAGTACTAGAGGGATGTATTTAGTATGCATCACTGTATCACTGTGATACAAGCAAGCTTGACTTGCCTGTCGGAGACAAAATCTTTCCTTTGTATTTCTGTCATAGCATTTCTAATATGTGCCATTTGAACAGACTGCCTTTAGCGGTAACAGCTTTGTAGATTTATAGCAGGTATTTTGTTTGTGGAAAGACTAGGAAGTTGACAGAATGCACACTCTTAGCCAACAGATTCATTATTTATAGCAGAGACACTGACAGGTAGAAAAGCAAATGGGGGTCTCATGTTTCACAACTGGAAGGCATATGTGTTATCAGCTTCATCCATAAAGTAGTCTCTTCTTAAAAAAATATGGTATGCCTAGGGATGAAGTATGCTCATGGCACCATTGGTTTTTATTCACGTAATTGCGCGGAAATTGCTTGTTGTGTCATGTGTATGTGTACAGAAATAAGCAAGTATGCCTGTGTGTATGTTTGTATCTCTGGAAGGCAGTCAGATATTTTAATTCAGTCAGTACTTGCAACACTGCTGGACTCTGGTTCCATACACCTTGAGTCACATTGTGAGATACAGATGGGGGCTTCTGTGCTTTGCTAATCTGGTCACTGTTTCCTTTTTTTTGTTTTGCTTTTTTCTTAGGGTAATAAATGCAGGGAAGAGCACGCACAATGAAGATCAAGCCAGCTGTGAAGTCCTCTTTGTCAAGAAAAAAGCTGGAGGCAGTAATTCTACACCAAACAAGAACTCTTCTACAAAACGGAGGTCATCGTTGCCCAATGGAGAAGGTCTCCAGCTGAAAGAGAATTCAGTAAGTAAAATTCTGTATCTTGTTAGTGGAGAAATACAAAATAATATAAAAAGATGTAAGAATATGGCACTAAAAGGTGTTTTCTGAATATTTCATATCTTTCCAATTACCCCTTACTGATTATCGCTGCTGAAATGCAGAGCATTTCACTATATTTTTCTTAGCTCTGCTTAATTTTTTGCACTGAAAAATGCTTCATGCATCTAAGATATTTTAGTTTAAAGATGGTTAAGGAAACGCTCCTGGATTTTTCTTTTTATTTCATTTCTGAAATATAATGTTGAAAAATTTGAAGATGAAGAAAGGGCTGGAGCATGTCTTTTGTGACGACTGGCTGTTCAGCCTGGAGAAGGGAGGCCTCCAGGGAATCCTTAGACTGGCCATCCAGTACCTAAAGGGAATTGCAGAGGGGCTTTCACAAGGACCTGTAGTGACAGGAGAAGGAGTAAGGGCTTCAAACTAATAGAGGGTTTGGATTAGAGATCAGGCAGAAATTCTTCACTGTGAGGGTAGTGAGGCACTGGAAGAGGTTGCCCAGAGAAGTTTGGCCAGGTTGGATGAGACTTTGAGCAGCCTGGTCTAGCGGAAGGTGTTCCTGCCCATGGCAGAGGGGTTGGAACCAGATCATCTTTAAGGTCTCTTTCATCCCAAACCATTCTATGGTTCTGTAATTTATACAGATGCCTCATGGTGCCACGAAAACACAGGTCAACCTCCATCTGCTCTAAGTTTATGCACTGTCTTGTGGGCATATTTGCACTACATGGAGCTCGGTGGACACTGCATTGGCAGCTGTTTTCACTGTGCCTACACGGGGATCAGATAAAGACCTATATGAAAACCATATAGGCTGTTAAAAATGTGTCTTATATCTAAGCCACTAAACCACATCTTCAGCCAATATCAGAAAGATAGTTCATTCTCTAATTTATTAAATTACTAAAGCAGGATGATCTTCTGGTTTATACAGGTAGGGTAAGGTCATCCAGCACATGAAATTCGATGATTTTTGCAGACTATAGCTTCTCTCATGTGTGTGAAGTGTGGTGTACGTCATAAACTTGTCTCCTGGCAATCATCTGCTACTTTTCATCTGTCTAGTTTCCTGACTGGATAATTACTTCATCTGCTCTTTAAGCATGAGCTCAGCCTCCAGCAGTGACTGATAGTGTGTGTTCAATTCCAAGATTTCACCATGTAATAATAAATGCCCTGTCTGAATGTTGGAGTCAGACAATGTGGATATGCTGCATTCCTGCTGCTGGAGACCACAGGTTGTCCCTAAGTGATAATTAGGTTTTCAGTGGACTAAAAGTGTCCTTTTTTGGTAGTTTGGGTTTTTTTGTTTTGGTTTTAGGGTTTGGTTTGTTTGTATGTTTTGATTTTTGTTTGGTTTGGGGTTTTTTGTTAGTTGGTGTGTGTTTGTGTCTACTTTAAGTTAGCAGTCTGCTTTAGCCTCCCAGAATTCCAGGCTGCACACCTGATGGCTGCAGAGTTCATTGGGGTCCTGAGAAACAAGCATTCCTCTTGTACTGTGTCTCTCCCAACCTCTTGCTCCTCCAGTTCTGTTTCGTATTTCATTATTGCTGCGACATTTTCAAGCTAAAAGATTCTGAGGGTTTGCAAATTACCCTGCTCTTTTCTCTTCAAAAATCTTCCTTTAAATTGTGTTTCAATTCCTGTGTGCTGATATTCCTCATTGTATTCAGACAATCATTTCTTTTTTAGGTACATTTTTGCAAACTCCTGGATAAAGAATTGTGCCCAGAACTTGCTGGGACAAGGAATTCTACATACAGTCATGCAAAGCAAAACAAAATTTGCTATATTTAGCTGTGTTTTTAAAAGTCTTCTCTAGAAAGTCCGTGCAACTACCTGCTGTTGGCTCAGGAAGGTGCTGGGTTTCAGGAATGTATTTAACTTTCGTATGCATTAATTATGTTTAATGAAGCAAGCATTTTGCCACAGTACTTGCTGGTGTATAGAAAACACAACAAGATAGCTGCCAGTGTCCTCAGTCCAGGTGATGGGTTTGTTTGACACTAAGGGTATCGCTGTGCCATGCACACAGACACACTGCAAAGACGCCTGTGCACACACCAGCCCCGGTACACACATCTTGATGCTGTGCAGAATTACGAGATTTAGTCTCATACCACACTGAAGTTCCAGACCTACCATGTGAGAGAGAGGGGCCTCTGCATCTGGGAGGTGGATGAGTGTAACGGTGCTGAATTTGCCTGGTTTTGCATATTTCGGGGGCTTGCATGGGACATAAAAATCTTTGTAGCGTTGTTTCACAAAGCCTGATTAACTTCCAGTATCAAAAGCTTCTCAGGAGCAAAAGCCATGGTTAATCATCTTCTTCAGAAGGAACTTTTTTCCAAACATTACATAGTTAATAAGATTAGATTGCATCAAAAATACAGGGATCTAAAATAGTTTCATTATTGGAAAGGCATCTTAACTAACCTTAACTAATCCATTGTTACAGTTGTTGTACTGTTACGGTAGGGTCAATAAACTGCATGTTGTTAAAAAATGATTGTTTTATCAATTTGATATTTCATGATTCTCAATAAATTTCTACTTACACAGTTTATGAGAGGTATCTCATGGAATGTTCTGATTTTTCTTTTTCTCTTCACTGGTATATTTCCTAGTTTGATTCTGTATCTTTCATCTTGATTTTGGAAGAAACAGCCACTCCCTTTCAATTTTCTTGAGAGAAAAAATTTATTTCAAATCTTCTGTTCTTGATTCTATTTCTGACATATTTGGACCAGAAAGGAGCATAACATCTAAAGTCAGGAGCCAGCTGATGCATATAATAGTGGGTACTGTTCTCTAGTTATTTGTTATCTTATTCTTTATATATTCTCTTCTTATCTATTGATTTACTTCTATTCTCTACATGGCACTGGAATAAGTGCTGTCACACTCATTATTTAGTTGTGGAAAACCTATTCTACCATGTTATTAGACCACAGCTTGTGTATTTAAATTTGTAATGTATTTTCCCGAAACAGGCAGCGTATTCCTGGAGAAAGTATTTTACTAGAGGGCAGTCTTACACTAGCAGTTAGTAGGATTTTTTCCTTGCTACATCTTTTGTTGGTTGAATATATCTAAAAAGGAGGAGGAAAAAAAGTACATTTCTATGTTGTGTCATTTTTTTGTTTTCGTATTTTTGTACTGTGAGGTGTAATACCCCTCACATAGCACTGTTGGCAAATATTTTTCAAGGAGTTCATGAGTTTGATGTTAAATGTGATGAGGGTGCAACTTAATTTGTATGAATAAATTTTGAAGTACTGGCTTTAGACACTACAGTGAACAATAGAATATCATTGCAGGAAACATTTAGTAAGAAAGCCAGAGGCTAAACAGTGTAAATGCCTCACAGGGAAATCCCACTGTAACACACAATCTGAAATTGTCTCTGTGTTGTGAAGCACCTTGCAGAAATACTGAAGGAAAAAGGAATGAGGGAAGAAGTTCACTGAAAGGATTTTTTTGAAGTGTGGAGCGCAAGGAAAATAGGCACTGAAATTTAAATTTTATGTAACAGAGTCCTTTTCATCATCCTCCGATTTTCTTTTTTTCCACAGACTTTCTGAGAATGGCACATGCCATCTTTGTTTTCTCCTGCTTTTTGGGAAGTTTGCGAGGCATCACCTACAACTGAGATTGCATGGTTGTTGTTTAATGCTAACCCCATCCATCCAGCCCTGTGCTTTGACAAAGCAGCATAAGGGAGTTGGAGATCCACATGTTGTCCACACAAGTTGAATGCCACTGTCATGGTCTTGACTCTTCACATGGGCTTCCAGGAATGGAAAGGAGGGATGGTAGGCCAGAAATGCAGAAATGGAGAAGTGAAGATTTCTTTAACCCCAACACACAAACAAGTCCTGGGAAGTCTATTAAATAGTATAAACATGCTATTTCTATTTGAAAGGATGGGTACTAAAATGAGCACAGCAGTGAAAGGAAAGACTCTTTAATTTCAACCCTAAGTTTGTTCTCTCCCCTTCCCCCATCCCACTCCATTGCTGCTTGATTAATCCTATCTCCTGTCTGTCCCCATTCAAGAACATTCATGTTAAATTGCACATCTTTTTCATTTGTACTATTTTTAAATGCCTTTAACTACAGAGTACCTTCATGATGAATGCTGAAAACCATCAGCAAGCAAAATGGAAATCCCGTACCAAGTTATTGTCATAGTGACAATCAGGCTGCAGGACTTAATGTGATGCATTATTAATTGTCATTGTAATGTGAGGATACATAATTACTAATTCCGCAGTTTTGTTTGCCACAAATCTGGAATGGTGTACGTTCTGCATGGCACAAGGCTGGTAGCCTGCCACAGGCAACTGAACATACTGATAGCATGAGGAGGCTTTTCTCTGATGATTAGGGTGGCAATTGTTGACCGAGTTCAGATTTTAGGAGAAGTCAAGTTGCACTCTTATGTATTTTGTGACTGTAGTTCATATCTGGAATAATAATAGTCAAGGTAGGTTATAGTTCCCAGAATAAATCTTTGGTGGCAACATGATTTATTTGCCTGTTTGGAATTCCTTGACAACAATCTGAAGATTTGCAACATAAGACTGCTTTCTAGCTTACCTCAAAAGCGTGTCCCAAATTGATCAGTGGCAATTGCTAAGGTTTTTCCCTTTTTTTTTCCCTTCGTATCATTGAGCTCAAATTATGTGTGTATATACATGCAATTTCTCTCATGATTTCTTGTCTGTTGCTTGACCCAAAGCTTTTCATGTCTTAATTATATTTTACAATTGCAAAACCCAGGAGACTACTGAAGCTTCCTGAAAGCTAGGTCAGCAGTTGAGGAGCCTGGAGCTTATTAAATTTCCTAGTACATTCTGGAAATTATTTGTAGGGTCAGTGCAGTGAAGGATTTGTTTTCTCTTCATGTTTCTGGTAGTTATTCAGCCTGTTGTTAGATCAGAATCTTCTGAATGAAAATCTAAAATAAATCACGGTGGTGACTGACCACAATCCTATTTGAGGATTCTGTCCAGGTAAAAGAAGAAGACTGGTGTTTGAAAGACTACTTTTGGCAGAATGCTGCCAGTGCTAGTAAAAATAGACGTCTTGTTCTCCGAGTTTGCAGAATGTCAGTTCTCTTTGGGAAGAAGTTCAAGCTCCCAAATGTAAAAGAGAGCAAACAGCAATGCATATGCATACCAAAACAGGTAACGGCTTGGTGGCTGCAGAGTTCATCTCAGCTGTGCAAGGAAAAGCAAGGACCTTTCTGTGCATTTTGCCTCATCTGCGTACCCTGCCTGCTGGCTCTTGTTTGTTCACTGAGTCACTGCTTTAATTGCATCGTATTTTTAATTCCCATTGAATAGATGTGGTTTTGGGGAATTAATTTCTTTCAAATAGAGGAGCTGTTTTTATTCTCAGGGTGGGGAAAAGGAATTTGTTTTTTCTTCCTTTTTTTGGACAGCTAACCTGTTTTTTAGACAGCTAATAGGTTATCTGTGGTTTTCCTCTTTGCTAGGTCGAAAGTAAATGAAGCTTTGTAGGAATACACAGAAGTTTTTCAAGACTAATATTTAGGTTACAGTAATGCCTGCAGATCCCAACTGAAGTTAAGGCCCTAGAGCATCTCACACAGAATGTCTGTATGAGAGCAGCGTTATGGTAGTCATCTCCCCTGAGTGCTTGGAACACAGACTTGGTTATCTAGGGTGCTTCTGCTGTTGCTAGGGAGAAATAAATCTACTTTGGAATGAGATGCGCACAGTCTGAAAATGCAGGGTTTTTTTTCTGTCTGCCCAGCATAAGAGCAATTTAGAGAACTACCTTGAAGGTGTGCAGTCTACACGTCTGAACTTAGCTGAGCTGATAGCAACATCCTCTTTGTTCAAGAATTACTACTCCAAAAAGGACAAGATCAATGGACCACGATAGTTGATGCGGCCATGCCTCGGTGACGTGTCAGTGGGAATCTGAGAATACATCGCAGGTCCATGTGAAATTCTCTGTCCGAATTTGTGCTGCTCATTGGCTTAGAGGAAATAAATGGTAACATTTCAATTTCCCTTTTTGTCAGGGGCTATTTTCATCTGTTTTAAAGCATCCCAGTTTCATCTTTATTTAACTCCCAAACTCACGTGAGGCTTCATCAGTGTAGGACATATCCAGAGTTGAGATTGTGATAATGAGAGTAAATTGTGTTAATAACTGTTCTCCTTTATCTTCTGAAAAGCTGTAACACCAACTTTGCTGGGGGTTTGCTTTGGAGAACTCATGGAGTGTGGATCAAACTTGTTCTTAATTCTAGGTTTCTGTTCCAATTTGGAGGCAGGGGGAGAACAATGACAAAATATCTTCTTCCTTTTGGTGAAACATAAAATATTTCAATCTCAATCAGAGTTGAAATGCCTTAGGCATTTTTCCCCCCAAAGAGAGGACATTTCCAAAGGAGTAGCCCCTTTAAGGGACATGAGGACAAAAACTATGGAAGCATTATCCATGGTGCATCATAACATGGATTTTGGCCAAGGAGACAAACTCTTAAGAGAAGAATGGGAGCAGAAATTGTTTAATATACAAATCCCAGGAGGCACAGTGTTGTCATTTTAAATAAATAGTTTCAGTTCTCAGCTGAAATACTTTCACTTTGGAAAACTTGTTTCTGTTGGCAAAATACTTTACATTTTACATGAGTAGCAATCTATTTTTACAAGCAAGTTTTTAAATTGCCAATCCTGTTAGCCATTAAAAATTTCTTATGCAGAATTTTAACAGCCAACTGTTGTGTGAACTTGGAAGGATTCTGAGCCAAGAGCAAGGTAATACAACTGCCAGTCCTGCCTTCCGGTGGGAAGTTTCACAACAGGTTTTTTGATGAATTTACCAGGCTGGGTGAGTGCTGGAGGAGAAGGAGGTGGTGTCTGGCTAAGGAACCATGTTCAGGAATGTGGCCACAAGTTTTTTTTTCCTCCATTCTGGGATGAATCCTGTGTGATCCTTACTGTGGTAAGTAAACAGTACTTTAGGACAATACCCCCTTATCACAGCATTTCAGTAATGAGATGAAGAGTGCATGAGGGACTGATGAATTCCTCCTCTTGGAGGAGCTCTCTGCTGTGTAGATGACTATGCTGTTGATGTTGTGGTTAAGAATATATTTGAACTTTACCACATCAGCAGTGCAGCAATGCAGCAATGCTATATGCAAAAAAAAAAAAAAACCCACCTCGAATTTTAGGTGATTTTTATTATCATGGCACCTTAGTGGAGCAGCTGAAGCAGCACAAAGTAAAAGGAGAAGCAGTTCACAGCCCTGTCTATAAATTTGAAATAGGCAGTGCTTTGGACATGAAGTGCTGGGATGCAGGTGGTGCCTAGATCTGTAGTGTAAGGAAGCAGTGTTTGGGTGAACAAAATAAATCACATCTGTCCTCCTAAATTAGACAACAGTGTAACATGCACATGTAATTTTGAGGTTCTTTGCAGTGAGATCTAGGTTATGCTTTCTTATTATGAGGTATTTTACAACAGTATAGCCTCATTTCTGTCCCTTGCAAAATTGTTTCTTTCTAAATCAGTATTAGTCCGCCCACATCCAACTTGAAAGGCAGCCCCACTAACAGCTGTTTCTGCATAGCTGGGAGGAGGTGCATGATTAAAAGAAATGGAGAGGAAAGACGGGAAAGACTCTTTCCCTGTGCTGCTGCCAAATATGTTGTCATGAAAAAGTAGGTATCATCACGCCTTAACTGGTTACCTGAGGATTGCTAGGTGAATTTCTCTCCCACAAAAAAGTTGAGGTTATCAAGAGTATGGCACCTTGGTATTTTCCAGGCATATTGGAGCTTGTGATGCCCAGAGCTACTCTGTCTCCAGCCCTCGGTTAATGCCCTGTCTAAGCAATAGGGTACCCCACCATTTCCAATACTATACAGGAAAGTGTTTAGGGGACTGTGAAGAAGCAGGCAGTCAACATAGAGGCTAGATCAGATGAAGTGCAGTTGATCCCACTTGCATTTGTCATCCTCAAGCACCTCTTTGCTGATGCTGTTTCCTGGGCTGGCACATGCAGGGAAAGCCTGAATTGTCCCATCTGCCAGCGCAGATGGGACCTTATCTACCAGTTGTGGACGTGGAGCTCACATTTGTTGCTGGATGTCAAACTGAGGTCCTTTGCCTCTTGCCTAGTAAAAAAAGGTTTGTCTCTAAGTATCAGGTGCTGTCTTGTGTAGAATTTTGATCTTTCATGGTGGTAGGTCTATCATATATTCAAATGCTATTCTTCTACAACCTATTATGCCTGTAAGGTTAAAAATATTGTAAGTTCAAACTTTCTTATTCCTTTTTTTTCTTGGGCTTTTTTTTTAAGAGGTTAAGGAAAAGAAAAAACATGGTGGGAATGTGTGGTAAAAATAAGCATCTCTTCTTTCAGTCAGAGTTGTACTGACGCTGTGAGTATTTCTGCATTTCAGAAAGAATGTCACCTCTGGGAAAGTTATCTGTGTTTCACCTGCTGCCTCTGTGCCACCAGTCACCTCGCTCACTACTGCATAACAGTGATCATCTCTTTTCCTTCCTTTTCTCACCCTCTTGTTTCTCCAGGACACAGATGGGATCAACCTGTACTACTGGTCCCTGTTTGATGGACACGCTGGGTCAGGGGCAGCTGTGGTCGCCTCCAAACTGCTGCAGCACCATATCCTGGAGCAGCTGCAGGAGATCGTGGACATCCTGAGGAACACAGCCGTCCTCCCACCCACCTGCCTGGGAGAGGAGCCTGACAACTCATCCACCAACAGCAGGACCCTGACACGGGCGGCCTCCCTGCGTGGTGGTGTGGGAGCCCCGGGCTCACCCAGCACGCCTCCAACGCGCTTCTTCACTGAGAAGAAGATCCCACATGAGTGCCTGGTCATTGGGGCCATAGAAAGTGCATTCAAGGAAATGGTATGTATGTCTCAAGGCTCTGAAGTCCTTGTTGTTTACATTGAGTCACATGACCTGGAGATTATGAAGATTTAGATTTTTTGTTTTCCCCTTTCATTGCTTTAACACCATCTGAGTTTGAACAGAACTGTTTAGGAGCCTCAACAGCTTACTAGGTAGATCCCTGTGAAGCAGGAGCTGCATCTTAACTCCCAGGTAGCACTGTGGCAATGGTTATGAATTACTTGAATTTTCCATGTATGATATTCTTCTTTTTAATTTTCTTCTCCCACTCCTTTTATAAGATAAAGATCAATATAGCCTTACAGTGCAGATTTCAGCACTGGCAGTTGTTACCAGGCTGAGTGTATGGGCATGCACTTTATAAGACCTTGCATGCACTTTATAAAGCCTCGTTGCCCTTCCAAGACAGCAGCAAAGGTTCCTTGGTCCAATGACCCATCATTCACATTGGTGTTGGAGTAGTGACTGTAGAGTGTTTGCAGCTCTTTATTGAAGCAGATTTTATGCGTGAGTGGAGCATGAAGTTCATTCCTACCACCCACTTGATTTGTGTACAGCCTGAACAACTGTCAGGAAATCATGACCCTTTGGGAGCAGAATATCCATCTATTGCCCTTGGGAAGCTGTTTTTTTCCTCTTCTGTAGTTGATGTAGTTCCTCCACAATTTCCCCCTTCTCCACATTACTGAAAGTCATTCTTGTCAGACAGAACAAAGGTCCTGCCTGACAGCAAGTGCATGTGGATCAGGTCTTGGGAGGTCTGATACTGTTCTTTTCTTTTTTTTTTTAATTTTGTTGCTGTAGTTTTCAGAAAAGCCTCTCATTTGAAAATAAGGACTATGAGCTATTCAGTGTTTCCCAGTGGTTTTATTTGTTGTCTGAAAAGAAATATCTGATCATTGTTTTTCCTGATATATGTGGATTTGTTCAGTAGATGCATTTAATTAGAGACTACGATTGTTGTTACAAGTAATACTTCGAGTTC
Organism: Donacobius atricapilla; assembly: GCA_013397315.1. Classification (NCBI taxonomy): domain Eukaryota; kingdom Metazoa; phylum Chordata; class Aves; order Passeriformes; family Mimidae; genus Donacobius; species Donacobius atricapilla. The sequence goes on along the minus strand of WBMY01010831.1, from coordinate 431,766 downwards.
TGAATAACAATTATCTTTTGCTGGATTGTTCTTTCTTCCCAAGGAAGTGCAGGCAAGCAGACCCACCAACTGGGTTTGGACTTGCAGGTGGGTAGGTCCAGGAGCAGCATTCACAGCCATGGCGTAGACATACTTGAGGTGAGGGTTGTGCGGGCAGATTTATGCACTGTGGGTAGTGGGCTCAGTTTCTGCTAGATGAAAAGAAAGAGGAGTATGCATGAAATCTCTCGGTTTAGCACACCTTTTCAGAAAAGGAGGACTGGATTTCTCCCTTCTTTGTTGAGAACTGAGGGAGAAGATGACCATCCACTGCACCCTAGTGGGTTCAGGGCATGCTTACGAGGAGCACCAGTTTCATACTTCAGTTGGTGTAATTCTGAGGCCAGAAGAGTGCCAGGCTCTGACAGCATGAAGTGATTCTCTCCTGTTGAAACTGTCTCCAAGTGCAGGCAAGATGAGACGTGGAGTTTTTTGGGACTGGGCAGTGAAAGTAACAAAGTATAGAAGGGCTGTTTCAAGTACTCTACCTCTCTTAGGAGAGCAGCATGTGCATTACCCATCCCTGTCTTCCTAAATGTGTCTGAGTGAACAGGGCTGTTATTGCATTGCTTTATTTTGACTTCACATCTCTGGTAGGTGTTCACACAGAAGACCATCTCAGCTTATGTTCAGAGATCTGGTTGTGAGGGCTTTTGTGGGTAGAGTATGACAAATGCAGAAACCCTGGATAACACTACAGTTATGGTGTTCAGGTATTCCTTGTACAGCTCATACTAATCTGTTCTCTCTGTTTCTAAACTGAACTAAACACAATATCCTCCTCCCTGTATCTTTGTTCATATGCTACAGATCCCGTATCTTAATTCCCACTTGCTTCGTATTAGAGGGCTGAAGTTCATCGTTGTCTTTGATAAACAAATTAGTACCACAATGCAAACTCAGCACTAAGTTTTACAGGAAAGCTTATAAAAATGGTTAGCTCAAGGAAAGCAGTAGATAATTAAATTGTATCTACTTTTAAGCTCTGAGGGGAATTTTGCACTTATACTTGGTTTAAGCAAAAGAGCGTTTTCTTTCATCTGTATAAGGGAGCGATTCATAAAATCAACATCTCTGTGTCTCATCTGTGCTCGCAGTGTTGATCTTCCTTCTGCCTTTATTTAACTTCCTGTTAGCTTATACTCCTTTTAGTCTTTGCATGAAGACTTTGGGCCTCTTCCACAGCACATTGTTTAATCAGCCCTTGTTTGTACTGGATCGTCATGGATGTTGTTGAATCAGGTCAGCGCAGTCAAGATGTGCAGCATGTACAAGGGTTTTGTGCCAGCAGAGCGTTATCAGTTTACCTGGCACAGGGTGAAAGCTCAAGTTTCCTGGACACGTTGGCAGTCTTCTTGTTGGAACTCTGTTTTTTCCTGGAACACCAATTGCTGCAAAGGATTCTTGTGAACCGAGTGAAAATAACAAGTAGATAAAGATGCTGTTTTTCAAAGAGTCCAACCTGACAGGTTTGTCCAATTATGGCTTTGTCCCCTTTTCGTGGAAGCATTTAGTATACCATTATTTTTTTCCCCAACTTACTTTCGAATTCTAGTTAAGGTCTCCTTGGTTTTGCCTCCAGTCCCAAATAAAATGCAATTTATGGATTTCAAAAGGCTTTTAAAAATTATTTTTCCTTTATTTGGTATGTTTTTTTGGGCAGTTCTTGTCTAACAACTACATGCAGTAAAACACTGTGGAAAGCTGATGCAGATCGTCATTGCCTAACTTAAACATTTAGCAATTAAAATGTCCCCATTTTGAAGTACATCTAAATTATGTTTTCTGTGTTGAAACTGGGATTTGCAAGTTTGTGCTGTGTTTTCAGATGATTTAATGCCCTGTCTAAAAAACAGTAAATGTCACTAACTGTCAATATCACAATTGTTCCAGTTAAAAGGAAATAAATAAGCTCAAGTTCTGAAGGTGTCATAAATCAAATCCTCTCATTTTCATCTACTGAATTTTAAGATGTGCATTTATAGATTCAGTTCAAAGGAGCCAGGAGGAATGCTTCCAAGTGCAGTTCCATATTGGATAGAAACATCAAATTACAGCCCTTTCCCTGTATTTAACCTTGTATACATGTGCAATGTTGTACGTATTTGCAAGAAGGGTTAAGGGGAGAGAGCACCTATTCTACTCCGAACCCCTTTTAATTTTAGATGGGAAGAAATGGCACAAAACTAGTCTGTATGATTTATCAGGAGGTATACATTTGCATTCATTGTATCATGATTTTCTTCTTTATTGAATTTTTTTTTAACTTAGATGAATTCTAGACAGGTGCTTTTTCTAGTTTGGTGCCATTTAAATTAATCAAACAGTCTTGAGAGAATGGCATGTGTTGTATAGCTCACTTTTTTAAAAGTTTCCCCTCATTATACAGCCAGTAGAATTGAGAGTTTACATAGAATTACAGGCATTTGATGTAAAGCATGCTAAGGAGTTAATTTGATGTTTGTGCTTTCTGAGGGTTTTTTTTTTTTTTTTTAACCAGATACCTAATACTATGTGTATAATGCTGCTTTCTGTCATAGCAAGGTTGAGAACCTGAAGGAAAGGCTGCTACTGTGAGGATGAATATAGATGAAAAGTGAGTGGGAAGAGTGTGGCCAGCGGGTTGAGGGAGGTGATCCTGCCCCTCTACTCTGCTCTAGTGAGGCCACATTTGGAGTGCTGTGTCCAGTTCTGGGCTCCTCAGTACAAGAAAGAGAAGGAGCTGCTGGAGAGGGTCCAGCACAGGGCAACAAAGGTGATTGAGCGACTGGGGCATCTCTCTTAGGAGGCGAGATTGAGGCAGCTGGGCTGTTCCGTCCGGAGAAGACTGAGAGGGGATGTCATTAATGTGCATAAATATATGA
>WBMY01010831.1:342113-428843 GCA_013397315.1 Donacobius atricapilla | reverse complement strand
GGCCCGCGGCTGCCCGGCGCCGCGCTCGGTGCGGAAAGCCGCCCTGCTCGCCCTCAGCTGCGCGCCGCGGCGCGGTGTCCGCTGCTGGTGTGCTCCGCCCTCCCGCATCCCGCCCCGGGAAGGGGGACCAGGCCTGGGGCGAGCCTTGGGAGCCCCTGCCGCCCGCTGCAGCGCGTGTCCGGCACGGGCGGCGCAGCAACGACTAGATTAACTGCTTCTTCGGAAAAACAAAATCACAACAAACGAAANACTCTGCTCTAGTGAGGCCACATTTGTAGTGCTGTGTCCAGTTCTGGGCTCCTCAGTACAAGAAAGAGAAGGAGCTGCTGGAGAGGGTCCAGCACAGGGCAACAAAGGTGATTGAGCGACTGGGGCATCTCTCTTAGGAGGCGAGATTGAGGCAGCTGGGCTGTTCCGTCCGGAGAAGACTGAGAGGGGATGTCATTAATGTGCATAAATATATGAAAGGTGGGTGCCAAGAGGATGGTGCCAGACTCTTTTTTGAGTGCTGCCGAGCAATAGGATGAGGAGCAGTGGCCATAAACGAAACCCACAGTAAGTTTCACCTCAACCTGAGGAAGAACTTCTTCACGCTGAGGGTGGCAGAGCACTGGAAGAGGCTGCCTCAGGGAGGTCATGGGGTCTCCCTCTCTGCGGACATTCCAAACCCTCCTGGTTCCTGTAGGCGGCCCCGCCTTGGCAGGGTGCTCGAGTGGACGGATGATCCGCAGAGGCGCCCGCGGCGGAGCGGCGGCCGCTGCGCGCAGCCTCCGCCAGGTGGCNGGAAAAACAAAATCAAAACAAACGAAAACAAACAACCACCACCACCACAAAACGCACTTGCTCTGAAATAATTCTGCGGGTGAGAAAATGAGGAAAACTTTGTATACACTCTGTCTAGAATGAGTCCCTTTACACTCATAAAGGATCTTAGAGGGAATTTGGGGTTTCTGCCCATGTTTGTACTGCTTTCCCAGCACCACTGTTAAAAAGTACTTCATTAAAAGCTAATGTGTCTACATCAGAATGAGTTGGTGGCATTGGTGAGCTTAATTTTATTTTGCTTTATTTTTCCCCCTCATATCTTGTTGATCTTTTGGAAAGCCTTGCCCTCTTTCCTTGCCACCAAAAAATGAAACGTTGAGCAAAGTATGTAATACCAAATCATCCATGGCGCTCAATGTACTCTGACAAGTCACTGAAGTTCTAGATGGGAGAGCCCAACAACAGCAATGATTTGAGAAAACCCAGTGCGCCTATGTAGTTTAAGACAAGGAAATTCTTGAAAATAGCTCCTAAGGATTATCCATCTTCTCTCCTATAATAGATCCCTCTGAATTCTGCTTATTGGAAGAAATAAATTTTAACTTAGGCATTCCAGCACTTGCAAAGTATATGTATGACAGAGCTGAAACCAGGTGAGGAATTGAACATTGTTTGAAGGTCTTGGAGGATATTCTGAATTGTGGAAATGAAAGTTTCTTAAAATTCCTGGCAGTGCTTGGAAATTTTGTAGTATTTGTAAGTTTAAATTATTTTGATGGTTAGAAATGTCTGCTTCCTTTGAACTATTCTTTTCAGCTTTATTTAAAAATATACAGAAACCATGGGGAGGAGAATCGGCTTCTCTATGGCAAGATTAGAAAAAGAGGCATTTATAACAGGCCTGTGCCTGTGACCAAAGGTTCTGCAAGATACGATTTTATAACCGGAGGTGTTTTCCTCCTGGTCCTCACCCCCCCCCCCCCCCGCCCCCCCCCCCCAGAAAAGTTGGTGAGAGCAGTAGAACCCATGTCCCAGTGGCAGCCACATGCAGTTTGCACACACAGCTGAGGAGGGCCGGCTGGGACAGTACATCAGCAGTGTGTTCATGGCACAAATAGCATGTACGTGCATTGGCCAGTGAGGAGTCAGCGAGTTCTTTGTGACAGACACCTCTGCCCACTGGCTCTGGACAGTGCCTGAGTGCTGCTGAGCATCCCTGCTGCTGCCCCAGGTCACCTCCCTCCCCTGAAATTTGGAGGAGATAAAGCATAGGACAGGGACCTCCTCCCACCTCTGCAGATTTTCAAGCAAATTGCAGGTGTCATGGTTTGTATTTATTGTAGTGTTTTTCTTCAGATAAATTTAGCTCTAAAATAAAGCTCCAAATTCCATACCCCAAGGCATGAACAATTTGAGCTGTTTGTTGCATGGTGCAGATATGAAAATGGCTGAAGTATAGATCACACACACAGAGAGGCAAACATACATTCATAATAAAAACCACATAAAAGTAGGCAGGATTTAGCTGGAAAAGATCTGCCAGTACTTGCAATAGTGATGTTAAATGATGTTTCCTGTTTGAATCCAATGTTATAAGGGCAAACCAGTTTGAAATGGGATTTGGTTCTGGACACAGGAGAGGAGGATAATTTGTAGCATGTTATTACCTGAAGCTAAACTACAGACAGCAGAATTAATTCATTGGCATACACTTCAGTGTTTGTTTAAAATGTATGGATGAAAGTAGCTCATTTGCTTACTTGCTCTATGTTTTGCAAGCTTTCTTGAGGCATCATGTGTGTGTGTGTGAATAACTCGTGTGTGTCTCTGTCTGTATTTATGTATATATTTTTTTTTCCCCCAGGGCTTTATTGGCTGTTGGTGATAAGTATAATTTGTGTTCTCCACTTCTGATAAGCAGAAGGACTTTTTAAGTCTATAATATTTCTTCCACTCAGATTCAGTTTAGCATCCACTCATTCCCTGTGTTTCTGAAGGGGAACCTTGTGGCATGAGTGCATCTTGCTGTTGTTCTTAAGGTGTATACCCTACAATCGTAGCATTCCTCTTGGGAAGTAGGTAGTTATTCATGTTGTAGCTGGGTCTCATTAATTATCTGCTGTCTATGTAAAGCACTCTCCAATTATACCACCAGGTACCTGTTGTTAAGCTTCATTTATCTTTGCCTTCATTGTGCTTTTGCCGTAGCAAATTCTCTTGTATCCCTGAGAGTTGTTATTTATTCCTTAGTACCTGGTGTTTTACAGTCTCCTGACCTGATTTTTCCCAAACATCTTTGTATAAGTAATAGGCACTCCTCAACTTTCTGTTTTTCTCCCAGCTCATGTCACCATAGCTGCAAGAAAAGACAGACAGTGGAACATACAGTTTAATAAGGACTCTATTGTATTTTTGATTTTCAGGGGAGACTTAATTTTCTCAGGCGTTAATTGCAATGCTGTCTTTATAAATCTTGCTCTCTTTTCCCACAGGATTTGCAAATAGAGCGAGAGAGGACCGTGTATAACATTTCTGGTGGCTGCACAGCCCTAGTAGTGGTGTATTTATTGGGGAAGCTTTATGTGGCAAACGCTGGTGATAGCAGGTAAGTGTGTTGTCTCCCCATCTAACCCTTGACCCCAAACTCCCCAGTCCTGGTGTTACCAAGTTCCTTAAATGCAGACAGCATCACAAGAAGGTTCTGTTTCTTGGCTGGACGCTTAGCACTTCTCACAGAAGTGAATGCAAGTCCCAGGGATAGCATTCCAGTATCTTGAGCAGTGGTTGCAGTCAGGGAAACTGACAGCACTTCTAGTCCTGTAGCAGTTTCTGAATGACTTGATGTTTGCAGAGAAGTGGAAAGGTGCTAAAAAGCCATTGAAACAGAAAGAGGTGTTGGGTGTGTGGTAGAATTGTGTGCTGAACACTGACAGGGTGACTGCATCCAGAAGAGCTGGTGGGCTGCATTTGTTCTGTAGGAAGTCCTGTGGGTCCTGTTGCCAGGCTTAGTCTTGATAGGCCGTTTGACTTTCAGATTTTCATGTAATTGAAGGTAGTGATCAATAAGCAAATAGCTGCTACTCTCACCTTGGGGGAAGAGGAGAGGGAGACACGCTATCACAGAATAGGTTTTTTGCCTTGTCCTCTTCTAGCTCATGTACTTGTCCATTTCTCAGAACTGAATGCTGTTACTCAGGAGCTGTTGCTTTATTTCATTTTGAAGTTGGGTGATTGAAGACTCATGATAAGAGGTATTTTCTTTGTCTTCTGATGTTGCTAAAGATAGAAGCATACTGGAATCTCTCATTTGCATTCTTTCCCCCTCTCTAACTCTGCCCTTACCAATATTGGAGAGAGATAATGAGACTCACCTTGCAAGACTTCAGACTTCATGTGTTTCATTTGGCAGTGTGCAGCATAAACAGGGCAGGGAGAAGAGTTCCCATGCAATACAAACTGCTCTTGTATTGTGTTCATTAATAGCCGAGTAATTAACATCTGCAAAGTTATTGAACCATGTTGTCTTTAGGTGAAGACTGCTATGGTTATGAGTTTGTGTTTAAGGTTTGTGCACACACAATTCATGTTTGTAGTGTGTACACCCATGTAGTTACAGTGACAACACTCAAAAGTTAAAGGTTTTGTAGTTTAAATCTAGGATTTTTATTGCCTCTTGCTGCTTTGCACTATGTAGGAAGTCAGATAAATCCTTGATGCATAAAATTCCCATTCTTTTCATGTTGGTGATTGTTTTTAAGATGCTAGATTTGCTGTATGTGTTGCAAGTTGCTTACCCAGTTTCTATTGACAGGTGACATATTTGAATCTCCTTCTTGTATCAAATGTCAAGTGAGTCCTCACATGGTAGCTGCAAGCACGTTTGAGGTGATCACCTATCTGGTCAATAGAGCTACTAGCTGAACTACATTTTCTCTCTCCTGCCATTAAATTAAAAAGAATCATGTTTTCTTGTGCTATTGCACTTGAAGTACAGTTGAGTCTCTTTCTTTGAGCTGGTTAATTTGCTTTATTGTCTCTTAAAAGTGTGCTGTGTCAAACTGGTCATGCAGAACTTACTTCTGAGTAGCCAAGATCTTTGTTCTTAAGTGATTGGAACTGGCTGCTTCCAGTTCCCTCAGGATTCCTTCTGTGCTCCCTGAGAGCAGCCTCAGCTCCACTGCAGCCTCTGATACCCAAGGGTAAGACACTCCTGTTGGCAGTGACCTGGAGCTGGTGCCAGAGTATTGGTGTAACTGTAGTTAAACATACTAAGTCTTCAAGAAGTTTTGCATGTCCACCCAGAACATCTCTTCAGATAAAGAGGGAGAGCAGGAATCAGAAAGGAAACCATCTGCAAGACTGGGTGTTGTTTGAGCTGGGATTCAAATTCTCATTCCTAACGTCTTGTTGGTAATAAAGTCTCTCCAAATTCAAAGTAGTTCGGTTTTGAACTTTGCAAATGGACCTCACAGAAGATCTCTCTTATGCTGAGGAGAATCATTCCAAAATCTTTCATTTTCAGATAAGTCTAGTCCTAGATTTTCCTAGCTCAAAAGAAATTTTAGAGCTTTAAAGTGTAGATTAGTTGGTCTGGGTCTCTCTTCCACCAAATCCCCTCTTTCCCACTTACAGGAAAAAAAAAACAGCTGTTGCAAAACATCTGAGTTGCTGTCATAACAAAAAGGACATTTTAGGACTAGACAAGCCACTCTGAGGTTGTCTGTCCACTGCCAGGGTGCACAGTGCATTCCTGTATTTTGAAGAGCCCAGCTATGTAGTCAAGAAATTTTACTTGTATTAGTTGGAAAAATACATTATTTTTTGCTGTCTCATGCCTTGTGTGGTCAACTTTGTGGTTTTTACAGATAAAAGGGAGGGCAGTGAGAAATACAGTAAGGAAACTACTTCAACAAATAGTTATCTACTCTCAAGAAGAAGGGTGGGTTTGTTTTTTTACTCTAACAGGGCACTTCCTCTTGTTGCTGTTGGAACTAGATGACGAAACCCTTAGTTCTTAGTTTCTTTGAGTTCGCCTTTTCATTTGTGCCTTTCCCCTCTCCTCATTCTCCTCCTTCCCTCTCTGCTACACAACTGGAAAAAGCCTGCAGATAAATCAAGTTTCCCACAGACAGGAATCTGTGAGAGAAGGTTTTGTGTGGGAAATAAACATTTTGGGTTCATGCAAACCTCAGTTATACTGCCTCTCCCCAGGAGAAGGTTAGGTTTTATAATTTCAGGGAACTTCAAAACAGCAGAAGCTTTTAAAGGTGGGTTTTGAACAGCTTCTGCTGTCAGAGGACCAAGGTATGTGCGACACATTACTATCACAATGAGACTAAGGAAACGTTAAGTGTGAGACTTGAATAATAATGTACTGTGTGGTGCCAGCTATACCTCAGACTTATGTCTGTGGTATTCAGTTTATCCACCAAAGCTTCTCAAATCTAATCATTTCATGCCACATACCCTGGCAGTGTTGTATAGCAGCTGTCCTTTTGTAGTTGATGTGTAATTACATCATGAAAAGACTTTAATTACCATATTACTAAATTACCAGCCAGAAATCCTTTCAGGTTCAGCTCTAGCTCACTTCTGTATGGACTATTAGGCTTCTCCAAGCTGAACACTTTTGGTTGGTGTAAAAGGGAGGAAAAATTGTGCTAATTGTAGGTTTTGTTATGAACTATTATTGAGCTTGATGTTATGGCATCACTAATGTCAATGATATAATTAAACATCTACTAATGATGCAATCACAGTTCTGTAATAATTATATGTTAACTGCACATGATACCAGAACCCTACTAAAAATGAGGTGATGTATTCAGAGCCTGATAAAAACAACTTGGAAGGAACTGCTTTCATTCTCTAATGGCCTGTCTGATCATTCTTGGACTCTACCATAAATATACCTGCTTGTACAGTTAAAATTCACATCTGAATATTGGCCAAGGCTTTTTCTAACGTTTCTTTCTCTCTCTTTCTTCTTTTCAGTGATTAGCATTCTCCATGCAAGGTTATGTGATTAGGGACTGATAGTGCTATAGTCAGCTATCCAATATATTGTGCTTTTTTTGGTGAGCGTCGGGGCACTGTATTTTGCTTACCAGCATGACATATTTTCTATGAAAACTAGGCCATTGGAATAGCTGCTTTTTATTTCTTTTCTTTTTTAAATATGGAGTAGTAAATCTTCTCTGGTCATTGTTTTAAATAGTGTTGTTCAATTCTATATTGCTAAAGTGACTTTTACTTCTAAACTGACATAACACGCCTTGTTAATCTCAGTTCTTTTTAGTTTTATGCTCTTTTTTAGAATGTTGTTTTACAGCTACTGATGAAGCAGTTTTAAAACAGGGACTTAATGTTTTTACTGATTACTGCCCAATTATTGTATAGCCTCATGGAACATAACATTTGTCCAATGTCACTACAGTGACTGTAATGTAATATAATCATATTAACCATGTTTGGCACGAGCTTTGTTCTGGCTTTTGTGTTGTCTGGAGCTGCTCGGAGACTGCAGGCACTTCCATTTTGTGCGGTGCTTGGAGCCACGCAGGGAAGCTGTGCCTTTATCATTATACAAGAAGCAGAACATCACAAGTTGATTTGACTTTTCCATACACCCTGAAACCCTCACTAAATCTGCAACTGGGTTCTTGGGCGTTTCTTGATTTATTGGCAGAACATGGCATCGAAGCAAACAGCCTGATGTTTCAAAAGCTTCACAGACTTTCAGGGTCACTGAATTTTTTGCTTTGCTTCATCAGCTCTTTTTTATAATCTTTTGCCTCCTTGCTTTGGCTCCCTAGAATTTATGTTTTCAGGGCATATTCACACTCTACTTGAACATACATCCTCATGTCCAGAATAGATTTTCTCCTCCTTTTTGCAAGTGTAAAATTAATGCTAAGGCATTTTGGCTTGTTAAATGGTAGGAGCTCATTGAGTGACTATTTGTGTGATGGTTTTGAGTGGGTGCGGTGAAGTAACTTCATTGGTTCTTCAAGAGACCAGGTATGGGAGAGTGTGTTAATAACACAGTCTTCTCCCAGTGTAATAAAAATAGTGAATTGAAAATTGAATTTCAATTCTTTCTGGATTTGCTGCTTGTGTTGCAGTTTACTACATTTATGCTTCCTCTTTTTTGTCATGGTGCTTGTCAGCTGCTTCCTTCATGGTTAGTTCTCATTATAGGAAGTCAGATTTGGGGATTAATTTGCTTTTATGAAGTAAATGAGAGCAGCATGGAAACAGCCGAATATCTGCTGACTGGCAGTGTAGCTTAAATAGAATTTCTGAGAAGTCAGAATTTGTGATTCTGAGCCATTTTTGTGGTTCATGGTATCTGACCTCTTCCTCAAGGCAGTACAGCAGGGTCGTTTTTGCCAGAAGTGCTAACACTGTGTAAGGATGGAAACTGAAAAGTGTTCTAATATACTTCTATTGTAGAACTAGTTGACTTTCATCTTTGGTTTACTGTCTAGGAAGCTTTAATTTTCTGTTTTTCATAGCTGCTCATCTTCTAATCTAAATGGTGTGTATTCTCTGTGTTTTCTGTGAATGGTCTACCTCAGCCTTCTCTGTATTCTTACGTCTGTGTCTGCATAAACAACAATAACTGTGCTTCATACTAGAGACTTAGAGGTCTCCAGAGGAAAGACTAACTTAGTTACTAAGCTTCTCCAGTCTGCAGTATTTGGAAAAGCATTCTTTTTCCTGTCTTCTCCTAAAGATGGGGCAAAGAAACAACTCACTGGGGCCTTGCAGTCGGTATTCATTCTCTCAAGTTCTCATTTCTCCAAATTCTCAAGAGATGCCTTCCTAGAGCCAAGAGCAACACTTACAGATTGTAGTTTGGCCAGTCTGTGGTACATGTCCTTTTTAGGTTATTATTAATTCTCTGACAGAATCACTTGAAAATTAAAAATGTTTGATAATTTTAGGGCAACAAATAACCTAAGTCTGGTTTGCTCACAGATCTGTGTACTGAGGAGAGACTGAATTCAAAGCAAAGCAAGTGTCTGCCACATACATTCTCCTTCACTGCAGTTTGATAGGTGGAGAGGTCTGATCCTTACTAGCCCAAAATGCTGGAAAAGCTTAGCGATGTTCAGGAGACATGGCCATGTCTACTCTCTCTGTTCCTCCTGTCTCTTTTCCTTAGAAGCATGATCTGCAGGCCTGCAGAAAGCCCTTCTCTCCTTTTCCTGCCTGGCCTCCTTGCAGGGAGAAGCAGGAGCACAAGATTCATTGGAATGACAGCAACCTCAGATACTGCAGGTTTTTGTGCTGGGTAAAGCTTTTGAAGGCATTTCAAGAAACACTTAAGGCAATGAGTGAAGAAAAGGTGTTGGATTAGAAAGAAGTCGTTTTCTAGTTACCCAGTGAATGACAAGTTCCAGGTTACTGGCATGTCATATCCAGCACTGACTTGGCAGAAATTATTAATTTGGTAGTAAATGTTTGCAGGCTTTGAAGACAAAACAAATGTCCTACTTCTCTTCCAAACTCTTGTTTTTCCTGGGAGAGCATATGCCTTAGCAATATACCTGTGGCAATTAGCAGGTATTGAAGCCATTGTAGACATTTTCAGTGAGGGGTACATTCAGTTAAATCTTTGGTCCTAACCACACAGGCATTATCTTATGTTCCAGGTAATGAGGAAGGAGAAGAATTTTGGCTATTGGAGTAATACCAGTAAATCATAAAGCCACAGTTCATTGGTATTGGTTTCCAGGTATAAAGAAGTCTATTAACTTTAATTCTCATGGGGTTTCAGCTTTTTAAAAAGCAAAGAAATAATACAAAGAGAAAATACAAGCCAACAAACTCCAAACAAACTATCTTTCTAATCTGAGCCCTTGTAGCTGACCATAGAGACATGCAAGTTCTTCACTGCAGTGTTGCAGGGCCAGGGCCTAGGCATGGAAAAGCAGGCTGGGCACCTTGGTTCTCTAGCTCCCATCTGTACTGTGGGAGGAGGGACAGAGGGAGCACCTGAGGCTTCGTGGTGAATGTTTCAAAGTCTGCTCTGGTCCTTACTATGTTGAAAAGCTTTTCAAGTCACCTGAATTCAGCAAACTCAAGGCAGCCCAGGCTGTTAAGTCTCAGCAGCAGCAGCTATGCAGTGCTGCTCGAGCCCTGCTCCTGGGACTTCTAGTAATGGCTCTGATTCTGTGTGGGTGAATGAAGCAGGGCTTGGGTAAAAATTCACCCATGAAGACTGAGCAGAGAGCATGGGTTGCAATCTTTGCTTTTAGATCTTGGTCCAGCTTGTTCCAATATCTTGTAACTGATACTGAGTTAAGCAGAAAAGCTGAGATCAAAGTAGATATGACTTCAGGTGCTTAAGTCTTTCTCTGTCACCTTTTTGTCTATGGTAAGACAGTGAAGGGCAGAGAGATGAAAAATCCTTGCTACTTCCACCTTACATGGACGGCCAAATCCCAGCCATATTACTGGCAAAATAAACACTGACTTGCACAGCAATGCCTTCATCCACTAAGCCCAGGTTTAGTTGCCATAGTAACTTGTCTTGGAGATGAATGTGATATCCTGGACAGCAGGGAAAAAGACTTTGATTCCTCAGACACCGGTCCTGCAGCTCAGAACTGGTCACAGAGATGTGACTGCATTTCTTTGTTCATTTCCCTGGCACGGCATGAGTAATTGGTGGCATGTTGTTTAGCCGTGATACAGAAATGTGGTGGTCTGTCATCATTGCAGCCTTGTACTTAGCTGTGTTCAGATGAAGAATACACTGAAATCATTGGGGCAAAATGAATCCTAAAAGGGCAATAAATCTCCAACCCAAGGGTATTGGAACCAATGGTGGGCAGTTTTTGTGTGCTGGTAGTGTCACTATAAACTGGCTTGTAATAGCTTTCTAGCTGCCAGCTGAAGCCCTTTCTGAAAGATTGATGTGTTGAGATGTAAGCCATCAGGAAAGTACACACAATTAACTACACAGCCTTTTTGTTTAGTTCATTTGCATTTGGGTTAGTACTACTGGAGCTGGAGTAGACATTAGTAGAAGTGTGTAGATAAACTTACAAAGTCACTACCGGTTCAATAGCAAAAGTTACTTTCCTGATTAATTAAACAAGAACATTCCATATAGATAGCCAGTGCCATCACATTAGTGGGCGGGGTAGGCATAACAAAAATATATATATAATTAGCCCTAAAATAAAACACTGTTAATAAAACAAACTGCTAATAATAGCTCCATACTTAGATTTCATCAGCCCAGCAACACACTTGAGGACCTAAATGAGAGCAGGGAATTCACTCACAGTAGAGTCTCATGGGAATGGAGCTGCAGCCCACTGAAGAAGCACTGACAACAAGAAGCATACCTCTCCAGGGGTCAAAAACGATGGGTCAATGTGTCTTCTCCAAGCTATCTCCTCTGTGGATGGCCTGCAAGCTCAGCATTACATTTAAGTTAAAACTGTACTGTAGTGATGCAGGAACAACTGAAGTCATTTAGTTCCATTATTGGTGACAGCCAGGTGCTTCTCATGGTTGGATACAATATAAAGGGCAAAGGGAGACTACCAGCAATAGAAAATCCTTTTAACTGCTGCTTACCAAGTTGTTAGTGAAAAAATGAGATGGAATACCAGATCAGTTGTAAAAATTCTGATTTCTGTTATTTTTGGTGGCAGTAAGGAAAATCCTCACTGACACAAGTGCTATTGAACATAAGAAGTAAGCCCTTCCATGTAAATCTGTGTTATTCTGCTTACAGAAACTGTTTCTATTTGCCTATTTGTGATCCTTTATTAAAAATAATACAATTAATTCAGTAAAATCAGAACACCAGAATAGTGGCTTTGGAGTATTTCAGCAGCCTGTTGTGCCTGTAGGCCTTCTTCAAAGGAATCACTAAGTAAGCACTAGGAATATAAATACGAGTGAGTCAGGTAATTTGAAACAGCATAAAGCTCTATATGTGTATGCACGGGAACAGCTCGTGTTGACAGGTGCCTCTGAAAGACAACTTTCTGGGGGGTTTGCAGGAACTGGATTTCATAATTTCTTTCTCTGCTTCTTGTCAAAGGTGGAAGGAGGTCCTCATCTTGCCACAGGAGAGGTACAACATGCTTGGCTCCATGCTGTGGCAAAGACATGAAGAACGGACCTTGAATGAAATTCTTGGGAATGCCCAGTCAGTGTCCTGGTGGAGCAGGGGCTGCACTCAGCAGTTGTGCTGCTGAGATACTAACCCTTGGAGCAGCCAGGGTGGCTGGCAGTCTGCAAAAAGCCTTAGCAGAAGTTTGGGAGTGATCTTCATTGTTCTGGCAGGAAATGCCAGAGCACACTCCTTTAGGAAATTACTTCTGCAATACTTCACTGAGGCAACTTCTCACACCTTTTATTGGCTTGAGGGAGCTGAAGTTCCCCCAAGTGATGAATGAAAGTGTCTGAGCAGCCTGCTATAACCCACAACATAACATGAAACTACATTGTCACAGGACGAGCCACAAGCAGGGAGAGTCTGCTCCTGCTTAACATTGGCTTTGTTTGGCTGAAATAAAAATGGTCCAGTGTCTCTATCCTGTCACAATGTTTCTGTGAATAGGCTCATGTTTGTGCTGAAAAATATGAAGAAATCAGGGTGGCATGACTGTTGAGTGGCAGTAAATGGAAAATGAGGACAGAGACAATTTTTACTGGCTCTACTCCTTCCCTGGTTTGTTGCTTGTTTTCTTCTTGATAGTGATGAAGAGTTGGTGCATTATCTTAGGTATTATGGGTGAGAGGCAGAGAGGGTGTTTTTTCCACTGGTGTTGCTGAGGGTTGCTGCCTCCACCTGAGTTTTATGGTGATGGATATGTCATCCTTGGAAACTGTTTTAATGCCAGCTAAATGCCATATAATAGTCTGTTTCACTATCCCCAGGCTGCCTTAATTCATGAAATTAAGGAAATCATTTAAAGACTTTGCACTGTAGTTCCACATAGTTAGTGAATACATGGGATGGAATGTGAGATCAGTTCCATGCTTATTGCAGTGAGGTGTTTGTACACCTGGTTTCTAAAGAAATGTTGCAAAATGGGTCTGTGTGGGACTAAGTGAGAGTAATTCAGTTTGAAGAAGTAAAACTAAGGTGCCCATGCTGAATGCATTAAAAGTCATCAG
Organism: Donacobius atricapilla; assembly: GCA_013397315.1. Lineage (NCBI taxonomy): Eukaryota > Metazoa > Chordata > Aves > Passeriformes > Mimidae > Donacobius > Donacobius atricapilla. The sequence continues at coordinate 415,925 of WBMY01010831.1, read as the reverse complement.
TAATCATAATGGCAGTAAGTTCCAGTACTTCATTTACAGAAGCGAAAAAAATTGTAATTTTGTTTTATAGTCCTTGTCTTTCACTTCTTAGCAATTAGGAAAAGGTAAAGAAATGAAAAAAACCACAACTGGTTTGAAGCTTACTAACCATTAACATTGATCTTCCCTGGATTGTTTAAATATATACATTTAGTTGTCAAAATAAACAAGTATCCATATAGACTGATTCAATAGTTCTAGGATTTACTTTCTTTTTTCCACAGCTATCTTGTGACATACCTAATTAGAATCTACTGCTTAGTTTCCCTTTGAATATAATAAAACCCTGCCTTATTCTTTCTGTCAGTTTAATCCCTCTTTCTTTTCCATTGACACATTGCTAATACCTTTGCAGACAGGCCAGACGCTTCTGCTTCATCTGTACTGAGTCCACATGTTTAACACCTTTTGACAAAATGGATACAGCCTCCCTGTGGCTTGGAATTAATATTAACTGTGAAAAGGGGTTTTCTGAATGGTCTTTCATTGTCACCTTTACCAAATTTTTATCCTGTGTTGTAGAAATAGCAGTTTAATGTTGCATTTCAAATCATTTTTGGCTGAAAAAGTGTGTAATGGAATCAAGGTGTCCCCTGAATACTCCTAATAGTTGAAGATGCCTCTTTGTTTTGAACACCAGAATCCCAATAGACCTGCAACAGCAGTGAAATTACACTTTTGACCTTGTTCACTAAAGTGTTGCTTTCTCTGGATGATTAAATGAGAGTAACCAAAAAGAGCTTCCTCTAAAATGTAAGAGTTTCCTCGATTTGTTTCTCATAAGAAACATAGAAAGGACGCTGTGCAATTTTCAGCTGATTGTGTTTTCCACAAAAGAGAAAACAAACAAAACCAAAACCCTGCTTGATTCAAGGAGAGGTGGTAGTTGTTAGCTGTATTAAAGATGCAAAAGCAGTTGCTATATCAATATTTCCCTTAAGCCAATGTTGTTGCTACATCCTGAGCATCACAGCAGCAGTACCGCACTGTGGCAGATTTTTATCCTTTTGTTGCATCACTCTCCATGTCTTTTAAAAGTGAATGTATATTAAGGCACTAAATACAATTTCTAAGTATTGAATCTGAATATAGAAAATAACCATATACTTAATGCTCTGTGTGAATTTAGCTGATCATTAGATACTACACAGTCATGTCAATCCAAAAGATAAATACAGTTTTCTGTAGATGCACATGCGGCCTCTAAAGCTCCTGGTGTTTCTTTTCATTTGCATGTGACTGAGCAGACATGGCCAGCTGTAGAATTTGCCATGACTGCCGGTCCTGCTTTGTGCATTGAGCTGCTGGCACGTCTCTTGCTCCCCATTTACTTATTCAGGGTGTGGCTTCTCTAGTGTGGCCTCTCTTCTTCAGAAGAAACACTGGAGAGGCCAGAAGAGATATAAAGTCAGATGCTTGTTTCTTCCATTTTAGGCTACTTCAGCTGTGTTCAGCTGTGAATATGTTGTTTTTCTCCTGTATATTCCTGTTTACTGTGAATGTCCCAGCTCTGGAATAGTGAACATACTTTCATTGTCATGCAGAGCATGTGAAATGCAATGGCAAGTACAATCCTGTAGTTCCTGTGGGTGGGGAGTTAGGGTTCAAAAGGGAGGAAAGGGCTCGGGGAAATCTAGTTTGTTTTTAGAAGAGATCGGAGTAAGTGACTGGCCTCTGTGGCCTCAAGACTTCAGAGCAGCTTCTTACTGTGGACGATGCTCTGTGGAGAGGGCATCAGAGCATGGAGGGCAATGCACTGAGGAGGCTGCAGATCTGTGACTCCCGATTTCCAATCCTGCCAAAAAAAGCTTTTGTTTTTTTAATTACTCCTTCATTGGTGATATAAACTAATGAGTGGTATGGGTCTGAAGCAGCCTTGTCATCAGAGAATATTTGGTTAGTGTTGACATACTTGTTCTCTGCAAACATGAATCATCCGTCTGCCTTTGGCAGGCTTGCCCTGTGGCTCTGCTATAATGTGTTTCACCAGTGTGGTGGAAATTAAAATGTCACTATTAAACATGGCAGAATCAGATGCTCTCTGGGCACTGCATCTATTCAAGGAGTTCTTGCTTCCCTATGTAGTTATTTCTGACAGTTTAATAGGATAGCTGTATTCCAGATTAAAAGAATATGTGCATATATCCTTAGTACATGGGGAGTTAAATGCTTTCACAACACTATTTCCTTGCATACATGTGTGTTTCATGCATGGCAGAAGCAGTAATGCTCATGTAACACCGTGTTGCTGCTTAGTCCATTAGGAAGTGTAAAGTCAAAATTAATTGTCCTGCAGGACTGTATAGAGTGGGTCTCTAAAAGCAGTTGCGGGAGCTGTTTGCAGCTGCTGCATCAGCCAGGCTCCCTCCTTGTGAGCAGTTATTGACTCTGGGCTATTGAATTCAGGACTCTGGAGGTTGCTCCGTGGAAAAAGCCTCCAGTTGCTGCTTGGCAGTTCTGTCACTGCAAGGTCACGGAAAGGGCACTTCACATCTCCAAACATAATTAGGGCCTTTTTCGGCACCTTTTCAATCACAGGGGAAAATCCCACAGAGCAGGGTGGCTCCCAGGCCAGGCTTTTGCACCCACCCCCCTCAGTGAGACAGCCAACAAATGTGTCCCTTTTTGTCACTTGGGCCATCAGAAATACCCTTTGCTGTTATGAAACAGCTAAGCAGTTAGTGCAGAAAGGTGGAGAGCCCAGTAGGGGCTTATAAGCTCACCGCAGTTGAATTTGGACCAGTGCCTCGTACGTGTATGTCTGTGTCCCTCCCTTTACTCGTATCTAAGAGCTGTCTCGTTCCTCAGATCAAATCATTCGACTCTTATGAACAGCTGTAACTTGCAAGTTGAATAAAGTCCAACTGCTGAAAACTTTAATGAAAAACATAAACCTCTCTCAGGTATCAACACTATTGCTTCAGTTCCTCCCCCTCTGAAGATTTGAGTGTGTGTGTGCGCTGGGTTGTGCTTTTCATCCTAGGTGGCTGCCAATTCTGGTGAAAATAAGCTGAGCTATGAAAGGTTGACCCACTCACCTCTGAATTGCTTTTTGTATGATGTGAGTCCCTCAGGGCCCAATTCTACCCATAGAAGTGAGAATGACAGCTATCAAAATATATAGGAAGTATGTCAATGTGCACAAAGAAAAAAGGTGAACCCCAGACTGTTTTGAGTGGTCTTTAAAATACAGATTTCCTGTGAAATGGTGATTAAAGGAGAAGCAAAGAATAATTAGAAAATTAGCCTGATGTGCTGGCAGTTATATCAATGTGTGGTTTTATAGTAGCTTTTTTAGACCAGCAAAAGATCAGAAAATCCCTTATGACTCACTTAAACTAGTGTGTAAAATTTGGTTGGTGTCTGATCAGCTCCTTTGATCAGTCAAGTCTAGACTGTTGCCAGAGTACGTACTCTGTACTAAACCCACAGACCCCTTAAGTGGAGGCCTACTCAAGTGAATCAAGTAACATATTAAAAAGTTATATAAAATGTTCACTGTCTGAGTAAATTAATCTGGTTCAAAGGTGGATACCCTTGGATCTGCAAAAATAGAAGTGTTGTTGCAGAAGAGAGGTGGTAGAGTTCTTAATTCATGTTTAAGTGACTGTCTCAGAAATGCAAAAGAAAAATTTTCAGAAAACTTTTGTTATTTTTAATTGGATAGGATTCTTATAATCCTGTAGTCAGATTCCCTAAAGGAGAAAAAAAGTGTCAAAAATTATGGACGAATTTTTTACGAAATTAAAGATTTTCAACTACTGTCTCAAGTACACAATATGGGTTTTAATTAAGGGCCAGCGGGAACCTTCCAGTTTGTAGGCTGCACTCTTGCCACCTCTAATTTCCATACAGGATTATTTGCAAGGAAGTGCTGGAAGTCCAAGAGCAGTAAATTTGTTACCTTTCAAAGCAAAGCAGTTTTCCCCTCATTGCCAGAGCTTCTTCACACATCTGCCATTGTCGTACCATTCTGAACCTATCTGCTCTTTGCCACATGAATCTCAGAAATGTGAACAGCTCATTTACTCATAGATAATGCTGCTGCCCTTTGCATACTAGCAATAGTAGATGACAATTTGGAGACTGTTTTAGTCAAATGACCAACCCACAAGACTTGGAAATCTGTCCAATGGCTCTAATTTTAGAAATTCAGGTTTGTACCTGAGTTGGTTTTCTCAAGACACCAGTGTTTTGAATTTAGACGTTTAAGTTTTCAGTCGTTGTGTGCCTACCATATTTGTTGGTTGCATTGCAATGCCATCAGAACACCTGTCATAGAGGCAATGACAGATCGATCAAATTACCAAGGGAAGTAAGCTAGCTCATAAATAGGACATCAGTGGGGTGAAAATATCACAGAAATGGGACCATTTAAAACATAGAGAAACTGGAATCCAAGTGGCAAATACTTTTTTTAGCTACGCCAAATTCTGTCTAAATTCAAGAGGAGAGCTGGTACACTGCTGTTATCCAAACACTGAATTTATCTACTGATGGCTGAGAAACAGTTCCACAACAGGCATTAAAGTCTTTGGGATGATATGTAGTTTATCAAATGTGCCAGGCATTCCTCTACTTACAGAGACATAAATAGTGGAAAGATAAAGGAACATAGTTCTGTGAGTAAATACATGAATGTAGAATGCAGTAGAACTATTGGGTAAATTCTTCCTTCCTGTAACTTGTCTTCCAGCCAGTGGCATTACATCAGGGAAAGACTGGACCCTATTTTTTGTGCAGCATATCAGATTGTTAAGAGGCAATGGCAGGTGTTTGAGAAAATTTTCTCTCTGCCATTTGCAGAAATGAAATCTCCTGGCTAATTTATAGTCATTCCATTACCTGCCATCTTTCAGTAGGTAACTAGTTAAATTTGTGTTAAATAGGATTTGCTTTGCTATTTCCACTTACCGTTGGAGTAGAAATGTTCTAACATGACATATGACAAATTAATAATTGGAAAGTGCTTGGATGAGTCATCTGAAGCCAGTAGTTTAGACCATGTCCGCCACAACTGGTAGGAAAATGTGCTGAGAGTTGTTCTACAGTCAGTGATTCTGCAGCATCTCCTCTGGGTGTCTGCATTTCTCTTAATAAAGATGCCCTGTAGATATCAATAGAAGTAACTCTTGCCTTTGTTGCTTGGATGTTTTTGTGAGCTCTAAAATTAACTTGGCCTATACAAGTGTACTTTATTAGCCAGCCTAAAGGATGCAGGGCAGGAATTATCCTATTCTGCTGACAACCTGAGTAGAAAAGAAATGGCTTTATTTGACTGTGATTCTGAAGAGAATAAGAGTGTGACTACCCTATGGTTTTCTGGGGGTTTTTTTCCTTTTTTTTTTTTTCTTCTGTGCTGATGTTGTTTTACTACTTCTACAGAGCTATAATAATCCGAAATGGCGAAGTCATTCCAATGTCTTCAGAATTCACTCCAGAGACTGAACGCCAACGACTTCAGTATCTGGTAAGAGACTTGAAGACCAAATCAGGTGCTGCTCATGACAAACATTGTCCATGCCCAAAGAAATGCTCAGAGAAATGCTGGTGAGTTACTGTGGCTTGATGAAAGATGATGTGTCCACTGAATGCCAGTTATGGATCATGTATATATTTAAGCCATCAGTAAATGTGGAGAAAACTCTGGTGGTGCAAATCTCAATGAAGGGAGTATTACCTCGTCAGCAAAGGCCATTGATTAGCATAGCTGTGCTTGTGTTCATTTTTCAGCTGCAGACCCTTCAGCAGTGCACTGGTGTTGGATTCTGAGAGCTTAGACATAGAGCTACTGAGCCACAGATGTATTTCAGTCCATCCCAGTGCTTATTGTGTGACAGTATAGAATACCACAGACTGCTCTTTGTATGTGATATTGCAGAGTTTGATAAATTTACTCTAACAGTTTGCTGGTGGTATCTCCATCAGGAAAAATATATCCAACTTAGAGGTGATCTCAGTGAACATTAGTAGGAGGGGTGATCAAAGATTAGTTTTATTTACTGTAGCAGCACCCATAAAGCTGGGACAGGGTGACTAACTAGGGACACATGGGATGCTTTATAGACCAAGCTGTGTTGGCTGATAAGCTGCCAGAGTAATAAAAATCAAAATGTATGGTGTTATTTTTCATACAAACCATCCTGTTACTTTTTAAGGTTTTCATCGGTAGACAGATCATGTTGGTTGATTAGTTGTTTGTCAAGATGTCGTTCCTAACACTTGGCTGAGAGATTTCCTTTGTGCTTCTTCTGCTCTCCTGCTTTTTCCTTTTAGAAATTTAAGCTTCAGCCAAGGCAGGCACACTCTCAGCCTTGCCTGACTCAAGGTGGACAGGCTAAGGTTAGTGGTGTTTCCACAGGTCTTAAGGTGTCTTCTGTTTTCAACCTGGACCAAGCACTGTGGTTTGAAACTAGACAAAATGCCAGTGTTTGAAAGGTGGTGGTGGAAGGTTTTAAAGAAAAAATTGTGTTACCTCGATTGTCACATTTAATTTTTTTTCAGTCGGATTCATTGGCTTGAAGCTGAAAATTTCAGAGGAAATACTGCTTCAGGACTGTTCATATTCAGAGAACCAAATGGAAAAGAGGCCTAATAAATATTTACAATTCAGTTACATTTAAAATAATTTGTTTGCCTCTAAAATAAAAGGTATCTTTAGCATCGTCTGATACTTCTTTAGGGAATATGAGATAAAACATTGCCTAGAAGGGGTCTTATTTTTCTCTTTTGATGTCCTTTCTGGCTTAAATTTTAAACCGGTAGCTGATGTGAAAAGCATTTCTGCTGTTTCCTGTGGAAAATTCCTTTACCTTTGTCTGTTTCAATTCTGTATGTAACAAATATGCCAGGTCTATGGGTATCATGTTCAAAGAGAATGCATGCTAGACAGCTAAAGCGTGAAACAAAATTACAGATCATTTCAAACACAATATTCTCTAAGTAAGATTTTTACTCTTGTGTTTGAAAAAAAGAAAAAGATGACCCCAAACTTCTTGCAAGGTTGGCATAAGCATTACACTCCGGATTTTGCATCTGTCTTGCTAATTAGATCCCAAATAATTCCTTTAACTCGCTTGTCAGTCCCCAGGTTCTGATAGCAGTCTATTCTACTATCAACATCTCTCATCTGTTGTTCTGTCTGAAAGTTATTTACTTTGAGTCTATTTTCTTATTTGCAGTTAAAGCTGAGGGGTTTTTTGTTTCAAATATATTGCATTACTCTCCCTACACAAAAAGAAGAAAATCCCTTAATCACTTTAGCATTAATATTTACTTAGTAAATGCAGAGATGCTGTTCACTATGAGGAAGTTACTGTAGAAGCAAAGGGAGGGTATGGATTTACAGCCTGCAGGCTGTTCCCTGTGCAGCAGACACTGTTGGTGCAGTCAAGATGAGGGAGCTTCCCTCTGCCTTTAGTGCCTGTGGATTGGTTCAGTCACACAGGATAGTCTTTTAGGCCCTCTTTTCTGAGCCAAAATTTCTCTGTGGAAAGAAATCCATGGGATAATGAGTTCTTCGGGTCATGTGAGTATCTTTATATGAAGTCCTCCAATCTAGTTGTAGGCAAAACTGCTTCAGCTAGTACTGATTAAGTACTACTGAGAGGGGAGGGAAGCAGATGTTTTCCCTGCCTTGGCAGGTTTATTGCCAGGCATCCAAGAATGGCCTTGGCAGTAGGCCTTTGGCATGGAAACCTGAAAAGAGCAAGTTGACTATCCAATCATTCTGATTTTGAAGCAGCTCTGAGCCTGATCATCACTCCATAGGAGGGCAGTGGTGGGGCAGCATCCAGCTGCAGACTTCAGGCAGGCTATGTAGCAAAGACAGACTTCTATGTCAGGCAGCTTGTGAGAGTATTGCAGAAGGCTATCAGTTCTTCAGTCAGAAAGCACTTCTTAAGGTAGAAAGTGTGAAAGCTTTACACCAGTATTCTCTTGGTCCTTCAGCTTCTGTAGAGGTTCAGTGCACCATGTTGCTTCTCTTCCACTGGTGGGCATTCAAAAGCCTCCTTTTCTTCTGAATTTCTGTGTCTCTTGTTTTTAGCACTGTAACAGGAGAGCTCCACACAGCACTTGGGAAAAGTCCTGGCTTCCTGTATCAGTGAACCTTGAAGGAAAAAAAATCCAGTATTTACTGGGGAGCTGCTCTGGTACATTCAGCAGCTGTGCAGGCAGTGACAGCCAGAAGCAATTTTTCTTTTATCTTCTGAGGAGACTGTTAATTTCAGTCATGATAGTCTGAATTGCAACAGTAAATAGGATAGATTTTGTTACTTATTCCCTTGGAAAATTGTGTTTAAAATGAATGGTGAATTGAGCATACTGCAGATGGGTGTATTTCTATTACTTACTGAGGTTGCACTTTCAAGGTGCTGTGAGGTCAATCAACATGGTGTTTGTAGCATCTTCATGTGTGCAGCCAAACTGCCCCTTAAAAGTTCACCAGAAATAGTGCACCACTGCTACTAGTGCAGGTGTCATTGCCAGTAGAGACTGGGTGGCCACCAGTGACAGTGTCTCTTTGTGTTTGCCACCATTCAAGCAAAGGTTCATTAGCCCAGATAGTCATGGGCCCAAAGGGGATCTATTCTTACTTTGTTGCTCAGGTGAGGATAAAAGTGACACCAACTCACCTGCTGAAGGATGCCTGCAGAACCTGAGCCCGAAGAGGAAATGCGCCTAGGTCTCCCAAATGTCCAGTCAGCATTTCAATTACAAGTCAGTCGAGATGTTTCTTTTACAGGTTTTGGCTCCATGTATCACCAGGCATAGGATTGCTTAGGCCATCTGACACAGTGGATGATGCTGTGGTAAAAGAGATGTGTGATTCCATGGGAGAGGTCCTGGCCTTTCACAAAATGAGAGACCAATCAAGAGATAGATTTGACTTCTAGTCTTCTCCTTCCTTTTACCACCGCATCCTTTACTTTTAATCTCTCTTTGGTTTAAATGTGTCCCTATGATAGTGGCTGAGTCATTTGCAAAACTTCCAGGTGCATTGGGTTGTGCATGCTGTTGTGAGCAGTAGTCCCATATAGTAGAATATTCTTTTGGAGAAAAGGGCACAGTATGATAAAAGTATAAAATTGTAAGATATAATTGGTGTAGGGGAAAGCAGCAAATATGAAAATAGCACAGAATGCAGTGAAACCACTAGTGCCAGCGACTCTCCAGTGTAGTGCCTACTGAAGGAGCTGGAAAAGGCAGTGGCAGGCCTTACTGAGGTACAGATAAGATACATGCAGTGTTTCCTGCCACCTAATTAACTGGCATGCAAGTATGTAAGTCTAGGTTTATCTTAATTTCATGTTTGCTTTTTTAATCACCAGGAAACACAGCAGGAAGTAAATGCCTTTTTTAAACAACCATGACTAATATTTCTTTGACTGAACTCCATTTTAAACAACTAATTTTGAATGCAATACATCCAGCCGCAAAATACACCATAAAATGGCAGAGTAGCAAAAACACATAATGAAGACTATGCCAGATTTATGCCAAAAAACTCTTAACGGCTTCTGAAAGAGAAAATATGAAAAATGTTCCAGTTCCATAATGCAGAATAGCAGTGTTGTCTGAAAATACCTTGCAAAGATACAGGAAGCGTTTGATAGCCACACTATTTGTTAAATTTCAGGTTCTCTGAGTGGTGTTTCTGATCTGAGGTTCTTGCAAATCAAGACTAAACAAATTTTAAAAATGGAAAATACATTGCATCACCACAGGTGAAATTCTGGTAATCAGTTCGCTTTTTTTTTTTTTTTAATCACTCGGGAGGATTTCGTGATTCTGCTTGTATATCTGTCTGAAAGAGCTGTAGATTTTTAAGCTGTTGCTTTTTTACTTATTTTCTGGTTCTGCTGGCCATCATGGTTTTGTTGAGGTGGGGAGAAGAGTCCTGCCTTGTACATGGAGAACAGTTCTCAACAAACCCAACTGGAAGTTGCAGCCGAGTTTTATAGTAGAACATTCTTCCCTCTGTAGAATTACCAGTGAAGCATCAAAAATAACTGTTAAAAAAATGGTAAAAAATACAGAAAGTTAAAATATAAAGCAAAGCACAACGAAAATTTCCATTTCTTCACATAAGAATTCAGATCACAGACGCCAGAAGCTTCCAAATTGCTCTTTCTCTCTGTTTCACTGATGCCAAAAATATTAGAATCAAGTTAAGATCCCTGGATTGTAAATCAAGCATTGAGGCTTGGCTGTGGAAGAGAAGTCTTATTTTAACATTAGCAGTCCACTGGTAACTGTGCCATCTTTATTAATCTTATTTCAGTTACGACCTCAGACTTTCCATCTGAGTAAATCTTTATGCAATACAGTCTCTCCTGATTGCTGTACCTTTTCAATAAAGGAAATTCTTGTTTTTAAGTGGAAAAATGCTGAAAGCCTGTAATGTTTTTCTTTAGTACCTCTTATTCAGACTAATAATCTCACAATCTCTAGGTTAGATAATTTCATTTTGATATCAGGTGTGATGATTTTTTTCTTTAAGTAGACTTTGTTTTGTAGGCAAGTGACAGTATTTAGCTGGTAGTGGTCTGTAATGTTTTAATCAAGATAGGCTGTGCATTTTTAAAAGTGAACTGAGTTGCACTTCCAAGGCAGACTGACTTCATTGTTTACAATATCATAGACTAGAAAAAATTTAAAAATAACAAAACCAATCTCGCTCTTTGTTATCATACAAAGAAGAAATATCATTCATATGTTTCAATACATCAAATCATTAGGAATTTTCTTTTTTGCAACTGGAATGAAAATAAATAAAATTAAAAGCTTATGTGTACTTTTAAATAAAGATGTTCCAGAGTTCTGGAAGTATGAAAAGCCTCATGTGGACTAATACTGCTGAACCTCTCAAAAGTCACTAGTGCTTCTCACCATTTCTGTAATGAGGAGAGGGATCCAATTAGAGGGCACTTGAGAACAGTCTTTGGGTGGAGAAGGGGACCTTGGCTGACTATAGACTGAAGGACAAAAAATGTAATTCCCTTAACTGTACACAGAATTTGATGGAGTTCCTGTTGCAGGAAGGGATCACAATGTCAAGATCACTTGTGTGCTTGAAAGCCACTTCTTGAAAGCAGAATCCAATCTTGCTGGCTACACACAGCAACCTTTCTCAGTCCTGTTCCAACCAACCTTGAGGTGTTTCCTGGAAGGATGTCTGGTGACAGGAACAGGGACAAGCTGATAGAAAGTTAGCATTGTGATGTGCTGAGCCTGATAGAGCTCTTATTAAATTGAATGGGAGCAGACTCAACTCTTAAATGCAGGAAATATTTTATTGTGAACTATCTGCATGACAGATGCCAGGTAGATCAATAAGGGCTTCCAGTGCTTCCTGCTGCTTACCTTTGATGAGCACTAGATTTATGACATACACAAACTAAACCCCAGCTCATTTCATCTCCCTTGATGGCAGCTGCTACTGAAGATAAGACAGACTTTATTGCCTTAACTGGCTGGATAAGGAAAATGAGTTATCTGCAAAAAGGTTAAGAAATGCAACTTTTTTCAGTTTGCTAGCCAATTTGACTGTATCTTTCATAAGAGCTCGCTCCTAATGCACCTTTGAGGAGGAAGAGGGAAAGGCTTGTTTATTTGAGTACTAAAGAAAAAAGGAGTGAGATTTATTTCAGAAAGAAGAAATAGAGTATGATTAGGATTAACCTATCATGTCAAGTGATCTGTGTATAAATTCAATCCAAAAATTTACACCATGGACAAAGAGCCTCATGATGATCTCTACTGTGGTCAGCTTTGGAGAACATGAGCCAGAAGCACAACTCTGGCAAAGAGGCCTCTCAGCATCTGCAGACCAGTGCACCAGAAAGCACATGAGCAGCGTTTGAACATTAAAACCATCAAAGACCTTAGTTGCAGTTGTGACACAAAACTGCTGCTGCTTTTCTAAAAGTCTATTTTGCATGCAGGATGTAGTCTTTCAAAAACGAGAAAATAAATTGCTCTGTAGCTTGCATTTATTTGCAGTGTCGTGTGATGGGGTGCATTTTTCTCCAGGTGGTGACAAAGTGTGGTAGCAATGTTAGGTTTTCTGTGTTGTTGGCATAGCTGAACTGGGAGTCAAAAAGCTTGAGTTTCACTGCACACTCACCCCTCCAAGTCTCTCCCTGGCTTTGTATTTGATCATTCCTTTTTCTCTTGCTGACATACAAAAGGGCACGTGTTCTGTTTTACAAAGCTCTGCAGACTCCTTCAGGGTCAATGGATGCAGTGTAGTTTAGAGACGCCAGATCTTGAGGAGCAGGGAAAAGAAATGAAGAATTTTGAGGGCAAGAGGACTGCTCCCTATAAGGCTGTTGCAGGATATCAGGCAGGGGCAGAAATGGTGTATGTGCATTGTTTGCTGAACTGGAGCACATGATCTTCCTTATTTAAAAAGAAGGGTAGAAGAATGGGTGGAATTTGTGTGGGAAGGGATGGTAATACTACCTCATTAAAAATAGATGATGTCTTGTTTTATATGGTATCTGTGGTTTGATTTCTGCCCACAGGCTTACATGCAGCCCCACTTGCTGGGAAATGAATTCACGCATTTAGAGTTTCCACGGAGGGTGCAGCGCAAGGAAGTTGGAAAGAGGATGCTGTACCGTGACTTCAACATGACTGGCTGGTAAGAATGTGTCTTTCTCAGCATGGGGTCAGCCTTCTCCCCCAACCAATGCCTGCTTTGTACCTGTCTTTGATTAGTGTACACTGCATCAAACATGGAGGTGTACCCCTACGTACTAAAAGAAAAGGCATTTCCTTCTTTCAGGTGTATCTTTCTTCTAGAAGATAATGTTTTAAATAAGTTGACCTCCCTCCAGAGAGTTCGTTTTAATGTATGAGCACTCAAAGTGGAGCAAGCATATAAAGGCAAAGGTGCGCCAGGGGATCTTTCTGAAAGCTAAACAATTTTCCTAACTTGGAAGGAGCTTTTTATAGATTTTGGATCAGTGGGTCAGACATTTGTCTTTTAAACCAAGACATTGGGCCATCATGCCTTCACATGTCAAGGAAAGCTTGCAGAAGGGAAGAGCTGCCTTCCCTACTCCACTGCAGCTGGCCCTTGGTTTGGATATCCCTTGAGGAATTGTTTTACACATGGGCCCATCTGAACACAACCAGCCTAAAATGAAAAGGCTTGAATGAACAGCATGGACTTAAAGAGGTGATGACAGAAAGAACGATGTTGTTTTTTTTGTTTCTGGCTAAATGTCTTCATTGTTTTTTGTTGGTTCAAGAGGCTCCTTGGAGAAGCCCTATTCTTTGCTGTTGTGAGTTCTGTGCATGACCTATAAAGGCAAAAGCCCAATATATGCAGATGGTCTTCATTTCCATGACATTTGTGTTTTAGGGTCTGTAGTAAATGACCTTTCAGGAAGAAAAAGAACAGAGGGGTTAAAAAGAAAGCCTGTTTTAGGTTTGGAAGCCTGGATGCTTACATACAACTACAGCTCTGCATAACTTTCGCTTTTTTCCATGCTTTATGGACCATAAATACAATGATGTTTTAATTGCAGAATAATGATCTAAGTTTAATATAATCTGCAGTGTTTGTGCAGAACATTTAAATATGAGAATAACCATCATTGTCTGTCATCTTGAACAGCTGCTAGTAGAATATGCAGTTTCACCCTAAGAATGATGATGTCACATTTTAAAAAGGCTACAGGCATGAGCAAAAGAATAGGAACAGAATGAGAACATTGGATCAACTGAGGACTTAGACAGCAAAACATTTGGAAGATCCTGAGACACTCTCCCAATTTCTGCAGAAGGAGGGTTTTTTTGTTAAACTCCCAGATGTCTCTGGAGACACCAATAAAGAATAGTTTCATGTAGACTTCCAAAAGCTCTTTTTCAAGATGTGACATGCCAGTTGGGACAAAAAACATGTGGGGGAGAGCTACAGAAATATCATAGGCCAGGAACTTCCTGAAGGGAGGGCAAGAAAAGATTTCTGTCATTGTGGTTGGAAGGCAAAGAGGGTTTCTTCAGGGAGTTGTTTTGCATTTCCCTGGTTGGTTAGTGGTCTGGAAAGGAAATTAGGTTGGAATGCTGTAGTTGCAGCATTGGCAGGTGACACCACAGCTCTTTTCCTATTAAACAAGAATGACTGTGAGATACTGCAAAGAATTAAGTGATTAATGCAAATGGGCATCATAGTGATCAAATTTGGTATTGATAAATGCAAAGTAAAGCATGAAGGGGAAAAAAAATAACTATTTATGCACGCTAGAGGTTCCAAATGAAATGTCAAAAACTGCAATGGAAGTTTTGCTTACTACAGTATTTTTTCCAGTTCAGCAGAATGTTGAGATTCGTACAGCAATGGAATGAATCTTCACTTAACTTTTAACCTGTGTTTAAAAGTTAAGTGAAGAGATAATTCAGTATAGTCATTTCTGCCTCACTTGTGAATGTGTGCACAGCACTTTACCTTATCCAAAATTATTATTACATAGTTAGTACTGTTTGGCATTAGAAAAAGGAACAGAAGTTCCAAATGTGGAATAATGAATAAGGTAGAAGAGCTTTGGTAAGTCAAACTGGCAGATTTGATTCAACGTGTTGCTTTTCAGTACTGGTTTGTGAACTCTTTTAGCTCTAGCGTATAGCAGGGACGAGAAGGCAGTTATTTTCTGAATTTCCTGCAGTCTAGGACACATGTTGATTCAGTTAGAGATTTCTAATATGGTCAATGCAAAAATTACCACCAGCTCAGTACAAATATGCTTAGCTGTAAGCATTTCTGGAATAAATGCTTGAACTGTGACTTGAAAATTCAAATCTGAATTCATCACAGTATTGTCCCAGAAAAAGGTGGTCTGTGCCAAGCAGAAGCATGTGGAGACTGTGATGAGGCTACCTCTCCCTGCTGTTCCTTTTGACTTCTGGATAGAAGTGAAAAATGGGGCCTACATTTTTGTCCTAATAAAAGAATTGGAATCTTTCAGCTGCTCCATATTGCACAACTAGTGCATCAGTTACCTCTTTGTTTGGTAGACTTGGGACAATAAAAAGACAAGGAAATTGCTCCATTGCCATACATTTGTGTAAAGCAGAGCTCTTCTAAATAAGGATCCATTTCTTTTTGCAAGGTTTCAATCAAGGTGTTTGTTATCCATTGAATTGTGTGCAGTGATCCCATAGGCAGAGGAGAAGCAATCCGTTTCCGTTATCTAAAAGTCTGGGTCAGTTTGAGTGGTTGTGATTGTGGACAAGACATTAGATTTCCAGTTTGGAGGGCCCTCAGAGGTGACGGTTTGAGGTGGCAGAGGTTTCTCAGTGGCTGTTTTCCACTTCAACGGTTTTGCTTCTATTTTCTTTCCTTTCTTATTCCTGGATTCAACCGATGCATCAGGACACAGTGGCCGAGGACATGTCTGTTTTGCATTTGTTTCTAAGGACACTATCTATCATGGAGAATAAATTAGCATATATATTCCTTTTCTAGAAAATGTCAGATGGCACTTTGGCCAGCCAGAGCTTGATACACTAAAATGCTGCTCAACTTTTATCACATACAATGCAGATGATCAATTGTCTGAATTGTTTTTGGTCACTGACCTCACTATGTGTTGACATTTGCAACATGTCTCTACATACATGTAGAGAGGTGCAGGTGATACTAGGAAGAAACAGCTCTTACACCTAATTATTAAATCCTTTAGTAAGAGAATGTAGAACACTCTCTGCTTTGATGTTTCCTCAAGAAAATAAACTGTTTTATTTTACAGTTCAGTGTTTTGTATTAGAAGCTGTATGACTATTTTTCTTCATTTTTATCCTCCTCCTTTGCTCTAGAGCTTTTCAGATTCTCAACAATTCCTTGGCTTGCCCAGCTTGTTTGGATTACAAAAGATTATTGTCTTTGGGTCTGTTATAATGTATTTGGCCCTTTATTTTTTCTTTCTGCTTTTTCATTTTTTTTTTCTCATGTGAAGTTTCCACACTGGCTTTGTTTCCACAGCCCACAGTGGTAGCACAGCTGCCAAGTTTCCCCACAGCATTAGGACAACCACTGATCCAGCAATGTGTACCGCATCACTAGTCCAGGCTGCCTGTAACTGCTTTGAGACCAGCCTTTCCCTTCTTTCTCCAGCTCGCCTACCCTTTCTCCTTTCTTTTCAGTGGCAATTGCAATAAGAAATCAGGCTGTATTAAATATACATAAAATAAATCCCACACTGCTGGGAGCTAATCATGAGCTGCCCTTCCTGCACCTTTGCCCCATGTGCGTTGTGGTTGAACCTCAATTTCAAAATGTATAGTGTAGCTGGCAAGGCATCTTAAGAGTAGTGTGTCCTGCTGAACAAGCTTTCAAGCTGTCTCGAGCCATAATTTGCTGGCAGATATCTGTGTTACTGACAGTCTTTTACAGCTGTGTCTCTGGGCTGGAGTTTTCAAGCCCATGCCTTGCAGAGGTTAGACTTGTGTTGAAGAGAGGTGTCCTGGCGGCTTTGACAAGTCCTGGCAACAGAAGCAACAGGAAAAACTCGGAGGCCATGTAAGCAGAGAGTGGTCAGTGCTAAAAAGGTGTGTGAGAAACCTGATGTGGAAACATGGAGGGGAAGGCAGCAGGCCTGGTGATAGCTGCTTCTTGAAAGGACTGCACAGAATTAGTGTCCCCTGTCTCTTGGCTTTTATTTAAAGTTAAGACACAGTTGGTCGGATATCCTTCACGTGTACATCCAGTGTGAACGATTTTGAAGTACTTTGCTTTGACTACATCCTAGAACCTTCCCAAACTTGGCTTTCTGATTGGCTGTGGCCTTCACTGTGGCTCCTTTCAGAGTTCCCCTCTCAGCCTTCTGTGGGGCTGGAGGAGCCATACAGCACTGTGCTTAACTGAAGGCATCCAGAAGCCACTACCAGTTGACATCAACTTTGGTGGTTTCAAAATTAATTTTTTGCTCCTCCTTGGAACAAAAACAGTGGCTTTTTTATGGCTTGCATTGAAGTGGAGTTCTTTGAAGGCTTGTTTCCAGATCACAACTTCAGCTTTTTGGCTTGATTTTAGCATTAAAAAAGAGACCTAGATAACAAGCCTGGTTTTCGACCTATTTGTTGGTTGCTTCCTTTACCCTCCAGGAGAGGCAGAGCTGAGCAGCAGAGCTGAGCTGCACCCTACCAGAAATGGTTTGAGGCAGTGAAGTGCCCACCACATCCCACGGGCTGAAGCCCAAGGTGGCAGCGAGTAGGAAGTTTGGGCACTGTCTCTGAGCACGCTGTCTTTGCAGCAGCACTGGAGCCCTTGCCAGCTCCGTGTCCATGTGTCTGGTGAGGGGGTGCTGTGGCACATGGGGTCAGCCCCCGAAGGCCAGCCCCTGCTGGAGAATCGCCTGCCCATATAATTTATTCCAAAGCAGGGAGGCTGGTGCCCTGAGGCGAGCACTAAGCAAAACCCATTTTATTCTAGAGTCAATATTGTCCACTACCTGGAAAGCTGCCAGCCTTCTCTGCGCTCACCCTTTTCTTTCCAACAGGGAATGTCTTTCAGCCTCTAAGCATCTGATTAAAAAAGCAACTTCACTTTTCAAGCCGTTTTATTTTGTTTGGGATGGATGCCTTTTGCTTTCATTGTACAGCTCGCCTTGCCGTCTGCGGTTCAGACTCCAGCTCACAAAAACCAGGCTCTCATTAATCACTTATTGGGGATCCAGAATACCCCGGTGAGAACCAATGTACATGTTTTGCTTGGTAATGTGTGAGCTGATTTGAACAAATATTGCCGATGTGGCTGCTACCTTACTCTTTATTGATGGGCTCAATGTCTTTTGACAGCACATTCAGGTAGACTGCCCAAGATGTGCCTGAGCAGATTGAGAAATGGTACAGAAATGCTTTATGGAGCTGGCACCTGTGCTGCACCCTCCTTTAATATAAATTGATTTATTGAATCAAGCACAGAAGCCCTGCTACAGAAACCTCAGGCTATAGTCTCTAGAGAGCCACCTAATAAAACAGCCCCAACTGACACTCCTCATTAGCTTTTCCACTGATCCCAAGACAGTATTTAAAGTGACAGTGTCCCTCTTTTTGGCCTGAATTTATCTGCTGGCTAATGCCTCTGGGTCTAATTAGCTTAGCATTATTAGTCTTATTCAGATAAGCTGCATTTCCTAGCAGCTTGATTCCAACTTGTAAGAAGTAATTGGAAGTCTGCAAACCCTGTGCTCTTACCTGCTTGATTGCACCTTTTAGCTAAAATCATGTAATTTACAAAAAGTCATCCTTTCCCCCCATTTCTTTTTTAATGGAGCTTTTTTTGTCTAGTGAAACATTCTATGTTTCTTCTGCTAAAACCCTGGCTGTATTGTTTTGTTTGAGACCACAGCCGTATCCTTTGTACAATCGCCAGGGAGATATCAAATTTTAATTTCACAATTACTTCACAAAAAAGCAACCTTTTCCCCAGTCATGCCTGGTATTAATTTCCTTCCAGCAACTTACATTTTCATAATTTAATGATTATGGGGCACCTTTGCAGCACTGGGCCATTCCGGAGAGAGCATATCATTTTTGCAGCAGAAACCGTCATCCGCAGTCACCTGCCTTGCTTTCTGTGTCTGTGCTTTTGTCTCTTGCTGCAAGGTGGCAGGGAGCGGGAGGGGACATGCCTCGTTGGTGCACACAGCTAGAGCAGCTTGCTGGGCTGTGCCTGGGTGTCTGGGGCACAGCTCTGCGATGATAAATGACTGTTTGCAATGTGCATGTTACGCATCTTTTCAAGATTTGCAGCCCTCACTGCAGGAGCAGCAGGAGGTGAGAGCTGACCTGCTGTGCATGTCTCCTGATGGTGATGAATGGCTCTTTCCCCAAGTGTGCGCATGCCGCAGGAGCTGAGCCAGTCTTTGGGGCAGAAGAAAGCCGAAACAGCAAAGAAATACTGCTGCAACAAGAGAAAGCTTAAGTCTGGAGTAAAGCTCTGTGTAAATGGCCTCTGTGGGGAAAAATGAGAGTGATAAGAATGAGGTTGGTCTGAGTCATCTCCTGCAAGAGTATCTCATTCTGGAAGCTGTGCATCTAAGACCTGTCCCTGTGTGGCTGTGCATCTCCACTTGGGCTTTGCCTTGGCATGGAATTGAGTGCTGCATACGCAAGGGCAAACGAAAGAATCCCAGTCTGTTTTGTCAGAAGGAAACTAAACTGGAATGAGATAATCTTCAGTCTGAAAATCCAAGCAAAAAACAGCCCTTTTTCCTGAAAAGGTGAAGTCTCCTCCCACACTCATGCTTTCTCTGGCTTCCCCATCTGCACAGAATTGACATAACCTCAGCTGGTTCCATAGAAGTTCTCTTTCTTTCCCTTGTTACCAAAGATTGATTTTTGGCTCTACTTCTGGCTGAGAGGAGGCCCCTTACTCCTTGGAGGAGTTTCCAACGCTGCTGTGGAATGGTGAGGTCTCTTGCTGTGTCTCACTGCCCCCTCCATCCTGCACTACAGAGATCTTTCCCAGAAGAATTTGCTTTGTGATTCCTCCTGAACCTCAATCTCCTTTGCTTCCAGAGGATCCCAGCTAGCAACTGTGGAGCAGGCGCTGTGAGCTTAACATGCAGCCTTTCTCCTATCTGCCTCACAACAACCTTTTAATAAGAAATATGGCAAAATAAGAATTTACAAATGGTTTTCCTGTCCATCACGGTGCACTTCAGTGCACTCAGCCCACAGAGTGTTAACAGCCCACTTCCCTTACCCCTCTATATCCAGAGTAAATTGCTGGCAAACCTTCCTGTTGGTCTTTTAAGAGTAGAAGAAATGAAATATATGTTAAGAAGTGCTCAAGGCAGCAAGTTCACTGGGGGCAAAAAAGAAAGCCTGCTGAGGCTGTTGCAGAGGGTGAACCTGCTTGATTGTGCAGCTGCAGTATCTGCACACCGGTTTTGTCACTCAGTAGTGGAAGCTCAACAGGTCACAAGCAGTGAATGAAAGCACTTGGAATACTCTTGCTCTGTCCCTCCCAGCCTCTGCTTTTAAATACCTTCATTGAATTTTTGTCCTGATTTATCTTTTTCGTGCAAGGACCTCTCTAAACTCTTGAGATGCTTGACAATCCTGTCCCTGACTTTTCTTCTACCACTTTCTTTTAATGCTCTGATAGAGATGAATGGACTAAAAAGTCAGCCACATTCCAGGAAGTGCCTGAAAAGGTTCGGGTGCTTGTGTCTTTAAACGGGGCTCGCCAAAATGGATAGTTTGTTTTGCTTAGGAATTACTTCAACAGAATATATGCTGCTGGTGCTCTCTGAAGTCCAGACTCCATCTTAGGCCTGTAAACAGCAGTGAAGGCTCCCTGGAGGTCCAAGGCTCACGTATTAGTCTGATTTGACCAAGCCAGAGATCATAGATGTGTACAAGTGATGCTGTGAGACTTGATTTTTTTTTTTTTTTAATTTGTAGATTGGTAGACAGAACTGGGATTTGCAAAAGGAATCATTATACACTTTCAGGTTCACAAGAAAATGTTTCTGAATTTTCTGTGAATAATGAGTGTTTCTAAACTTGTATGTTTTCTTCTTTACTTGAAAGAAGGCCTATGAGGCCTATCTTGGTTGAGGTAGATCTTCCCCTAAAAACTATTTTGTGCCTGTGTGCACATGCATCGGTCTTTGATTTGGCTTTGCCATCATCTTTTCTCTTTACAAACATTGCTATAGTTCTTAGGCCTTAACTATCTTTGTTTATTGTAATTTTGTTTCATTAAACTATGCGTCAGATGAGCAACTGGAGAAAAATACTGAGACACTGAACATTAGAATGCTAACCTATCAAGAGGGTACTTAATATCAGACAGTGCTGTCTGGATTTAGAGATCCTGACTCTGCAGAAGCACAACTGTAAGGACATTTTTTAAGATTATGGCTGAGTTGAGACATAAATTGTATAATTTTCAGTGGCTTTGTGCCTAACCTGCACTACACATCTTCTTGATAGTAAGCATGCACTTACACTGGTTAGATGCCTGTGGTTCAACAGACGGTACAGATGAACCGTTCCTTTTGGATTGGTGGTTTAAGCTCTGTTACTTAAAGGGTGACCTCCATTCTGCTGATTACCTGTGTGGGAGGGGGAAAAAAAGTTTCTGTCTAGTTTTGTGTTGCTTAAAGATTAAAACATGCTTTTCTGTTGGTATGACCAAAGAAAGTTGAGCTTGAGAAGGAGGTTGTTTGGATAGCTGGAGTAGTTTTGCTGTGAGTTGGGTCATTTTGGGTGAGGGGGAGAGTTGGGACAGGTGGAGGGTGTATGGATGGCCCTAGGTTTGGGGGCTTTTAGAGTGGTAGCAAAGCAATGCTAGAAATATATGAAATCTACAGACCTATCTCAGAGATGCCTTTAGCCTTGTACTGAGTGTGAACTAGGACTTTTATGAAGCAGTAGTATTTTCTCTTGGTTTCTTGCCACAAGTAGGTTTATTCTATGCTTCAGGCTAAAGCCCTTTGATGATGATTTTCTTTGCTCTTCCTTAGGTTTAATTCTCAGTTTACTATTAGGTGTCACAAGCAGAGATGTGAAACACAGACAAACTTTCTAAAGCCAAGTGCCGTGAAAAAGCAGAGCACAGAATCTGGATTCCCCTGTCGTGCACAGAACTGAGCCTTCCAGGTCAGGGTAGGTTGTGTTTTCAACACCATCTGTTGTGCCTGGGGATGCCAATGCAATACTTTTCATGACCAGTAACCTTACGCAGTTTGCCATGAAAGAAAACAGAATGTGGATTTTGGTCATAAACTTCTACTCTTACGTGAACTTGGATGTGTTTCCAAAGGCCAATTTTAAGAATATCTTACATGGCAGGAGAACTCATAACACATGTAAGACATTATCTAGGATTTTGGCTCCGAAATTTGCATATGGGGACTGACTGGTTTTTCAAGTTCTGACCCAGAAATATGCAGGTAACTTTGATAATCTTTTATTTAAAGAGTTCTAAAGCACTTCTAATGACCCCAGCACTGTAAGAAACGACTTCTGTAGATTGTGTTGTACATTTAATGGCTCCTGGTTATTTTTCACCATGCATTTAGAGCAGATTCCAGTTAGCATATGAGCAACATCATGTCAATCCTAGTTCTTTTGTTCTGACATCTCTTTTGGCTCCTGGTGCGATTTGGCCTGGTTTTCCAAAATGTTGATCTTGTGTCCAAATGTAACTTTGTGGGTGGTACATATGTCAAGGCCTAGTTCAGTATTTTTGGACAGCAGTAGCATTTCATAATTCTTTTGAAATGAAAAGAAGAAACAAAGTTAACTGAAAAAATGCAGCTAGATCTAGCTGGGCATGGGCTTGCCTTTTCTACTCCCCACTGCCCCCCTCTTTTTCCATTTGGAAAAATAGAGGTTTACGTGGCAGAAGCACTTAACAAGCTTTAGGTTCTTTCAGAGCTGGAAGCAATAGCACTGCCTTATCTTTATAACCTTTCTTGTCATTCCCTGGTGGCCACCAAAACCTCCTGGGATGTGGATGAGGAAGACAGGGAGAAGGGAGGGTCACAACACTGTGTTGTTAAAGCAGTGAGCTGGGCTGAATTACACAGAGGGCTGAGTAAGGCCATGCTGGCACTAAAAGAGCCAAACCACCACTCTGTATGTCTCTGTATGTCTGTGTTTGATATACTTACTGCCGTGTTACATCTTTATATACTGTACACAACAGTATAAATGCAACTTTATTACATAAAATCAAGAGAAATAGTTCAGGAGGTTGTAGCCTGTGTGAAATAAACCCACATACAAAATACAGGTTTCACAGGGCATAAATTTAAATGCATATCTTCATATCTTCTTTCCATCTCCCCAGTACAGTTGCTGAGTTGTTAGCTGAAAAGCCGTGTTTCATACATCTCTTGCAGCCAACCTTACACTAGTATATTATTAATTCTGTTTCTCTAGGAATGCAGGACATAGGTGCTTTTCTAGAGTGTCTCAGGTTGTTTTTCAGTGTGTCTGTGCTACCTCCACTACTGTGGGTGCGGTTCTGAGCATTGTTTTTTAAGTGATGATAATTTTTCAGGCAATAGCAACATCAACAGAAAAGCACATTTGAGATGAGTTTGACAGCCAAGTTCTAAGCCCAAGAGGTGACAGGCTCTGAGAAACCACAAAATAAGTCACTGTAGCTCTCTGGGCCTCCCCCATTTACTTGCACAGCTTCAGGAGGTCATGGGCTAGCCAGCTGCTCTCCCTAATCTGCTGATGGAGTGAGTTAGCTGCAGCTCCTGAAACATGGCCTTCCCCAGTGTCCTTACACTGAGGTGTCACAGTCGAAGGCCTGAGGGGCAGTGGTTTTTGTAATTTTTCCATAAAAGAAGCTGGACGCAGCAGTGGGGAGCATTCTTTTGAAGGACACTGGCCTAAATGATACTTTTTTCCCTTCTTTCTAAAGCACAGTCAGTGTGAGGAGAATATAAGGAAAAAGAGGAGAGAAGGAAAAAAGCTTGGTCCTTGTCTTTGTCAACTTACAGGGCAGTGTAAAGTGAGGGTTTTGGTCTTAAATATTTGTAGTGACCTTGCAGATAATACAGTCTGTGTGTAAAGAATGGGCTTGTTTTTTCTTTTAAATAGGTGGCTGCAAGTAGTTAAGTCACATCATCTTAGTTTTCTTTCCTATTTTAACAAATGTGTACAACAATGTGAACATCTAGTAGGAATGGTGGTCTTCTCAGGCTTGTGGCTTGATTAGTCATTTGACTGATGCCCACAATGCACTCAGCTTATACTCATTTTCTTGGTGGCAGAGCACAACTGGCTCTATGCAAGGCATAGTTCAGACTCCTCAAGGAGGGCTTCCAGTCCTATAGGTCCAGTTGGAAGCACTGAAAAATGTTCATGAGTAGTCAGAAATAGTAAATGTTTTGCTCTACGTTCAAACTAGGGTATCCAAGTTAGTGAGCGAGGCAGAGATATTTGCTGGAAATAAAGGAAGGAACAAGAGCAAAATCCGTGACTGACTCCTCCTTCCCAACTAAATGCTATTCCAGGATTTAAACATCAGGGAAGTATTATCATGTTGGCTACTCGTAGTAATTTGTGCCTCCTTGTCTGGTTTAAGAGCTAATTTATTTGCCCTCCCCAGTGCAGAATGCCATTTGAATGCCTTCACTGTACTGTGTCTTAGAGAGGTGGCCAAATATTATGGTTATATATTCTAAGATATTCTTGACTACATGAAGGACCCATTGTATTTTGCAAACCTCACCTAGTTTCATTTGGGGATTTTTTTTTTTATATACATAGTAATGTTTTGTAGTCTGTGACAGGAGCCCTCCACTACTGTTTCTTCTATGCATTTTGGTTGCTTTTATCTTTTTTCTTGGTCCTTTCTCACCTCCAAAACCCTAATATGATCCCTTCCTGTGATTACTGGAAATGTAAAGGTGGGACTGAAATGCCTATGCAACTCTCAGGCTTGCCTGGATGATGCAGCATGTGCAGCACCATTATTGATCCTAGACCTGTGCCATATTTTGGTGAAGCAGGGGGCAGTTTGATTACAATATAAGATTTCACCCTTAATTTTTTATTTCCTACTGGTTTATGTCACAGCCTTAACGTTGCTTAAACCCGATCCAGTGTGACTCCCTGGAGCTCAGGCAGCCATCCTGGAAAGCTGGAGAGCTACACAGCCGGGGTTGGCAGTGGCTGGCAGGGGACCTGCCCAGCGCCATCCCTCACCCTCCGCTTTGTGCACTCAGGATACTTTTGGTATCACCCTGAGGGCTTGGGCATGATGGGCCAGGAGGGAACCACAACATGCAGAGAAAGGCTGAGGGGGGGACAGCTTTGTGGTACGAAGGGAAGCATGCCCCTCTGGGGCAATGTACCTTAGCCAAAACACCAGCACCGAAGCTCAAGCATGTATTATACAAACCACAGGACTCTACAGCTTATGAGAATGACTGTCATCTTCTGTTGGTTGTTTTTTTCATTTCTCACTGGCAAAATTGCTAACCTTCTCACCTCATCAGTGTCAACAGCTGGATGTGTAAAAGGTAGAGCACGCAGGCATGCGGTAAACAGAATCAGAGCATAAGCATTTACTTTCCTTGTCTCTCATCCATGGGAAGGCTGCTGTGAAATGTGAAACCTCTGACAACCTTGACTGTTGCAGTCAAGGTCAAATGAGCACTAAATATCCTAAGACTTCAGCACGTGAAGCTTGTCTTGGTTTCTGCGGTCCTGGAGAGTGAGAATAGGATCAGAAAGCTCTTTCACACTGTGTGTACACATCCTGTCATTGCTCACATTTCACATTAACAGTGTGAATCTAGGCATTGGTTAGTTTCTTGGGTTTGGGGTTGTTTTGTTTGGGTTTTTTTATTGGGTTGGATTTGGGTTTTTTATGACACTGTGTTGTGGTATAGCTGGTACCATATCTGAAAATATCTTACCTGATCAGGATGTTATTCCAGTTCACTTCTTTCTTTGCAATCAATAGGAACAGCCTGGCATGTTGGATATTTTCCCATCTTCACTTTTCCTTTTTGTGAAATGGAAAACTATTTACAGAAAACCTTCCTGCAGAAAAAGAAATTTACATCTTGGTTCAAAGACAGAGTCCCTAGGAAAAATAATGATTTTTTTTTCCCCTGTTTTTGAAATCTCAGTTGCTTGTTTCAGGGCACTGGGTCACTAATTGAGTACAAGCTTCATAAATGTTGTTTGTCCTCCCCCACAGGGCATACAAAACCATTGAGGAAGATGACTTGAAGTTTCCCCTTATATATGGAGAAGGCAAGAAGGTGGGCATATTTGCTTTCCTCAGACCAAAGGAAGAAGGAATTCTGTGCTGTTTACCACTCAGTTTGGCCCGTAGCAGTCCAGTGTTTTCCACTCAGTATCTCTTTATTTTATCATTTTGACAGCTTGAAAGAATATCTTCGTTCTGTCATAAATCAGTCTCATGTCTGGGGGGTGGTGGGGAGAGCTCAACATAGTAATAAGCATTTTACAGCAGTCATTTGTTGTTTAGTTTGCTTTTGTTTTTCTTTCATTGTAAATAGGCTACAATGAGACTGTCATGAGTAATTGACTTCAAATGTTCTTGTTTCAGTGTAAAATATAACTAGAACAAAGCAGGAAGATATTTTGTAGTGCTCTGAGATGCAAAACTCTAATTTAGGAAAATGAGGGATCAGGGCAGGATTTGTAAAGTAGAACACCTTTTAACCTTATCTTCTTCAGCTACTGTACATTAACACACTGTAGAGTTTTTCTGGTGTGTGAAGGCTGATAGTTGAAAGGGAGAAAGAAACACTGTTCTGCTTGTTATACTTTGTTTTCAGCTCTGTGATTAAGAACAGTGAGATCGTTAGTGTTGGTCCCAGCAAGCTTAGCTGCATGCAGCAGTAGGATCAATATAAGGACGCAGTGGTGTCAGTTTGCTGATATTGGTATGCTTGCTGTGTTTCTAAATGGTGCTTCTCCGCTGCATTAGGTTCTTATCTCAATGCAAAAATACACACTCTTCAAAATTAGTCCATGTTTTGAAGGTTCAGACCTGCAGCTTATCTCTGAATTTCATTAGGTTTATACTTATTTGCAAAATGTTTCATGCACATCTTTTTAATTTACTTTCTTATGGCCCTGTGGAGCCAGGAGTCACTGAGGCAAAATGATTCAGGGTCAGTTGCTTGCTGTTAGTGGTGCTGAGCTCCCTTGCTCAGAAGCTACTGTGGCTAAGCTCGAGTTTGGGGGAAGTGATTTGCAGAGCACAGAGAGCAGGGTTCCCTGGGAGGCTGAATGCATGGTCAGTCTTCGGGGCAATTTTAACGAAGCAGAGCCCAGAGCCTCTTGGGACACCACTCATGTCGCAGAGGAAGGTGCTGGGGGAAGGAAGTGGTAGATATGAGGGAACTGCAGACCTGCTGTAGAGTGACTCTCCCTAGAAGAGAGCACTGTGGTCAGTGCTGCTGTCACCCATGTGTTCAGAAATTTAGGGTGGCCTTCGGCACTTTTCCCTGGTAAAGGGAATATACAACAGTATATCAACAGGAAGATGCCACGGATTCCTTATGTGAGTACTTAAGCTCCTTGACTTCTTTATAGAACCTATACTAACAGTATAATTTGCTGAAGGAATGCTCTCATAGACTGGTGTGGACAGTGAGGTGACTGGGTTAGGTTTCTATAGACACAGTACCTTCGAGATGGTGACTGAGTGGGATATGGATGAAAACAAAGCTTGGAATAAGGAGAAAGATGGAGACAGCATGAGTGTGAAAAGCTTTGACGTTGATCAGCTGTGTTAGATCTAGAGTTTCTGGGAGAGAAAAGGGAATTCATCCCTAAGTGTAGCAGTTACAGAGTTGCAATGTTAGCTTGTTCCCTATTGACACAGTCCTTGTAACAAGATTTTATCCCCTTGCTTTTTTTATTTCTAGGCTCGGGTTATGGCAACAATTGGAGTGACTCGAGGACTGGGAGACCATGACCTGAAAGTGCACGACTCCAATATATACATCAAACCTTTCCTGTCCTCATCTCCTGAGGTAAAACAGCCGAGGTTCAACTATCTGATTTGTGTGAGAGAAATAAACTTACTTAGTGTGTTTATTTTCTTCTCAAATCATCCAGTCTGATTGTTCAGGTAACAATGCTGCCTTTTCTGAAGATGCAGCATGATAGTAACATCCACATAGTAGGAACTAAGTTCTTAGTAGATTTCTAAGTTCCCCAGCTGTGTGCTCTAGCTCTGATTGCTGAACCACATCCCTGCCGAGCACTGGTTCTTTCTTTCTCACTCCCCGTTCCCATGGGCATGGTGCCCTTCAGTGTGACAGACACCCATCTCCTTCCACCTTCATGTATTCCTGCTCCCGTCAAGGCCTAGATCATGCTGCCTTCACAGAAGATATAAATCTGTGTACTGCAGAAGGGATATCTTCCACAGCAGGGTAGTATCTTGCATTACACAGAGGATACCAAATCTACTCTTAAGCAGGAAAATGCCAAGAGCCATGGAAAGGATACTTTATGCTTCCATCTGTCTGCCCCTTAACCTTCAGTTCTTAATTCTTTGGTAGTTTTGTGCAAACACCGAATAATGACAGTGTGCATTCCCAGATGATGGTATACTGAGGAGATTATGTGGTATTCAAGTTAGGGGTAGTTTTAAATGCCTCCTTCATTTTGAATGGCCTCATCACAAGCAATTCCACCCAGTTTCTAACCACTGGAGACCTTGCAGTGAAGGATATTCAGCCTTCCAAAGGGATTTAAATGTATTTGTTAACAAGGAACATGCAAGCCTTGCTTTTTTTTCTCTCTCTGTAACTGCATTCCTGTTTCTATATCAAGGAACAGATGTCACATATTTTTCATAAAATATTAAGCCAAGGCCAAACCATCTCATTACAGCACAAAAAGAGGCACCTTTGCTTCCATGGCCCAAATGCTAAAAACTGTCCATTGTCAACTGGACTGCCAAAGTTTTAAGCATACCCAGTATTTGACCTTGAATTTGTTGCTTGCTATAGCAGTATGAGAGAATGAAAACACAATAACATCATACTGCTAGGAAGGAACCAAATTATTAAATTAACCTTGCTTAGAAAATCTCCAAGGCAAATTTTTCATGAATATTTCAGGCTGCTCAAGGAATCATCAGCAAAAGTATTGGCAAAAGCAGGTTTAATATTAAAATCAAAGCACGACAAAGTTTGTTGGCAGGGTTCACTCTACTACTTACTAGATGGAGGACACAGAGAAGAAAGTGGACTGAAATCTAAAATCAATCAATCTAAAACTAAATCAGCCAAAATTATCTATGTGGGAGCTGGCGACAAAAAAGCTTAAGGGTAAGGAATAAGGATAAGGGAAAGGGTAAAGATAAAAAGGAATAAGGGAGACCCTCCTGTTGAGTCACAAGGTTCAGAGTAGACCTCCTTGCCAAACTTAACCCTGGACTTGAAAACTAGTTTAGGCCTAAAGGTTTTAACAACCCTTAATCAATAGCTGAATTTGAACAATTTAACAAAATAGTCTATAGAGTTTACTGTAAGCACAACAGTAACTGACTTATAGGCTTAATTTATGAATCTAACATATTTATGAATCTAAGAGAGCAACATTTCTATACCTTGGCTATTACATATTCACACTCATAGGTACACAGACCTACAAGAGTATATATGTATGTATTGTCTACACAGCCTACTGTGGTCCAGGAGAACTCAAAGGGTCTCAGTTGGACCCATTGTTTATAGGGTTGCAAGAAAATTGGCTTTTTCCATAGTAATTTTCCATTGTGGCTGCAATTAGGGTGGTAGCTTTCTCTGAAAGTTTGATAACTTTGTTATAATGTTGTTCCATTTGGGTTGTTATTCAGGTAAGAAGAGTAAGTTTCCAAGGCTGTTTGAAAACAACACAGGAGTCTGTTAGACAGCCCAACTTCCTGGGAACAGATGGTGTTTCTGATGAGCTTGAGAGGAGCTCAGCCCAGGTGCTGTTCATCAAGGCCAAGGCCTGACAGCATTTCTGAGATGATAGCGTGGCCCAAGGAGGGGCAGGGAGACAGAATGTACCACCACAATCCACCCCACAACTAAATGCAATCTGGCTTACTCCACAGAGTGGCGGTGTGGTCCCCTCTTGCCTCTCTGCCTTTAAACAGATATAAAATTTATATATATTTCTATTTATTATATATAAATTATATCATGAAATTCCAGTTATAAAACTAAAAATTTAAAAGGGGTGAGAGAATCCAGCCCTGAAGAAAAGAGAGACATCTACAGACAGCCCCTTCTTCATGTTTCCTTGCTATCAGTTGTGTACCTTCTCTCTCTCTCCCTTTGAATGTGTGGTGTCCCTCACCAGAGACCTGCTCCTGTTCTCCTCAGCCAGGCAGGCAGGAGCTCTGCCCTCGTCACTGTGATGGATTTGTTTAATGCCACAAAATGATGCAATTCTACCTACTTATTTTTCTTTCTGGCTTGCTGAGACCCAGTGTTTCTGGAGTACATAATGGCTGCAGCACGCCATCCCAGCAATATAATTTCTGCCAATTGCTGCTGCAGTGTTTGTCTGTGTCTATAAACCAAAGCTTCTCATGGGCTTTTCTGATTTGTGGGGAATGTGTCCATACACATTCAAATTCTGGAATGTGGCATCCAGTTCGTATGCTAGCCATGTTTCAGGATCTCTTAACTGCTTTGCAGAAAGGAAGCAAAATTGGCTTTGTTTCCACATCCTCTTCTCAGCTAAATTCAGCAGAAATGTATGAGCGCAGGAGGAAAGATAGAGCACCAGCTACCTTAATTCAGAGATACTGGCAAAAAAACCCCTGAGTATTATTAGGAAGTAGCATATGCTCCAACTTGCTTTCCATTGCACCTCCTCCTCTTAATCATCTCTTCCCTCTCTTCCCAGAGAGAGCCCCGGTGCTCAACTCCTCATGTTTTTCCCTGACTTGTTCTGTCCAAACTTGAACAGCGCACCTTGCGCAGAAACCGGCATTGAGAAACATCATCTTTATTCTGCTGTCTGGGAGGCCTGGCACTTGGAAGCAAAGGCAGTGGTGTCAGGCAGCAGTCATATTTGGTCCCTGTGCAGCACTGGGTTTTGAATTGTTTATGTAGAGATAGGGAAGCGCAATTTGCAGTTTTCAGACCTGGAAAAGGGGAGGCACAGGAAATTAAGGCACAGAGTGAGTCGTGACAGAGGGAGGATCCAAGTCCTCCGGCTTCTGTTTCTGTGCCAAAATTGCAATGTCCTTTCTCAAGTAAGTGAGTGAGTTTTCTGACCATTTTACTTACTGCATGACAAAGCTCTGGTGTGCCATATTCACCAAGATTTAGCTCAGGGAAAGGTAAACATTCCTGAGACTACATCCAGAAATAGGTGTATAATAGTAACTTGAGGGTGGTGTGAAATGATACTTTGACAGAGTGCCAGGCCATGGGAGGAAAAGTCATGCAGCCAAGACTGACAAATGTAATCAGTATTCACTGGCTCAGCTGTTACGAGACCAGATTTGGAGGACTTCTGCAGGTTGGTGAGCTCTAGAGAGTTGAACCTCTTATAATGAACTGGAATAGCACAAAACAGGCAAGCCGTGGCTGAGGCTCTCTGGCATGGAATTAAATATTTATTTTTCATAATGGAACAGTTAATTTGAAAGCTTTCAGCAGGAAATTCTGCTTTTCAAAGCTTAGTAAGAGCCACCTTGTTGCAGATGGAAAGCAGAATTTCATCCCAAAATTTTTTGAATGGCAGCTCAGCTATTTGGTGAGGAAAGATGTGGCTCTGATGACAGCATTTGGCCGTTGCCAGGAAGGAACCCAAAGCCAGCCACCAGAGGAAATGATAAGAAGGTAATTAAGAAGAATTTTTGTTGTTCCATAGTATTAGTAAAATCTTTCTGACAACTCCACAAATATGTCCAAGGAGACCATTTTAGATTCACATCTGCCTTCTGGAGAAATCCTCAGGAATTATGCCATCAAAAGGAGCAAGTAAGGCAAATACACAGAGAAGTACAGTATGGTCAAAGGGAGTCAAAGTGGCTTCAGGAAGCAAACATCCGACTTTAGTGGCTTCAGATCCTTGAGGTTATGTCTACGAGAGTATTATAATAATAATAAATGCAGTTGATGCTCTTGCATGAGCACTTTGATTCCTCAGAAAACATTTGAGCAACCGTTGTGCATCACAGTATAAAAGATACACTTTTATATACAATACAAAAGATATGAAGCTACAGTGGAAAGTTGGCACTGCCTACTGGAAATTGGCTAACAGGCAGGAAACAAAGCATGGCAGTAAAAGCTAAAAGGAGATTAATTGCTGAATGCTGCAGGGAGCAGTGTTGAGACCCACTTTTTATTATTTACATATAAATTACATGGAGACTGGTATTGAAAAATCTCATCATTTTCCAGGAAAAGCTGCACTGGA
Organism: Donacobius atricapilla; assembly: GCA_013397315.1. NCBI lineage: Eukaryota > Metazoa > Chordata > Aves > Passeriformes > Mimidae > Donacobius > Donacobius atricapilla. The sequence continues at coordinate 383,966 of WBMY01010831.1, read as the reverse complement.
TAACACTGCACATAAAAGGGACAATACAATTAAGAAAGGGCTTCATTTATTGAAGTAGCTGGGCTGATCAATAGTGCAGGCGAGTGAATGCAGGCTGTTGTTTAGCTGGAATTCCCCTGAGGCCTGCTGCTGAGGGACACCTCAGGTGGCTGCAGGCTCGCATGTCACTCTATTGTGAATGGTTTTCCAGCCACAGGGACTGGCCTTGGCTGCCTCTTAAAAACAAACCTGGCAAACGAGGCACAGCGTCTTCACAGGGCTGCTGTGGTCCTTTGCAGCAGCCAAAGGCAGAGTTTGTCCAGTGGGTAGATCTGTTCAAAATGTAAATAAAAACCAGCCCACCTGTTTGTTCATTGCTTGCCCAGAGCAGTTTTTTCAGTGCTCTTGACTGCATGTAGGTAATAAGTAATAAGAGAAACAAATACCTAGATTGAAGAAGGATGTTATTTGACAAACTGCATAATGCATGTTCAGAAAGATGTGTATGACTGTGGGCTCTGATGGTGTGTATCCACTGTTACCTGTCCACAGATCTGTAAGTACTAGTCAGGTTAACTAGTATTATTCTGTCTGTAGGATATAAGGGTAACCTAGTGCTTATTGCTGTGGCTTCATGGGTGGCTGTGCTGCTGAGGTTCTTCTGCTTGTTCCTTACAGTTTTTACATTTTGTGGTTGCTAACGTCAAGTTCAGCTAGTTAACAGATCAGCTGCTTTACATCAATAAGCCATCAGCGGTTGGGAGTAGTATGGTGACCAAACTTGACTCCTTCCAGGGCTGCCCTGATGCTCCAACCAGATTAATTTAAAGAGTGAAAAACTCTCTCTTCACTCAGGAGGGCCTGGTAGGCTGGAGGGAGTTGCTGAAATGGCTCTCAAGACATCATGAGAGGCCGAGGACACAAGTACTGTGGGACACTCTCGGGATTGATGTCTGGCTGCAGAAGCAGCAATTCATAAGGAAAAGACTGAAGATCCAAGATGGCATTGTTAGGAAATTTGTCACGGGTGCTGCGCCAGTTAAGGAGACCTCTCTGCGCTGCCAGTCATTGTCCAGCCAACTGTCACCTGAAGGAGCAGGGTTCTGCAGCTTTGCACAAACTTGTGTCACAGACACCTTTCCTTAAACCTCACTCTTTCCTTTCCTGAAATACAGCTACAGGAAGGAGGCACTACTCTTCCCTTCATTGGGAAAGTTTAATCTGGAATCTAAAAAAATAAAACAAAATAAGCATTTTCATTGCTATCATCGAGCTGCATTTGGTCACATAAGATTTAAAGGGCTGTGGGGTTCATTGCTGTTGCAGCCACTTAGGTAATTCCCTGGATGTCTCCTCATACTTCAAAACTGTGGCGTATCTTACTCTGTCACCTTTTTTGTACAGTGTGGAGTGTGCTATGGGTAATGCACCGGGTGGGATGTGTGTGGAGAGGGTGATCAGTGCGCCCTGCTGGGCCAACCTTCCGTTCCACGTGCCCTGGTGGTGCTGGCCAGCCTGTGTGCCTCCAGGAGCTCTGCTGACATGCTGCTCCAAGTCCAGCTGAAGGCACGGGGTGCTACTGCAGGAGACCCTCGTTGACCCAAGTAAGAACTGGAACAAAAGTGCTGGCAGAAAAAGGAAGGGTTAGGAGCTGATTACTTTCTGCTCCTTGACAAGGCAGTCTGTGAACCTAACCTGACCCTACAATAGACTGGACAGCTCTAACTTCTTGTCAGCAACATGTTAGGGGTGCCTACAGCTGTTATTTAAGCAATCCAAGACAAGACACAAAGAAAGGACTTAAGGTAACTGGAAGGCAGACAAAACTGCATTTCATTGAACGTTTTGTTGCATGCCCAACTGGTTCTTATATGCAACAATTTTATTGCCCCAAGCTTGTCTTCTGTAACCTTGGCACTCTCTTTTCCTTAGCCAAGGGACTGGCCTAACACCTCGCTGTCCTCTGCGTCCCTTCTGACATCTAGTTTCTTCTCAACATACACGTTTCTGCTGGAGATGCCCAGGTCACAAAGCTTGTCTTTTTAGGAAGTACCCTTCTTCCTAGATTACACAGTGTATCAGTGAATGCAATTTTTTTCCTATTCCCCTAAAACAAAACATATTCTTGGTAAAGTGGTCTCTTCTTGATGTTGCTCTTGCATTTTGACCCATGGACTGGCTGCAGGTAGCTTTAAAAAGTTTCTCATCCATCACAGTGCTGCTTCTCAGTCAGACGAAATGGTTCATTTCAGGAGGATTCCAATCATGATGTATATGGTTTTGCTTTCCCGCCTTCTTCCCCACCTAAGCTGCAGAAATGGCTCCTGTGTTGTAATGTGTCTTTTGCCTCAGTTGGAATGTGCTTTTCCCAGCACAGATATTTGAAGCTTGGTTAGCCCTACCAGGGGCTTGGTACTGAATGCATCTCTGAGCATTAACTCTGATGCTTTCTCAAGTGTTTGTTGGTCCCCAGGAGATCTGACCAGGACATATGCTGTATATTGATGGTTGTGTTGGCCAACTTACCCTCCACACCTCAGTGATTTCTGAGTTGCAACTGTGGGCTGTTAAGGCTGAACTAAACTCTGAGAGACGGAAACTATGACAGCTACTGATTTCCGTACAATAAGCCTGAGATGAGAGCTGTGCTTCATATAGGAGTCTTTTCTATATTCCCACTCAAGTCTGAATAAGCAGATATGCTCTAATGAAGAGAGTATCTTGCTTTGAATTTAATCCTCCCCAAAGTCCTTATTCAGCTGCTCCCTTAGATAATGAAGTGAAGGTTACATTTTACAAATGACCTTCTTGTGCTTTTGAGTGAAAGGCAAACTGGTAAGGATTAGCAGTGAGATCTAGGTGATTTTTTAAATTTTTTTTTCCTCTGGTGCTGGGTGAAGTTCCATAAAAGCATAATTACATTAAAAGGTCCAGGCATTTTATATGCATTGCCTGTTCCACAGCTCCTAAGGGGAGAGTGCACCATGAGGAAGAATAAAACAGCTCATATTTTCTTGTTATGCCAAGTGCTTGCCCTGACTAACTGCTGTTAGTGGAGTCCAGGACTGGACCAGGGTGCATGATGAAGTGCACCGTTTCTGAATTTCAGTATAGGTGATCCTTCCCTCCTGTCTGCCTTGCTGTGGTTGTTGCTGGGGTAATTAAAGTGCTCTGTGGGTGCTTCCTAATGGCCCCCCATCACAACCTGGGAATTGCAGGCATTTCTCAGCTGGAGTACAGCATGTGCTGGAAGGGGAGTTACACCAAACTAAGGGCTTGTTTTAAAACATTTTCTATAGCCTTTGCTTGTATTTTGGCTCAGCTGATGGCCTTGCAGCAACCCCCACCGTGACTGCCTCCACCACTCTCAGTCCCTCTGGGAAGAGGATTGGTGGAAGTTGTTTTAAAAGGCAAGGTGTTAGGATGTGCCAGCAGTGATGAGTCTGACTGGGGCTGCAGACAGACAAGTTGAAGTCAGTGGGGATTTTAATAGCGCAAATAAGCTTCACTTTTGTGTAGATCCTGAATCGGTCTGTAGCTACTGAAATCCGTACAGATGCATGTGACTGAGCAGTTTTTCTGCCTTTCATGGAACAACTCACTTGCTCAGGCAAAACTCTTGAGTGCAGCAGCTGTGTCAGGTTTAGAAAAGGGAATGCAATGCCGGCTGTCACACAGGCATTTCCAAACATGCAATCTGGCAGACCTAAATGGATCGGGACAAATAGTGAAAACAATTATTTGTGAATATTATATTAGAAAAAAATCAAAAATTCATCAAATAAATTATTCAGCTTCCATATGACTAGTGCTGCCAATGATAGGGAGGAGCCTCATGCACTGAAGCTAGGCTGCTGGGTGGGGGAGGCTTCAAGTGCCTCTGGCATCAGGCAGCATAGTGCCTTAGAGCCTGGTTTCGGCATGCTTGCATCCATCCTGTCTGGGGTTGGCACCTGAGCCACACTGAGCTGCAGCAGGAAGGGTTGCTGTGGGGGGGGCTGAATTGGAGACAGACTCAGCCAGTGCCATGGGAGGTTATTTCAGTGCCCTGGCTCAACCTGATAAACTCACAGCCAAACTCAGCAATGTTTCACAAACAGGTTTGACAATCACTTCCTTCATGAATGTCTCTTGGATTTTTTTCTTTTAGGTGCGAGTCTATGACCTCCTGCAGTACGAGCATGGGCCAGATGATGTTCTGATCCTAGCTACTGACGGTCTCTGGGATGTGCTGTTAAATGAAGAAGTGGCAGAAGCTGTCACTAACTTTCTACCAAACTGTGACCCTGATGATCCCCACAGGTTCGTGCTCATCCCTGATTTTCTAGCTTCTCCATAGAAGAAACTTTCTGGTAACATATTTTTGTAGAAAGTATGATATGAATAACGTTTGGGAAATATGCAGCACTTACAAGAAGATGGTTTTGTAGGTTGGATGGAGCCTCTACAGCAAATGTGAGCAGTTGGAGCAGGGGCTCTATTATAACTCAGAAATGCCTGCTTTCAAAGGAATAGGTCTTGGATCACAGCATCTTGGCATGGGATCCATTTTGTTTGATGTGTGAGGTCCTGTGAAAACTGTAGGAGACTGTGGTCTTGGAAGAATATGGCAACAAGTCTCTCCTCTGGACACTCCCTTAACACTAAAGATTGTTTCTCAGAAGGACATCCTCAACATCTCACTGTGTATGTGTATAAATACTGCACACTGTGATTCCCACTCATTCGTAGTCATAGTGTGACCTTTAAACCCACCTTCCATAGAGGGTGCTCAGTGCTACCTGCTGCAGGGAAGGTGTCCTGACAAAACAGGTGGAAAGTCTGACTTGTATTTCATTTAATTAGAACCTGCTTCATTTCACCTTTTTAATCTACCTCATGCTCTTCATTGTTCTATATTTATCTCTTCTTAGATTATGAGTTTCCATCCTGAGAACATACCATCACGCAAACAAACAAGTTCCCAAACAACCATCTAGAGGCTGTCTGCCTTGAGTGAGTCCATAGGTTTGTCTGCTACTGAGTTCAGGTCACTGTGAATTAAAACATTATGTCAGACATCAGAAGTCTCTTACTTGTAAATGGGACTGTGAAAGTGGAAAGAGCTTTATTTGTTGTTAGGAACTGCTCAGGACGGGAAGTGCATGTTGCTGGTGAATTTAGGGCTGTCTACCACTGTGTTCTGCCCTCACCTTGGGTTGAGAGTGGGGAAGAGAGAATTTACACATCCCCAGTTGGTCTGTGGAAAGTGGCGTTTCAGAAATAGCAGAGACCCATCTCAAATTGCTTGCTGTGTCTCATATTTCTAAGTGGTCATCTTCACAGGGTCAGCCCTGTTCATCAACAAATAAGATAACTGGGTATGGACACCTTGACAGTGACTTGGGTTTTAAAGAGAGAACACCTTCAAAATAACAACAGCAGTATTTTCTTGCCCTGACACTTATCAATATGGAATGTAAGAAGAGGTTTTGCTGCTATCATCAGGAGAATGGATGATTGATGATTATCATGAAGCTGCAACTACAATATTTTTACTTTGCCCATCTCTTTATGCCAAAGATGAGATGTAGTATGAATGACAGTCCCAGGCCATCTCTACTTCTGCAAGACATGCAGCTTTGTTTACCCTTTCTCTGGGTGGAGATCAGACAGGATCAGCTGAGGGCACTTCCTGGGCATCCGGCAGTGTGCTTTGCAGACATGCCATTAGTTTAAGGCAGGAGGAGATGGCCCATCCAGTCGACTTCCTGTTATTCTTTGACACCATCCAAAAATGCTGTGGTGCTCTTCTTCCTGCACCCTTCAGATTCTTGCAAAGGCACCTGGTAACATGCAGTGCCTCGGTCCTGCTCTGTCTCCATTCTCATCTAGTATTTGGGAAAAGTTGGCCCTGCCTTCCATCCTCACCAGTCCCATCTGTTGTGAATATGGTCAGGATGTCATGTCTGTCTTGTTCCTTTTGGTCTTTACTAAGCTGATGGTGATGGTCAGTCACCATGATTGCTGCAGTAGGAAGCAGGATTCTTCAAGCTTTTTGACTTGTTAGGTGAGAAGTTTTTCATCCATTATAGAACACTCAGAGCAACAAGAGACACTAAAGGAAAATTGTATTTTCTTTGTTTTGATTCAGATTTTCTCATGCTGGTTTTGTAATTGTGGGGGATTAGTCACTGTTTGTGCCAACGTGAGTACTGCACATTGCAGAGCTGTGCCTGCTGTTTATAACTTAGAACAAACAAATTTATTGGTGTTTGACCTACTGTTCTTTGAATGGACATCTGAATTGTAAATAAATTTGTTCTTTGTGCCAGATCATTCAGAGGCTTACAAATACTGATGGCAAGACATTTCTCATGTCAGCATGCAAAAGGTAATTAGAGACGACCCTCATATAGTTTGCAATGATATTTATGAAAATTACCTTTGTGGAATTGCTCTTGCTGCTTGGTTGTAAAAAATACTTAAAGGTTTTAAAGTACTGTGTGAGAGGTTTTATGTAATTATTTCACAGTGCTCCAAATGAGGTATAACTAATGAATTTACAGTAGCACTGGAGCTGCATTCATTCCTCTCACTAGTCAGTGACAGAAAAATCTCCTTTGCCATATTATAAATGTTATGTTTAAAGGAAATGGAATCCCAGAAAATATCAGGTTCTGTTATGGGTGCAGTGACTGCATCTCATCTGTGGTGAGGTGATCAGCTGAAGATGTACTATCTCTAGGGATGTAGAAAACTTGTCAGAATGTAAGAGACTTGCCCCTGGGTTTGGCAGTGCTGTGGTCTTCAGGAGAACCAACCTGAGGAGCAGCCCCTGGATTCACCTGACCCAATAGCCTACTTACTCTCTGACAGCAGAAGAAAAGAAAAGAGAAAAGAAAAGAAAAGAGAGAAAAGAAAAGAAAAGAAAAGAAAAGAAAAGAAAAGAAAAGAAAAGAAAATTTTAGAGCTGCAGAGTACTTATCTGTTACATAATTAGCTCCTTGTGGGAACAATATCCCTCCCATTTGAATTAGAAGGCACTTCATAGCCTGATGGGTAAGAGCTTACAGCCTTCAGGAAGGCTCTTAGGACTCTCTCCTGGTGATATTTACTGTGAGTATTTATTGCTCACATATAAAATATCTCTGAATTCTGTCAAACACAGCATGTGCCTGGACGTCTCCAAGTGCAGGGAGAGCCAAGTCTCAGGTCTCTCTTCATCCAGCCGTGCAGACAGAGCCTTAGGGGATTTGGGCACAGACTTGTTTAGAGGACAGTTCCCGTGTGAGGGCTGAGATGGAATGAGGAGGCTGGGATGGAGCTGGATTTCTTAGCCAGCTCATTTCTTATGGGTGTTTTGGCAAACGAGCATTATGGGGGCTCCTAGCAAAGGACGGGTGGCAGTGCCACTGCTGCTGTCCATACATCAGATCTCTGAAGAGGTATGAAGATGGAGAGCTATGACTCTTTGCCAACTTCCTTCATGAATGCACATTTACCCTCTGACCTTGGGAATTTTTTTTTATTTCTCATCCTTCCTTTTGTCATTTCTTGTCCCCTCATTTTCCCTCTCACACTCACTAGAGATTTATGAGGATGCTGAGGAGCTCCTCCGCCTCTGCTTAGTGTGAGGAGATAAGAAGCTCCTCAGACAGCAGCATGATTCCTCCACTGTCACCGTTTCTCCTTCAGTACTTTCACTGATCAATACAGAAAGCTTTGGCATAAGAAAAAACCCTCCATATATTTATTCTTAAAACACAAAAGTTGTATTTCAGCAAGGCTATTCATTAGGAGGAAGTGGATACTTTAAAACTACTTCAGCAGTTCTCTAATGCTGTCTCGACAGCTGAATCCCAATTTTACAGCAATGGAGAATAAAACATTCAGTAATGGACTGCTGCTGCTATTCATCTCCAGGTACAAGAGACTCGCCCTATCTCTTCTAGTGCCAAGTTGAACAGCATTGCTTCAATTCAGCTCTGCACAGGAGAGGAATACGCCACTTCACTACTGCCTTTACCTGTTCCTTTTTCTTTGCTTTATTGTGCTGGTTTTCTTGAGTATTTCATGGTTTGTCTACAAGAGAATTTCTTATTAAAATTCCTTTTTTTTATCTTCCCTTTTCCAAACATTTAGCAGCAAAAGCCAAATGCAGTCAAAAGCAATACTCATTCCTTTGTACTCCTTAGATGTGGAGAGTCCTTGTTAATTAGAAAAAGCAGGAAGGCAGTTTTCTTGCAGAGTGATGGGTGTTTCTTTCTTAAATTCTGACAATAGCTGAGAAGTCCTTGGGAAATATGTTCTTGCCAAAATTCACTCAGCATCAGACACACTGTGAATAAATATTTCAGTTTCTTGCTTGCCACGTGGAGTCCTTTTGTTCCTTAGCCCTACATCTGATTTGAGAACTGAGGAGTGCAAGTCTGTATGTTTGGGTTTTTTCCCTGTAGAAAGCACAATTTCATGTTGCATTAGGACAGCAAGGGCAGTGCTTCTTGTTACATCCTGGTGTTCTAGCTCGAGGTTTTGGCACAGACTGAGCTCAGAACATGTGGACAGTGTGTGTGTGTGTGTTAGATGTCATGTCTTTGGGCCCTTCTCTTACTGCTGAAGTAAATCATTTGTCAAAACTAGTGAGGCCTGGAAATTTTATCACTCACTACCATTAGAAACAGTGGGTGCATTGCAGCTGTACAACATTACTTGAACTTGGCATCAAACCTTTTGAGTAGTCAAGTGTTGGTTCATTTGCATTGAAGAAATCTTTCTAGTAGCGCACATGTATCAACTCTAGATTCAAAGGAGTCCTGTGAGTTCAAGTCATAAAAACTGTAGGCGCAGAACATAACTCTTTTTTTTTCTTCTTTTATCCCCAGAGACTGAATAAAATCTCTATGATAGAAAGTAGAACTTAATAAGGAGTTCTGTGGTACAAAGTTCTAAGGTTAGAAGAGTCATGGGTAACTGACAAACCTAAACACACACACGATGCTTCTGATCAACAGAAGAATTGTTCTTTCCCTTTCTACAGATAACATCTGGGCAGATCATTTTTAGTCAGGAATCCTCCCTAGAAAGGGGCGTATTGAAATGCAAACCCTTCTTGACCTTTCTGGCTTCGGAAACACAGAGGTGTGCTTTAGTTCTTGGAGGCCTCTGTGTGTGGCTTCATAGAGCCCTGCATCATCCTGGAAGTTGATACTTACACTTTTAATAAAAACCATGCAGACTGGTGTTTTTTTTCTTGTCAGTTTTTAATTTTTCAGTTAATTTTAAGTATCAAATCATAGAAAAGCTTGCCTCTGCACAATCAAATTCAAAACTTCTTGGCCAGGTGTTGGGCTAATGAGGTAAAACATGTGACAGTAGCTGTTCACCCATGATGAGATTTCTTTCAGAGGAAATTTCTATGTGAATACACAGATGTGTTAGTGTAGTAACAGCAGGTAAAGCAGTAAGGGAGAACATGACAGAGCACTGTCTGTGCACCTTTTGGACTTTGACACCCTTCTGCCCCCAAGCAGCATGTGGTAGCTTTTCAGGACAGAAAAATAACTCCCAGAAATCCAGTGCCACTCAGCCCAGCACAGGCTGGGAGTTTTGAAGCAACATGAAACCTGGTGTTTCACTAAATTAAGCACTTGACTACTCACATTCTTGCAGTTTTCACTGAACTCATAAATGTGAAAGAACTGAAGGACTCTGTTAATCTGATCATACTAACTGTAAGTTTCCTTTTCCAGTTTCAGAATAAAAGAGATTTTAAAGTCATTCCTATGGTCAAGAAAAACGGACAAGTTAGTCTTAAAGTGAAATTTGGATTTTATTTTTTATGCTTATTACTTGCTATCAAACTACTTTCTTTGTTACAATTAATTTCTGAAATAGTTGAGCCATGTTTTCTTCAGGTGTGTCAGTGAACAAGTGTGTAGTTTTCAACAAGTAGTGTTATTTGGGGTCCTCAGTTTTTCAGACTACTACTAGAAAGCCAATTTGTTAAGGCAAGTGTGTTTAATACTTTTCTGAAGATCGATGAAGCCAGGCTCTTAGAATGGCCAGTGACTTTTGATCAAGTTGTGCCTGTCAAATTGCTTTACATTCTTACTCAGAAACTGTCGCTGAACTGGAAGGGGTTGCTTTGTACATTTACCGTGGCTTGTGTTTCTCCTGTCTGCTTCTAAAGCACTGGAAGCATGTCTTGGTAGGTCACAACATTAAATCTGGTGGGCAGCAGGCTGGAAAACCCACTTTCCTCATGGAGACAATCGTCCCTGGCTGTACTGTGCCCTTTCCACAGGTACACACTGGCGGCGCAGGACCTGGTGATGAGAGCCAGGGGAGTGCTGAAGGACCGGGGCTGGCGGATATCCAACGACAGGCTGGGCTCCGGAGATGACATCTCTGTCTACGTCATCCCTTTGATACATGGGAACAAACAGTCGTGAAAGGAGCACCAAGAGTGGTCATAGGATGGGGATCTTTTTGGGAAGAGCCTGTAAGAGACAATAGGTTTTTGGTGGTCTGACAAGGACACTTCCAATTGATGTAATCTAGTCAAAACTAATGCTGGAGGGGTATGTTTCTGCCCAAAAGGTAGGGCTCTGGACATATACTGTATATGATTAAAGATAACCCTTAAGATTCCAATTTCCCTACAGAAATGGTTTTGGTGCTTAACAGGAATGGGATTTAAATGCTGCTAGCATATTATGGATTCTGTCATCCCTCTAGGTGGGGTGGGGAATTAATTTTTTTCTCAGTTTACCATGTAGCTTGGAAGAGCCATTTCAGTTGTGAAAGTAGAAGGGGGTATCAGAAGCCGAGGAGGCTCCTGAAATCTACCTCCAAATATTCAGAAGGGGGCTTGGGTCACATCTCATTTAAGAATATAGATATACATATATGAGACTCAAGAGTTTTCTTCTTTCAGAAAGTTGTATTCATGACTTACCTATGGACAACTTCCAACTTGTGTAATCCTTTGAGACCCCATTTTCCTCTCCTGTCTCTTCTTCAGTAGACTGTACCTCCTGTATTTTAGTAGGAAAACTGAAATTGGTTTCAGTGTGACTATGCCTGTTTACTACAGCTAAAACAGTCACCTGCAAAGTTGTCCAGGTCACCGTCCTGTATGGCAGAATTTATTCTGGTATGAGGAGTTACTTGTCAAGATTTCTTGTTGTATGTATACCATGATTATACAGAGCATGCAAACTCAGCTTTATGTGATGTTTACCTGGAGGCCGTGGTTTCTTTGGGTCAGAGATTTACATTCATTGAATGGTTCTGCCTGCTTTATCCTGTTGAAAGGATCCCTGACCATAAAATTTTTCCATCTGTTGAGATTTAGTAAATTTGTTTGGGCTCCTGAGTGTATTTTCAGTTGGACTTCTACTTGAAGTAGTGGTATTGTTCTCATTAGCAATTTGGATACACAGATAATGATCTATTTCAAAGGTGTTCCGTTCTTCCTGCCTCATTTATTATTCAGTATACCTTCACCTGCTTGACTTTGGTGATCAGAAGGGGACAGCTTAAAACTATCTGTCCTCTTGGCATTGCAAATTGTACTCAAGGCTCACAAGATGACTGTGATAGATACAAGCCCTTGCTTCAGCAGCTCTTTCCTTAGCAGTGATAAATCAAGTTAAATAAAGAAAACGCATAAAATCTTACTGACATGAAAGCAGTAGTTCAGGAAAGAAACAAGTGAGCAAGTCTGCAGTGTAACCTGGCTGCCTGGTCCACGCAGGCAGCTCTCTTACTTCATTGTCAGGAATTTCAGAGAAAACAAAATCAGAAAGTTCTAGCATACAGGCAGGTATATTGGCTGGGGAGCCAGCTTCCACCTCATTTGTGCCCAGACCACATTGGTGTGGAGCTATTCATCTGGTTTGTACCTCTTTGATAAGAAAAAAGACAGGGAGCTGACATCATTGTAGGGCACTGACTAGGGAGCTGACAAACTTTGTGTCCTTTCCAAAAGAGAAAGAGATGCTGTGCCCTTTGCAGACTTTCTCCTGAACAGGCATGGCCCAGAGCTTGCCAGTTCTGAAATTTATGATGTGCTGTGTAAACACAGTGCAGCCTGAGAGCAGTGCAGCTGCCCAGATGCTGTATATGACTGTATATGACAGTTTGGTGGATTTAAACTACTCTTGCTCCAAATCTCTAGACCCAAAAGAGTTTCAGGATGAAAGCAGGCAACGTGCAGAGTGGAACAGCTCAAACATTGCAGCAAGCTGCGTAATTTTAGCCTGAAAACTGTTCCATGAGTTTCCCAGTGCCTCATGTGATAAAGCTGTACAGAACATGGATGTTTTATATTCTAGAGCTTCAATATAAATCAATGGCATATCTGATTATGTGTTTTCATGCTTTCTTTCTTTTTTTTTTTCTCTTTACCTCTTTTTCTGTGTGCATCTGGGTGAAAAGAGAGGCTTGGAGTCTAGAATATTTTTCACAGGGCCCTTGATATGTTCTAAAGTTGAAGCAAGAGATCTTCTCTTGCTTTTTTTTTTTTTTTTGGCCTAATAAACTTGTAAACATGCTTTTCATGCTCTGTGTAACTCCTGTTGTCTCTTCGCAAATGCAGTTGTGTAGTCTTCTGGTAATTCAGATCCTCTTTGACAAAGAAATTAGTGCTGGCAAATGTGGTGAAAACATTTGAACAGCTAAGACGTTGGTGCTTGCTGATACTAACTTCAAGCCCAAGTCAAATATTTCAGTACTGGTGCACTGTTGGTCTTCGTTTGGTAACATGGTGTCAACACACATACCAGTCGCTATAAAACCACTGAGCCTAGTGTGGTGGAAATAGGCTTCCAGTGTAGCATTTGCCAAAATTTGAAAGTGAAACTTCAAGGCAATGGAAAAGGCACCTCCTCATTCAGGGGTGTTTTTAAATGTACCCCTGAAGAGATGGGTTAGCAGACTGCATGACTTGGTGGGAGCTAACTGGCAAGTGACTTCTTAGAGCATGATCTGGTGGGCTGCTGAATCAACTTGCACAGTGTTTGTTGTTCATCTGCTCCTGCCATCAGTCAGGAGCTTCTCTGCAGCAGCTGGGCCCAGGTTGAGTTACGTTCAGTGTCAGCCCCTCTGCCAGAAAGGGCAGAAATACAGTATTAACAATTAATAGTTACCATCAATTAATGAATACTGAGAACTTTAGTAAAAGGTTTTATACTCAGAGGTATGTGACTGAAACTATGCTGTGACGCTTTTTGTTTTGCTTTTTTGCAAAGTATCTGTTACACATTTAGGTGCTTGCCTCTCTGGAGTGTCTGACACATCTCTGATCCATGCATTAGTATTTGGGCTTTCACTTTTATCAGCTTTTGGTGGGAGATTCTTGCATACCTGAGCTGGGGTCGTGCTCTGCTTCAAGGCATGGTATAAAAAATTATACACACCTAAGGCTCACAGAAGCAGCAGGCAGGAGTCATTTATTGGGGATGTATTATGTGAGAAACAAGAATAATTAAAAGCACTTCCAATTCCCTTTAAAGGCTGAACTACTTTGCATTGCACGGCATTAGAAAACACTGGTGGCAGGGAGGATTCGTGGTGCACAATGCCGTTTTTCAGATGGGTGCAGGATGGGTACTGCCATCTTCAGACTTGAAGCTGCTCTAGGGCTCAGTAAAGCTCCTGAGTTGGGAGCAGACAGCTTGTGTCCTCAGACTGGAGCAAGTTAGGCACCAAGTCCAAATTTTAGATCCATGGCATGTCATTTACTGCCCGATGCTGGCAGTGCCCTGGCTTTTGCCAGTCAAGTTCCCTTAGTATCTCAAACTGCTACAGCCTCAGCAGCAAGGAACCTCAGCTCTGAGTTACATCTGTTTTCATATTGCCATTGCACACAGTGCTCTGCCTTGCCTGTGCATAGGCACTGCTTAGAAAGTTGGGCAAATTCTTGTCCTTCCTTGGATAATGGCAAGGAAAGGCACCAGTAAAGGAGCTCCAGTTAGCTGCAGTGTAGCATTGTCTTCTGCTGCCTAGTCCATTCCCATTTCTAGAAACCCAAAACCAATAAGCTTTTACCATTCTCCCAGAAATATTGTTGCAGAAAGTAGAATAGCCATTTCAGATATTTTTCTCTTGCACTACAGCCTAAAATTTTCTTTATTTAATTTGATGAAGAAGGTGGTCAGAAATTTAATTTACACCTGATTATGTAAGGCACTCAGCCATCTTTTGGTGCATTAAGACCATGCTTCCTTCATGAACACAAAAGTGTATCATCTGAGAGGGCTGCTGTTCAATGGCCTCACACTGGAGAGAGAATCTTTTTAATAAATTCTAAAAAACAACAGGGCTAACAGGCTAAAGGAAAAGTGGTCATAATCTGCTGTTAATAGTGGGTTTCCATTTGCGGTTACTTCTGTGTTGAAATACGACAAGAGGTTTGTGAGGTTCTGTCAACTCTGCCCCTCAAGAGGAACTGCTCTTGATGTTTGGGCAGATTTTGGCTCTGAACTTCTTCTAGGTTTTTACAGAACACTACATGCTTTGAGCAAATCTGCTGTGTTTCTTCCAGCCTTGGTGTTTTCATTTTATTTTACATTTTATGTGTTAATACTTTCAGCATTTTTCTATCAAACATGAATGGCAAATTTTGTGGAACTGTTGTTCCTTCTGGACATTTTAGGTATGTAAGTAGTTTTCCTCCATGTGTCTTAGATGAAGACTCCGTGATGTAGCTGTCATAGAGTGACCAAACGATGCTGTAACTGTGCTGCTGTATTTCTACCTGTGATGTACTTGAAGGAGGATGCCCTTCTCCACCTCCATGCTCATTCTGTTGTTTGTTTTTTTTTTTAATCCATTGCTGTTGGTGTTCTTTCATAGGTGTCCAGTTTTGATTTTTTTAATACCTGCCACATTTATCTTTCCTTCAATGGGCACTTCATCTTAATATCTTGAGATCTGTACAATGTCTAGGGTTTATATTTCCTGAAGAAAGAAGGACCTGCTGGAGGAAGATGTTTTGGACCAATGTACTTCTGCTTTGTGACTGTGAAATGTTAATCTTTTTGTAACCTAAGAACAAAAAATGTTTAGTAAAGGGATATATTTTGTGTTTTTTGAAACTTTTCAGTGCAATGAACAAAAGAGGAGGATACTGAAGAAGTGTATGTGCAAAGTTTTAAAATAAAATTTTAAATTATATATTATATAATCCATCTAGATGTAAAATCATTTTTATTCTGTGTTTGTCATGAACATTCCCTGAGTCTCTTTATGTGTATTACTAATTGTGCAATGTGGACAAGTAGCACATTCTGCTTTACAAGGGAACTGATGATGCACTGACAAAAGGTCTGACTCTTGAGTTAGTGAAGTAAATTCCTTTGAGATGCATTAGTGGATGGGTTGATCTGGAAGAGTTCAGCTGTAGGGTAGCTGTGAGAGCTTTGTGCAGCCATCAGATCATGATTCATCACTCAGACTGCCAGTTGCCATGTTCTGACTCAGTGAAGAGCTATGCAAAGTGATCCAGTACCAGCTCTCTGAGGCATGGGATGTAATTTTGGAAATGACAACATAGTTGGAGTAAGTTTTCCCTCATCCCCCGTTCCCTAGGAATCACTGTGAAATTCTGCTCTGAGTTTATGTTTGAGTAAGGGTGAATTCATAGATTCCACTGAAGCAAGCTCTCACGGTTATTTAGTAATCAAAAGTGCTTTTGCAGGTACTGAAGATGCAGGAATTGACACCAGCCTTGCTCTGAACCAGCACAGCCACAGGCAATGCCCACCTGGGTTGCAGCAAGAGAATGAGAGCTGGGCATGTATCTACTCATTATATTTTGAAAGCTTTGTAGCACAAGTGGTTCTCCTTCTTCCGCTTTCACCTCATGCTTAGAAAAGAGCACTGAAAACATCTGTTCTAGTGCTACTGCAGTTTCTAAAGTGCTGCACATGCCCATTGTATCCACTGAGCACAATGGAGAGTGCAGACAGAGGCAGTGTGTTGCTTACTTTCACTCTTGCTTTGCTACTCTCCCCTTAAGTCCTACAGTTTATTACTGCAGTCTGACCTCAGTGTCAAGTTTAAAATTGCTGTGCAAATAAAATTTCAACACAGTTTTGCCTGGCTTGCTGGTGTCAGCTGAATAAGTGTTGGTAGCATGCAGTGACAGAGAACTGTTGCACACCAACTGAACCTAAAGGACCTTTTCCACATCATCCTTTTGCATTTCCTATGCCTGAAATTCTGTAAGCTTGTAGATCAA
This sequence comes from Donacobius atricapilla, assembly GCA_013397315.1. NCBI lineage: Eukaryota > Metazoa > Chordata > Aves > Passeriformes > Mimidae > Donacobius > Donacobius atricapilla. Next base: position 367,759 of record WBMY01010831.1, on the reverse strand, counting down.
GTAAGGCTTCTTATTTTAATTTTTTTTAGATGATTCATACAAATCTTAAAATTTGAACATCAGTTTCTGTCATTCTTGTAGGCAATAAGTCAGTGCTTTGCCAAATAATCCATTTATGTGTCCTATTGAATGTGCACAGTTAACTCAAGTGACATAAGGGAACAATCCCAGTAACTTATTGCATTTTCTACAGTTTCTGTAAAACCAAGGCCTGAAATTTTGTCTTCTTAATGTATCCTGGTAGAGTAATGTACTTTCACAGAAAGTCGACTTCTTTATGCTTTTACACAGTGGCTTTTACTGATTCCAGAGTTTCTCTCATGCCTTCTAGGAAGGCGTATATAAATCAAGGTTTTTGCACATCTTGTTCTTGTTGAAGGAAGGATGAAGGTTTTTTTAAAAAATCCTCCACTTTGACAAACAAAGGATGCCATAACTTTTTGGGGGTGTTAAAATAATTTCAGGGGAAATGGTGCTTTGAGCGTGAGATTGCTACAAAAGAGTTTGATGAAGATAGACAAAATGTGTCTACAGGTAGATAGAGACACATTATTTGGAGACTCTTAATAATTTAAGAATAATTAATCATAAATTTGAAGCTATAGCAATAGTCCATGACACTCTGCCACAAAATGTTAAGGGGGAAGAAATAATTAGATCTTTAGCTAATTTAAGACTGATTATTTAGATGTGTAGGTAGGTAAGATCTCTGAACCTTCATGAATTTGAGGCCACCCAATATCAGAATTACATTCTTATGTGTTTTAATGCATAATTTCTTGGCCTCTAAAGAGTCAAAGTGTCCCTCATCTTGACAACAAGTGACAGAAATCAGTGCCTCATAGTGTTCCTCTGTCAAGATGGCACACAACCAGCTCTAGTGGTTTGGTGTTTTCCATGAGCTTCTCAGTCATTCCTGGATTTACAAGTCTGTTGGTTGGGTGTGCTGCTTGTTTATGTTTATTCAAGGACTTTCCCAACAGACTGGATTCCAACAGAGCATCTTCCAGGTTTATTTATGCTATGGGGTAATATTTTTCCTTCCTTTCCTCTCCTTACTGTGCCCCTCTCAGATTTAAAACATTTTGGAGTAGTTAACTGCTGTTTGAGATGAGCCACTGAGTCCCTGGCCATCCACCTCCTCCCACCACTTGCTTCCTGCAGATGCTGACAGTGAGAGCATCACCAGCAATGAAGGACTGCTGGTAGGTAAAGACTCATAGAAGGGGAAATGGTTTCCTCACTATCCTAACATTGCTCATTACCTCTAAATTAAAACTTACATGCCTGTAATATTTAAATTCTCCAATTTGAAAGGGGGAACTTTAATGTTTTTAGGGTGGTTTTAGAAGGCTCAACTTTTTGCACCTCTTTTACCCCAGTTCTTTGACTCAGTATTCTCCAGGAAAAGTACTCCTCCTTGGCAAATTAAGGGCTGTCTGGAAAATCCAAAGGTTGTCACACAAGTTCAGATAGAGCATTTAGCTTCTCATATGACAGTCATTGTGTATTTTTTAAATTGCTACTTTTTGGGGACTAAGCAAAGAAACCTGAAATTTTGCTATTTTTGCTTTAAAAGAGCAAGACTTAAGGATATGGAAATTCTGCAAGATATCCATGAGTAAAATTACAAGGAAAGATCCTGCTTTCCCATGAGAGTTACTGTGGAAGACAAATGACAGTCACCTTACGGAATAGCACAAATTGTTCCCAAATAGAGACCATTTCTCTGCCCAGTATAATATTCAATAAAGCTCAAGGATATAAAAGCAGCTGACAACCCTGCAGTCATTTCAGTCTGTTCAGAATTTAAACTGACCCTGCCCATCCAGATCTCTTCTATGTGTATTAGTTTAATTTTTAATCCTGCAGCCCTTTGTGGCAGGTGTGCGCTGAGGCAGCTCTTTCAGGGTACCGTGCAGTATCACAGCACATACTGGGATGGGCAGGAGGAGACAGGGAGAAGCCAAATGCAGTTGCAGTAATCCAGGATGTAGAAGCAGACAAACCAGTTATTTAAAGAGGGAATTGCCAAAGAATGTACTAAGAGCAGGGGATTCCTGCAGCCATGAGCTCTTTAGGCCTTAATTCTGAAAAATCTTCTTTTCCCCATGTTGTGTCTATTTACTTTCATTCCTGGGTTTGTACCACAGCTAATTGAACCAAATGTCTTATTTCTTACCATCCGCCAGCTTTCCCTAGAGCTTTGTCTGCCAAATGTCAACTGCATCTCATCTAGCTGAGATCAAGGTACTCCACAAACAAGCTCCTAATACAAAATTCTTACGCTGCATTTTCTGAGGATTGTGTTCACTATGCTCCCAATTAAAAAAATAAATTTACTTTGCCCATCTTTGCGCCCCCTCTTAGAGCTTGTTTTTTTGCCAGCACTCATGAAATTGAATTTTACATCTGGGAATTCAGAATATGTTAAAAGATCTGGAACATCATTCTTACTAATTCTCTGCTTGAGAAGCAGTTTAAATGAACCAGACAAGAATCAAAACACAACTTTCAAACTCAGTTTCATGTCCAGACATAAAAGTAGTCTATGAATGGCAAAAATATAAAGCACAATGCCAAGATGGTAAATCTTACTGTGGTTACTTTTTTTTTTTAAAGGGTGTTTCAGGGAATGACTGTTTAGTGGCCAAAAAAATGGAAGAAAAATATTTATTGTTATATAAAATTTCCCAGTCATTCTTTTCTGCTCCTACTCCTGCAAAGTTTCACTGGTGCTGGCTTCATTAGGAAAGCTGGTAGACAGGGACTTGGGTACTCAATCAATTAGAAAATGGGGGAAAAACACCCAACAAGACTGGAATCCTGAGGTTAGCTGTATGGCACAGACTGAGTTCTAATAAGTAAGCTTTCGTAGATTATAAAAATTGAACATACATAATTATATGTATGTGTAGTTACACACACACATATATATATGTACATATAGGAAAAATTAATAACTAAATTCAAGCAGCAATAAGACACCCATTTTTCCAGGCACCTTATACTCAATGGAGATAAAATTGAGTTTTAAAAATTGAACTAGGGAACAACTCGATTTTGTTCATTCTTTGGAGGATTCAACAGCTACCTTTGTACTGAAAAGCTGCATCTCTTCACAGCTACTGGGAATGCACCAGCCTGTGGCTGTCAGACAACTTGGGCCAGTGAAGCATCTGCCCCTGAGTACCAGCAGCCTCCTGGTGATGAGCTGAGCCTACAGCTTGTGAGGACCTGCAAGGTTAAAAAATGGCTAAACAACAGATGGCATGAACATCTAAGTAAGGGATAAATCCCTCAGGATATAGCTCCTTTTTCCTTTCCTTTCCATTCCTTTCCTTTCCTTTCCATTCCTTTCCTTTCCTTTCCATTCCTTTCCTTTCCTTTCCATTCCTTTCCTTTCCTTTCCATTCCTTTCCTTTCCTTTCCATTCCTTTCCTTTCCTTTCCATTCCTTTCCTTTCCTTTCCATTCCTTTCCTTTCCTTTCCATTCCTTTCCTTTCCTTTCTTCTTCCCTCTCTGATGAACACTTCTATTTGCACACTACCCAAAACAAGGCTCAAGAGCATGAACACCAACATTTGTAAACTTCTCAGTAGAGTCACTGCTCCTCCACTCAGGAAAATAGAAAACAGAACGACTCATCTCTCTTTCTGCTCTGGAAACAGGCAAAGAGAGAAAAGCATCGTTTTGCCTGTAGTCAAGAACCAGCACAGCTGCTGCACTTCAGGTCATGGGCTGCCTCACAAATAGAGCTTGGTAGAGAGACTTGAGGTTTTGGGGGTCTCCTCTATGTTGGAGAGGCTCCCCTTGTACTGGGCTATAGTTGGCACTTAACAATGCTGGTCGTTGTCTTGCAACAGCTGAGGTGGATTGTGTTGCTTTTCACCAATCTGGTGTTGCTCTTAAAAACAAATGTGCTGTTTCTGGAGAAATAGTTACTGGTTTATTTTCAAATGCATCTAGGGCCATAGTGTGATGATTGCCTGCCAGCCTCTCCGAGACACTCTCCCCTTGCCCTCCCCATAGCATAACATGCTGTGTGCAACGAGCTGCTTGCTCCCAAGGAGGTGATTCATTTCCAAGAGGCATATTTGTAGGAGAAAAATGCTTTGAGGGTGTTGCTGTGGCTCTGTGTGACCTGCATTGGGGATGAAGTAGAAACCTCAACATTGCAGACATACCCAGGGTCATGTTCACAAGGGTAGCAGTGAGGGAAGGATGCAAGCAGAGCATGAGGAGCTCTGTTGCTTCATGTGAAAATAAAGTCCAATAGCAATTAAGGGAAAGGAGTAAGAAATTAATAAGGCAGTAAAGATTTTTCAAAATTGATCACAAACCATTGGTTTATCCCTTGAAAAGCTTAGTTGACAAGGATTCTCTCATCCCTTTGTCCCCCTATCTCTTTCAATAATCATCCTTCTTCATGCAAATATAGATGGAAAGGGGGGAACAGTGAAAGGTTAAAATGGAAGCAGGCTATCTTTCATCGACATGGTAATTTCGCTGCTTGGCTTGATGCCAAGCGCTTACTGCAGCCACTAGCTGCCATTCCAACATGAGTGAAAGGATCTTTAATAAGAGTGTAAATAAAAGCCAGGCTGAGAAATGAGTTTTCCATCCCAGCAATCACTGGCCTAACCTCGGCTGTAAATAGTCTCTCAGAGCGGCACAGATGGAGTACCAGCACCTGGGGATCAAGGCAATCTCTGCACAGTGCAATTTAAACAGCTGGGTACAATTGAAACACGAATTAGCAGGGATAGATGGAGGGATTCCATTTTGTATGCTAGGTAAAAACAAATAATTCAGTCCTTTTTACCCTTTTTTAAAAAGGTGGTGTATGGGGGGAGAACTTTTGACATGATCTTGTGGGAGGTGCTCATTGCTGCAGCTGTTAGATTAATTTAACCAAGAGAATTTCCCACAAGGTGCTGTAAAAACAGAGCCCTAATTTATGATCATTGATTTAACAGCTCGAAAGTGATTTATCTGACCTCAGTAAAGATAGTGAGGACACCAGAAGAATGGTCGGTCATTCTGGGCTTTGTGTGGCTGTGATTGGCCGTATTAATTTAGAGCAGAAGGTCTGTTTCAATGTCTTATTGAGACAGTCAAAGGCAGTTGGCAACTGAACCATTTTAAATACTTTTTTTTTTTTTTAAGCATTACTAATGCTGCTAAGAACTAAGGATTTATTCCACATGGGAAAGATTCTCATTAGTTAAGAAATGGTAAGGCTTCATTTAGAACTGCAGAAACAGACGCCTGGTCTTGGATTTGCAAGTTGTTTCTTCTTAAGTAATCTATTTTTTCTGTTGTTGGGAATCTAAAGCACACTGTGAAATGGAATTGTTAAGCATAACAGTAAATGAGAAATAGCTTTGCAAGAGATAAAAGAGGTTGGCACAAGGGATTGCTGGCTCTTGCTCATTTTAAGGGTAGATTTCTGAAACACCTAAATGCTTCACATATTTTACTATTTTTATCATTCAGTCTTCTTTATGGAAGTTATAGAGCATATCTGTTGACAAGTAAATATATCTAGGTTTTATTTCAGAAGAATATGCTTTTGGTTAAAATGGGTTTTCAGCATCCACTACTGAAATGTCACAACTGAGTGATAGAATTTCTTCATACAAATAAGAGGAGAAAAGATGAAAGGCAAAGGAAAAGGTGGCTATCTCTCCAGAAATAACAACTGTTTTTAAGAAGAGTGTGAAATGAAATCCAAGTGCTTTAAAAGTTTACCTGAACTAGAAAATTTGAATACAGAATAAAGAGTGTTTGCACAAGTGTGTGCGCCTGCACAGAAATCACACAGGAGGTGTGAGGAGCTGTAACCAGGAAAATGGGCTGGAAACAGTTCTTACTACTTTCTCTTACCACCTGCACTGACGTGTGGTGGGGTTAAATGTCACTGATTTGTATGGCGCTGCATTTCATTCACCACTGGATTATGTCCAGCTTTAAAGCCCATCTACAAAGGTCTCAGTAATAGTCTTTTCAAGGTGAGAGACAGAGATGCTGCAGGTTGGGATTTCATTCATGGGGGATGAATGCTTACAGTCCTTTAACTGTCCCGGTGACATGCTATCTGACCTGAAACTAAGATAGTCCACTTCATCTCCATACAACAGGGGAAAAAACAGAGAACAGTATTTCAGCCCTTCAAAATATGAAATAATAACAGTAATTTTAAGAAGTGAAAAGACTAGGACAATAGAATAAATTATGATGTATGTAAAGCTTTCACAAGAATCTCATACACATTGTCATGAGACTGAAGAATACATGCACAAACAGCTATAAATCTCACTAAAAGGTTTGTGGGACCAATGATACCCATAAAACTAACCCTCAAATCCCATACAAATAAAACAGAGCTTCAGGCCATATTTGAGGCCTGAAGAATACAGAAAGCTTTATGTCAGCCTGAGCATCTTCCCATCTTCTTATGTTGCCATCAATCTTGTGTTGTGCCTTATAGCACACTATAGAGAGTTCAGAAGAATTTTATAAATTGTGTGCATGCCTAAATTCAAATCTACAGGCAAAAAAATGAATCAATGAGTAGTACACAAAAATGTTTCTTCACACTGTTTTTACCTGTAACAAAAGTCTCCTAAAAAATAAAATAAACCTTCAGAGTACTGACCTGCATTTTTGTTCATCATTCATAATGCTGTGTATTTCTTCCCACTTAAATCCTATTCTGGATGTGTCCATATTTGCTTCTGGAAAATACAAATAACCATTCTCAACAGCACAGACATCACAAACACTTGGAAGAAATGACTACTTCTTGGCAAATGGTTTGTCTTTTTTTTTTTCCCTTAATTTACCACAGACTTATTCTAACCCTTGACACGATGGCACACATAAATGGAAACGAATGCTATAGGTTAGTTTAAAAGCACAATTATTTTTCATCACAAAAACAACGACTAAAAGATACTCTCTTTTAGGGACTATAGTCCACATGATATCCTGGAGTACTGTTCATCTCAGACTTCTCTTGTTTAATATTCTTAAGGAAGGCTTAATTGCCATCTCAGGATCTAAACTATGATGTGACTTGTTTACTGCTGAAGCACTAGCAGTACAGGACTAGAATCTAGAATATACAGATTCACTTGGATTGTTGGGGGGTTTTTTTGGTTAAGAAAAAATCTCAGTTACCGCATTCACAAAAATATTCCTGCTTAACAAGAGACAGACAATATGAGAGGACAGAACCTTTGAAAAAAATGTTAATAACTGATGAGCCCTACAAGGTGCTCTTTTACACATCGTCCTCCTTCATTTCTTTGAACTTCTAAGAACCATTTTCCTGAAAAGGTGTCTTTAATTACTGCAAGAGCGATCTGCAGACAAATGTGCTCAAGTGCCCATGTGTTTACCATTAAGACATGGAAAGAGGCATTCCCTTCCTTTGATGCTACTTGACCTCCCCAGCTCTGGATCACTCCACTCCCACTCCCGTTTATGGTCCCAACAACAAAGACCAGAAGCAGACTTCTCTTGGAAAACACTAGAAGGAAATCACCGACGGCCCAAGGCTACGATTAAAGCCGCTCCTATATAGTTGTATACAAAACACAACAAAAACTGGTGTTGCAAGTCTCTTGCAAGTACCTACAAGTAAAGAAAGGACAGTGCTTGGGTGTTTGCTGGGCTCGGATTATGTGGCATGACCAGGAAAAGCCTGGTTCTGCCTAAGGAGTCCACAGCATAAACAGAACAGGCTTCAGGCTTCAGGAGCACCTCTCTGCAATCCTCCAGTCAAAACACCACACATCTTACAGCTAAGCATTCTGCCCACAGAAATGCATTACCCACACGTGAGAATTAAAATCACGAGCTGAAAGCACTGCACGTGGTGACGTATGGAGGAGCACAGCACGAGGAAGCGTTCGGAGTGAGGAAGCTCAGTGACACCCTCCACTGCGGGCACACCAGCCTGGTGTGAGCCCACCCAACACCGCAGAGGCACAGGCAGAGCATCAGGCAAATCCCACGGTGGGACACCAGCCACCACCACAGCAGGCAGAGCACCGGCAGCAGAGGAGCCATAGAAACTCAAATCTGCCTGGGACGGCAGGTTGGGGGGTACACTGCTCTGTGTACAAAGGACTAGCGCTAACTCTGAAGTGAACATTACGCTTATATTCACTTCAATACTAAGAAAATTGCTGGAAAGAAGCTCCTGGAGAACTGAATTAGGATAGTGGCGGGGTGGGGGATCGTTTGTTTACCTTTGCAGAAGTTTTAACATTACTTGAGATCTCCTGGAGAAAGGATCAGGCCCAGTAACTTCTATCCTGATTTGGTCTTTGAAGAAAAAAGCTATTCATCATCAGTCAGGTGTACAGCATATTGCTTATAAATGCAGAGGTAAGAGAAAACCTCCAAGTAGAGTTTTAAAGCTGCAGGACCATAAGCAAAGTCCTTTCTAAAGCTCCAGTTTGCTCCCACACTGGCAACTTCGTTGCCATCCATAGACCTACCAGAGGAGGGCTCAACAGGAGTTTTGCTGGAGAGAATATAAATCATCAGTTGCTTGTGTGCAAATGCATAACACTGCAGTACACAACTGGCTGGGATTAGCAAAGTGAGGGTTTGTGATATCAAAGACAAAGTATGATCAGCCTTGCTTATCTTTAGGTTAAAGCTGCTGACTCCACCTCATACTCAAAGAACTATCTGTTGGATTACAGCTGTTACTGACAGGTGTAAAAGTGGTACAAAATGTATGTGTGAGTTATGCATAAAAACAGTCTTACAGATGAGAAGAAGGAAATGGAATGTATTTGTGTAGCAAAAAAATGCTGAATACTGTATTTCCTGCTTTCAGCCGCCTTCCTATGGAAAGGAACTAAATTGCTCGTTATCATCAGTGGTAAACACAGTCAGAGTTATTTAACTTAAATTTCAGCCTTTAGTGGAAACGTTTCATCTGTACTGTTGCTATTGCTACCATCATTGCATTCATAGTAATTTCTTGTGGCTGGTGTTGTGTCACCTTCTGTCATCTGCACTGATGGGCACACGTAGACAAGCAGGCTTTCAAGAACTTACTCAGAAGAATAAAATTTGAAAAGTCATAACTTCAAAGTAATTACCCTATGTTCTTAAAAATTGCACTTCATAAAAGAACCACCATGAAACAGTCTTATTCTCAATACATTCTCTTTTCTCCTAACTGCGAGTTTTTAATTTAAAAGAGACTGTTTGACTATGTGTTGATCATGTACCACTGCTGAGAAACCCTATGCTAGTTTTTAGCACACTTTCTGTAGATACTTACTTAGCTGGGGATGATCAGTAGTCCTTTAAAACTGGGATCAAGAATGATTCATGTGTGTATGCCATTAGTTCAGCAAAGTTCTAGAGTTTCCTATGTTTTTCTTACACTGCCATTTACTCTGGAGCTGGGCCCGTAGGATGATTTCTTATGTGGATTTTAATGTAACTGATGAGACTGAGCTATTACAGGCTCCACTAGCAGGCTCTCTTCTTTACAGAGCTGTTCAGATAAAGGCATTATTTTTATAGAAACTTGACATTTCTAATTTTTCTTCCTGTTGGTCAGATCTGGATGAAATAGAGCAATGAATTCAAGGTTCATAAGGAAAGATTAGCAGATATTATCACAATCACATAAACCGTGTTTATTAAAAAGTCAGGTTATAAGCCATAGCAAAGTAATTGGTAAAAAAAGCAAGAGAAATTATGTTATAAAGCAGAACAAGCTTTTAAGTAAGAAAGAACAACAAAGAAGCATGTGGCTATGGATTTATTTTACCCTTCTGTTTCAAGAGACATGGGGAGGGCTGAAATGCCTAAAAACTGCCCAGCTTCAATGTTAAGTGTGTAACGATGACATAACACAACAAAATGGCAGCTAACAAAAAGAAGTTGTCATAAGACAGAATCAAGAGAAACAGTAACAGACCATCTTGATAAACATTTAAGACCATACAATAGGAAGGGGCTCTTGGAAACCCAGATTTTATTCCTCATTGGTTTTACAACTGTCTCACATAAGTCTTCTCATCAGTTTACAAAACATTTTCTTAAAACTAGTGTGGGTTTTTTGTCCCAGCAGTCTGCCTGGGATGACTGTTGCTCTAACAGCACACTACGTGTCTTTCTCCATGACATACTCTGCATTGAGCCTTCATATCCTACACCCTTCCATGTGTTCTCCTAGTCACAGTTTGTACATAAATGCAGCTCTGTCTCAACTTTATTGCCCACTGCATGGGTCTAAACTGAATCTCAGAAACCATCCATATCAATGGATATTAGCATATCCATTATGAAATATTGTTTTACCGTACTGTTCTTAGTAATCCATTGATCTTAGCACCAACTCTTGAGTCATCTGTTGATCATCACAGTTTTACCCTTCCTTCTTCAGGAAATGGGAAAACTCGACTGGAAGTTTCTAGGAAATCTGTACACTTCTGTTCACTGGATCATTGTAAGTTTCAGATCCAAATCTTTATCTTAGAAAACACACTTCCAGATCCATTATCATGACAGCCTACCCATTTTTCTTCAGAAGGGAAGACCCCTGACTGTAACTGACCAAAGAGATATTTCATACCCTATATCAGCTCAGTTATAAAAACTAAGAAAAGGAGCACGAAGTGGGGCATTCATTATTCACAATGTTTGCCTTTTGGGCCAACAACTACATGTGCTGAAGTCCTGGTTCCTCTGAAGGGCCAAACATTATTTGCTGATGGGAAATAGAGAATAAAAATATTTTTTTTTTCTCTTTGCTTATGTACACACAGCCTTTTGCTTTATTAGACTGTCACCCTACAAGCTGTTTTCCATCATATTCTCTCCTCTGTCCAGGTGAGAATGGGGAGTGATAGAGTGACTCGGTGGGCACCTGGTATCCAGCCAAGGTTTACCCACCACAGAGAAGTAAAGAAAATAGCAATACTTAACTGCAATTACCCACCATCTTTTCTACATAACCAGATTAGGTAAGGTCAGAGAGTTTTGAGAAAGGGCAAGTACTTAAACTATTTCAAAATGCATGTATAAATGTTCACAGATCAGCATTTCTTAGGAAATACTAAGCTTACTGCCAGAGTTTCAAGCACCAGTAGGACAATAATTAAGTAGTAATCAACTTCGTCATCAGAACTTAAGTGCAACTAACTAAATTTGCTTTCCTTGACGAGGAAAATCTTAATAGAAGAAAATACTGCTATTAGTATAAGCTGGAAGAAGATTTAGAAACGTGTTTTATTAGAACCCATTCCTATAACACATTTCTCTATGTAGTCATTTACAATTGGAAGTTCATGTAGGGAAAGGGAGATTTTTTTACTAGCATTATTTGAAACATAAAATAGTAAAAGTCTAGTCACTATAGATTCAATACCATGGTGATAAAAAATCACAGAATTACCTAGGCTGGAAGAGACCTATAACATCATCAAGTCCACCCTTTGACAGATCACAACCCTGACAATAAACCATAGTACAAAGTGCCATGTCCAGTCATTTCTTGAACACTTCCAGGTATGGTGAATCAGTCACTTCCCTGGCAGTCTTCCAATGCTTAAGAACCCTTTCCATGAAAAAATTCTTCCCAAAGTCCAACCTAAACCTCCCCTAGCACAGCTTGAGGCTATGTCCTCTCTTCCTGACTTGTTGCCTGGGAGAAGAGGCTGACCCCCACCTGGCTCCTGTCAGGAAGTTGTAGAGAGCCTCCTTTTCTCCAGGCTAAACACCCCCAGCTCCCTCAGCTACTCCTCACAGGACTTGTGCTCCAGCCCCTTTGCCCTTCTCTGGACTCTCTCCAACCCCTCAATGTTCTTCTTGCAGTGAGGGGCCCAGAACTGGACACAGCACTCGAGGTGTGGCCTCACCAGTGCTGAGTACAGAGGGACAATCACTGCCCTCGTGCTGCTGGCCACACTACTGCTGACACAAGTCCAAATGCCATTGGCCTTCTTGACCACCCGGCCACACACTAGTCCATGTCCAAGTGCTGTTGGTCAGCACCCCAAGGTCCTTTTCCACTGAGCAGCTTTCCAGCCACTCTGCCCCCAGCCTGTAGCACTGCATGGGCTCATCTTAACAAAAGAAGTCACCATAAATAAACAAAACATCATGAGGATGTGAAGTCTTCTGATAGGAAGAAGTAACCAAATTCAGAAAAGAAGGAAAAGGTTAAATTATAAGAACATTCAATCAGCAGATATGTTTTACGTTCATTACATGGTAAGGTTATACTACTCCAACAAAAATAAACCCCATAAATTTTATGCAAGACAAATGAGGTCATTAGTTTATGTTTGAAACTGGTTTGATTTCAGTCACAGGCCTAGGATTCTCTTTAGTACAGTGTATTTTTGGGAAAAGCTAATGAAAACGGTCACATGGGAATGGTCAAAATAATAATTAAAAAAAGAAAGGAAAATAAGGTCTGTCAGGCAAAGGTGTGGAAAAGTGCCTGAATAGATGCATTCATTTTAAGAAAATTATTTTCCACATATATGTAAAGATCTGTCCATTTTTCAAACTGCTAAATCACTTGAGGGAGAGTGGAAGTTGATTTTTAAATGCAGAAAAAGAAAAAAACAGCCAATATGGAAACTCAGTAAAGAACTGGAGTTATTGCTGGAGAAAATGATCATACTTTCATCTTAAATTTGCACAGCTCTTAAGGACCTTCTTATTTACATACTTCTTGATACAAAATAGCAGGTTCTTAGGTGAAGTAGCAGTCACTATCAAGTCAAAGAGTGAAAGAACTCCAATTTCTTTCCATCATTTGCAAATATTGACATAAATACAATAATTCACCCATCCTGCAGTTTGCCAAATTCAGGTTAGAGTAGATTAAAAAAACGGAGGTGAGAGTGGGAGAAAATACAAATACTTGTGTTGCTTTTCAAGCAGTTCCTTATTTTCTTTTGTAGCTATCATGAACGGGCATTTCTGATAATCTCAGCATGACAGTGAGATAGAGAAGATTGTTTGCTCCTTCACCTTTTTCCTGTAGCTTTTAAGACAATCTGAGCTTTGCGGGCTCTTACTAGAAATACAAAGGCAGCTGAACAAGTTGTATTACACAGCAACACACCTGAACTACACACAGGAAATTATGTTCTGGGTGAGGTTCAGTATCAGGTTTCAGAATACCAGCCAACAATGCAGCAAATGTGCCAGTCGGTGGTTTAGGTGACAATACCACGGCAGATGGCTGCAGACTCCTCATATGAATACACCAGGTTCACAGAAAAGGTTAGTCATTTTTGGCATAGCTTCAGACCACTTCCAAACTACCAGACCCATCTCTGTAACACTGTGTTTGGGTCCCTGTTCTCTCACTGCTTCCCCAAATTCACTTTGGGCAGCTGAAAAAAATCTCAATCTATGTTTCCTGAAAAATTCTGCAAACAGCCTCCTTTCAAGTATTGAAAAAGGCTGAGATTAGGTTTAGCTGGTTATTCTGTAGCAGAACACATGGGAGGGTCCTTGAAGAGGAAGAGCAATTTCTCAGCATTAGCTGAAGAGAAAAATCTGTTGGCACAAACACACTGAAATGTAACATTCCTGTATAGGAGAAGGAGGCATCTGAGGGAATTAGCTTTTATCACAGCTTTTCTGATTTATTTTATTGAAAAGCAGACCATAATGTAGATTGATCTAATGGCCCATGTTAAGTGATAGTTTCTTGCTGCAACAGCTGCTCCGATGCTTCCGTAGAGCATAGGACCTGTATTACTTCAAAGGAATACTGACCATACTGGCAGTGGATCCATGGCAGTGGATCCATCAATTCCCCAGTTGCCTTCTATAGCCAAAAAAAGACGTAAGTAGAAGATCCACTGCTGAATTAAGATCCATAATTAGCAATATGGAAAACAAAACCAGCTTGGATTAAGATGAGGGCAAAGAAAAGGGAAATGTTTGAGAAGACTAACATTCCTGAAGTAGAGAACTTGAGTTTGTTTTAGGGGGCTCCTTTGCAGCTGTACTTGAATAAGCACTCCAAGAGAAGCAAAGTGCTATTCACAACCAGGAAAGAAGAGAAGCTTCCTTCCAGCAAAGGAAGAGAAGCTTCAGTGAAAGCAAAGCACGTATTCTGTTACAGCCACGCCAAGACACTAAAATGATTGTAACCTGCTTGCCAATGCAGTCCCACTGACAAGCTTTACCTCATAGCATTGAAATTCTTCATTTATAAACATCATTTTAAAATTGTAACACCAGGAAGAATTTACTGGGTATTTGCCACTGATTGCTAAACACCCCTCCCCCCCAAAAAACAAACAACCAAAAAAACCCAAATAACAACAAAACCAACCAACCAAACTAACAAAAACAAGTTTCTTCCCACAGTCCAATCAGCAGTGCAGACTGTGACTTGTGGAGATTTTCTGATTACCCCTTTTCCTTTCCAGTGACAGCATAACACTTCCTGAGTCCTGTTCATATAACCTCACAGCACCCCAACACCCCCAGGAGGAAAAGAGAAAGGAAATCACTGACTTTGAATATTCAATTAGTACCCATAGGCATTCTGCAGATTTTTATACTACAGGAAGAAGAGAAGAACCATTACCATAGTCATTGTCTCTTTTGGACTCAATGGAGCTGAGGACTTTAAGTACAGTAAGGATGGCAGGATTACCATCTCCTAAAAAAGAGAAGTCTGGGGCCCAGACTGCAGGGTAGAAGGAGTTGATTGATTTGAAGACCAGACTTTGAAATCATTGCAGAAGCTTATCCATTAAGCAGCCATGGAGTCTGATGCTGCAGACAGTCCCAGGTAATGTTTTGGCCTAGCAGTACCACTGTTGTCACTTGCTCCATACAACATCCATGTAACTTTTTCAAATGTCAAACATCAAATATCAGTCAGTGTGCATTGTTTAAAGGCACAGTTGTTAAGATCTATAGCATTCTTCAATTCTACCACTTTTCCCAGTCAATTGTTCAAAGGTTTATCACTCCTACAACTCAAACTGTAGAAATTAATGGCATAAGACACAGCTGCATCTTCTGTGACTCTATATATTATTAAAAGCTGCCCACAGTCTTTGGTATATGTAAGTGCTATATTACCTTCCATCCTGTTCTTTGATCTGCTGACTACATATACTGCATGTATCTTAACAGTTTTCTCCAAACACTTAATTTTTTGAATTCTCTCCAAAAGACCCATTTTCTTCCTGAATGAAGATAAGTTTATTAATATACAATAATCAAATGTTGCATACCGGGAAGATCACTTTGTTCAGCTTAATAGTGTTCTTTCTGTACAATAACACTGTGTTACATAAGTCCACTTCAAAAGGACTATGCCAGCCCCTTTCCTAAATCTTTGCTTCATGTGATATAGTCGTGGTGGTGACTACCTCGGTCCTTGTATTGAGCCAAAATCAGTGCAAAGGAGTTAACATGATGTTGCCTTGCACTGTATGAAATGTCAAAGTTACACATTCAGCACTTTCATCCTACTTACTTCCATTGCAGACTACCATACTAGAAATATGCAAGCACTTTATAAAGAATGTGGGGGAGGCAGTACTAGTCCTACCCAGTTAAAGTATTTGAAGGGTAACCTAAATCTTCAGTTGTATCCCTTTCCCATTATGTTAGATATATAAAATATAGAACAGAAATAGCACTTCTGTTTTCACAGTCTTGACAAACCAAAATGTTGGTAATAGTGTTCATGGTATTTTTAGGGATGGGAAACCAAACTGAAATAGCTTGGAGATTCACAGCATGAAGCCAAAAGGGATGTATAAACACAACAAGAGAGAGAGGGAGGAAAAAAACCTGAATACTAAACAAGTAAGAATGTTCCATTTGGTCTTACAAGGTTCTCGCATACCAGCCGCTATTAATGACAAGGTGTCATCTTCCAGTCACTTAAAAGTTGTACCAAAACTATCAGACACTGCTTTGTACCTGGTCACAAGGTTGCAGAAAACAAGTTTTTGGCTAAGTAAATGAAACTTGATTAGCATAAAGGAAAAAAAATCAGAAGACTAGAAGAGAAAGAGGGAGAAACCAAGGCACAAAGGGGCAAAAGGAGTGAAGTGTTTGTGTTTTGAATAAGGGTTGGGACTAGCTCAGTCAGTAAAGATGGTAAAATCACCTCAGTCCTTACTACCTTGGTTTAGTCTGAGAACTTTGGGATTTCAAATATCATGATTGAACCCTGAAGTGTGGTGACCCACACTGGTGTTGACTTTGAAGGTAAAAGCTGCACATCTTTTTACCCAAGCAGGGAATTCCAAAGGAGATGAAGAAAGGGGAAGCCCTCCTCTTCTACCACTTAGGCTTAATTTCAAAACACTGGGTCCACTGCAATAATTTTCCTGTCAAACAGTCCTATTATCCATTAGATATAATCTCAATATGTTCTTTAAACCTGCAGGAATTTTTGACTGAATTAATTCTATTTTTATCATTTTCCTGACGTTTACAAATAATTTTATATAACAGACCGAGAGTTGCCATCTGTTACCTTAAACTACTTTTAGGTCTCTATACAACACATCCTGCAGATGTAGCCTACTTTTTTTGCTGGTGTATATGGTACTTCATGGTTGACAGTGTTAAATATGTTGGACTGTGACTAAAGAAACAATTTGGATTGCTTTGTAACAGTAAATGCTCCACATGTACTGTCCCATCAATCACTCTGTCATCTGCAGCTGTCATTATAGATGATATTTTGCCTTCCTGAGCATTGATAACTGGAATGAACAATACTGGCATTCATTTACAGAACTGCAAATTTTAGCCTTGAGAAAGCTCTGCCAGACTAAGAGTGCCAGAGTAGATGGGCCTTGGGAAGGAGCCCCATGCACAGCTCAGTTCCAGTGGTTCAGTCTCTGCTGGATGTTGATGATGGGTCATGCTGCTCCACAGCTGCCTGCAGCCCCTCCTGCCACTCCAGTCAATAGGAGGCTGTGGGGGGTACCGCAAAGACCTCAGAATTACCATAAAGGATTTTCTGGGCTAATGCCAAGCCCATCCTTGGCATGAGCTGACCACAGCCATCTGGGCAGCACTACACATGATAATCATGACCAGCTGAGCCACCTGCATTAAGGCTTTCTGACACGGAAAGTCCTAATAGCACCTTGAACTGTTCACAAACCACCTCCAGATTCAGCTTCAGCTAGCTGCAGCTCATGTGGTGGCTGCTGGAGGTTGTCAGGAGCCATGAGATATCCTAAGCACTTGACCATCATGCTGCTACAACAGGGCCATAGGTAGTACAAGACTGGGAAAGGGAGGGGAGAACTTATTGCATAAATATTTAAGCACCTCTGCTCCCACTAGACTTGGCACTGGTGATTTTGTGCTTTGATTAGCATCAGTACTATTTATCTACTTTCTTTAAGCCCTTGCACTGGTGTTATTAGACCATTTTTACTTTTCAACTGTTAAACAGGACTGGTAAACTTAAACACTTGCTTTCTCTGACACCCTTCCCTATTTTCTTTTCTACGCTTGGCTATAACCATGTACGAATGTAGTAAAGGCAGCAGCTGGGTACAGGATGCATGACAGATCATGTATGACATCAGGGACTAACATGATGAGAAAGCAATCTTTCAGGTGCTGGAAAGAAGAAAGACATTCATGAGGCTGGGGAGTAGTGAAAAAGTCGGTCACAAGAGAGGGAAGAAACCTGAGGGACCAGGAAAAAAATGGCATCTTAGCTAGAAGACTGGCCCACCTACGTACATTTAATGTGCGTAGTGCTGCTAGCTCTCACTTGATACCAGTTCAGACCTACCTTCCTCTAGGCATTCTAGCCAAATCTACATGAGGTTATACAAAAGTAACCTACTGCATCCTTGCTGACAGAAGCATTTCTTGGGTCTATATGCAGGTTTTGCAGCATGAAAGGCTACCATGACACTGATGGCACTAGCAGTGAGCCTAGCTCAAATGATTACTATTTCACCACCACTCTGTATCTCTAGGCTGCCAAATTTCAGCATGACTGAAATCACCGTGTAAATCAGATAGGATTACATGACACAGAGTAGCACAAGACAAATCCAGACTGTGACAATGCAAGTGTGCATCCTGATAGCACTTACAATTTTCACCTTGGGAAATAAGACCTCAGAAAGCACAGATACCACATATTCAGTACAGCCCACTGTCTGTGTTGATACTGGCTCCTAATGAAGTAAGCAGGTAGGGAAGTGGAGGTGAGGAAGGGATTTATTTTCTACTTAGCCTGAGAACTTTAGAGAAAACATCATGCACTAAGTTTTTGCATCATTATCCCAGTAGCAGATTCAGACAGCAGATTTACCCATTCTAAAGTAATTGTCCACTCCACCAGCAGACAAGAACTGGGTGCAGCAATCATAGAATCATAGAATATCCTCCTGAGTTGGAAGAAACCTATGAGGATCATTGAGCCCAACTCCTGGCCCTGCACAGGACACCCCAAGAAGCACACCATGTGCCTGAGAGCCTTGTCCAAATGCTTCTTGTACTCAGTCAGGCGTGGTGCTGTGACCACTTCCCTGGGGAGCCTGTTCCAATGCCCAACCACCGGCTGGGTGAAGAACCTTTTCCTGAAACCCAACCTAAACCTCTCCACAATGTACAAAACCACAATGCATGTCAGGTATCATGTTCCTGGACAAGACTAATACAGCTTTCACCTACACCTACATAAGGAAAAAAGGCACTTCATATTTCAAATACACTATCATGAGCAAAGCTTCTAGTAACTAAAACTTAGTATTTTTAGGTTTATTTTAATCTTGCAGAAGCTTCATTCTGGAAACTTAATTGGACCGACCTCCCCTTTAAGAGCATGGCACGGAAACTGCCTTTTTTTTTTTTTTTTTAAACTTCTCTTCATACCTACTATTATTCTTTGCAGGTGGGACACAACAGATGCTCTTGCCTTTCTGGTCAAAAGCTTTGGCACCACAGTAATGTTCTTTCTAGGAACATACACCACAGGTAATATGAAGTCACCGGGCTATCAGTTGGAGAGGTCCTCCTAATGGTACTTCAAAAGTTAACCAACAGCAAAACTACCCCCTCTTCTCTTCCAATCCACACAAACCTCCACAGAGAAGACAGGATAAATAGGACCTTGCTTCATTAAATGCCAGCATTTTCATACCAATTCCTTCATCTCATTTTTGTGGGACAAGGCAGGTTAATTTTAAGACAAAATCCTCTCTTCTTGCAAAGGGTGAAATGGACAGGAAAGCATCCTTCAGAATGGGATGCGGCATACTCCAGGTTCTTATGTGAAAGGAGGAATTTGGCTATATCACACTAATTTAATGAGATGTTTAAACCTATTTTCAGGGAAGTCAGAACTACGTAATTTTCTTCTAAAACATCAACCTTTTTTAAGTGGCTGAAAAGAGTTGAAGTTACTGTGGAGAGGGTAGAAAATAGGGATAAAGTGATCAGGGACCAGGAAAGGATCTGGTAACTAGGTGTCATGGATGCTATTTTCTTAGCTGGCCTAGAGAAAGAGACTTCCGGCACTTATGAAAGAATGTTCAAGATGAGATTTCTTTTCCATGTGTGTACTGACACATTGGCATCACTAAGTTCTGGATGTAGTTAATCTCATGCACCAACACAGTTCTTTGTTGCAGCCACTGCAAACCTTCACCAGAAGCCTAAAACAGGCAGGCAAACTTCAAATGCTATCACCCAAGAAAATACAGGCAGTTTGGCTTGGGTTGCAGAGGCAAGCAGGCTAGACAAACTAATAAGGTAAGAGTGAGAACTTCAGGTACAAGGAAACAGAATAACAGCAGAAATAACCAAACTTGGGAAGGGAAACTACAAGATCAGGTAAGAGGGCCTTTTCTGCTGGTAAAGTCTTGAACAAGGAAAAGAAATAGAAGTTCACTTTCAGTCTTCTGACTTGTTTCCCAGAGCAAACACAGCAGCTTTCACTGTGATGTAGCACTTCCCATGTCCAAGAAAACACTCTTGCCCCTTTCCATTAAATGCAAGCCTTTTACTTCAGGGATTCCAGTAGATCCCCAGCGCAGGTAGCTTTTGCTGTTGTATTTCTCCTCATGTCTAACACCTTCAGTGGCAGGACGTGTTCATTTGGACAGAAGTTCACAAAGCCTATACATTAATGTAGCTGAGAGGCCAAGACTCCTAGCTAAAAAATTCAACTTGCTCAGATGAAAAGCTTGACCACTTTCTTAAAAATAAGTTTATACATTTGTAAAAATTATGACCCCAAAAATATATTAGAAGACTAATATTCAAGACATTCTAGAGAAATGTAACACATAGGTAAGACCAGTTCCCCAAACATTCACACTTGTTTTGAGTGACACTTCCATTTCTGCTACAGAAACTCTGCGGAGGCATATATTCTGTGTGTATATGCATATACATATATGTATGTACATGTGTATATATAACCGATATAAAACCTCCTCCAGAAACAATGTTCTAGAACTAATTTCTCTGATTTCACTGAGAAACACTTAAGCACAGGATAGTGGAAGATGCACATCAACTATTTAAACATAAAGAATATGGTCCACTTTCATTTGTAATTACTAAACACTTCCTTATGTTTATTTAGTACTCGTTCTTATGGGGAAAGTATCAAATGAGAATTTATATAATGCACTGAAGCAATTTAAGTGCGTGCTTATAGATTTAAGAGATGTAATTCTCTAGAAACTGGCATTTCCTCTTACTGTCTCAAGCTGCTGCCCAGTGTAAAGCAGGAGGTCTCAGTCATTAGTATGTGCATGGTCCAGGACCTAATAAAGTATAAGGCCCAAGCCAGCCCCCACTGAAGACCTCAAATATCAATTTTGCTAGCATGGGAACACAGCACTCTCCTTGGTGACAGGGAGGGCAACTGCATCCTGCAGGGATGCAACTATCTTTGATCTAAGATTTTAGCTTGATGTGTGCCAGTATCTTTAGAAGCAGCACTGACAGACAGTAGCTGGAGGGGTGAGCAGCTGGTGACTGCTCTTCACAAAATAGGTAAGTGTAGTGGTTTCACATTCGCCGAATTTGTTTTGTTAAATTTAGTGTAGTGGTCTATCTTTCTACTATGGAATAGGATTAGAAGAAAGGCAAAACAGGTTTAATTTAAAGATAGAAACAGATTTATTAACACACACTAAAGGGTAAACAAAAAAAATCCCATGAAACCTTTTTAAAAGCACTCCCCTCCCCTCTACCAACAGTTTACTTTTCCACAAAACAATGTAAAGAGACAGAAAATCAGAACTCTAAGTCAGTACCATCTATAAAATTGTCTCATTCAGTCTTTGGGAGAGACAAGTCCCTCCTGATTTTGTTCTGGTAACTTTCCACAAGAGACACAGTCTGTTTGTGGCTCCCAGCTCCCACAAAAGCAGCCCACCCGAGAATCTGCATTTGTGAGCTTCCCAAAATGTAGCCTTTCCCATGACTACATATGGACCGTGGACTTACACATGGGGTTTCACCTTTTAAAGATGCACAGCTCCACAAAAAAGGATTTCTCATTCTTCACCGGTGATGACGCTTCAAACGTCTCATAGGATCACTGCATCAGTTTCCAATTCAACATCCATTCAATAAAATTCAAATGTCCACTCACTAAAAATCAGACACCTTTGCTTGAATACAGAAAATCATCTCCCCATTTTTAGTCCACGATTTAAAGGAATATTACAGTCTGTTACCATAAATCAAGGAGATTTACAGCCTAGAACTAAGGCAACTTGTCATTTTTCCCACTTAAGAGGCCACCCTTTCTTTACTGACTTTGATATCTTCATATTATCCCTTTGCATACCTCCAATTTGGCCTTTCCTCTCTCTTTGAGAAGGGTTAGAGTCTAAAAAAGTCTCAGTCTGTGTTAGGAAAGAGTTAACATTTCCTGCCTGGGTCTGCGGGCAGCCACATGGTCTCTGCCACTGTATCTGTGAAAGTCTCAAATCCACGAGGTGTAGAAAAACCCAGAAAGGGCGGCCCGGATCTTCTCTCCCCTCCACCCCTCGGTCTTATGTGGTGGGTTTGGCCCAGCCTGGGCTCGGTGCTGCTCTCTGGGGACCCTGGGGGGGTTCATCTCCCTGGGCCCGGCCGGCAGCGTGGTGCAGGCCATAGGATCAGCTGGATGTCAGCAGCCGTGGCTCCCCTTTCTCTGCCGGCATCTGCCGGGCTCGGGGGGCTCGGCTCCAGCCAGGGCCAGCCCTGGCACGGCCGCCCCAGCCTGGCCCTGGGGGTGGCGGGTCCTGAGCCGGGCCCTGCTGCTCCCCCCCTCTCGATGTTACCTCATGGCAAGCCCACAGCTAAAGAGGAACTTTCCCAAAATCCCACCTGTATTCAGCTGTGTGTCCCAAAGGTGTACGCTTGTATCCAATTGGCCAACCTGGCTGTCAGTTTTAAAGCAAAGCAAACTAATTGGTTTTTACCATTCATACCAAACCAATATAGTAAGACAATAGCACAAAAAGACATCAAACCAGGGAGTAAGAGCATCCAAAGGTTAATCAACTATGTTGTGAATCTCAATGCATTTTTATTATTCCATGAGTCAAAAGAAGTGCTCAGAAAAGCTGCAGATGAACATTTCTTGCAGTACTTTCTCACCCAGCACAACAAACAATACACAATAGGGACACTATAAACTAAATAATTTTGCAGAGAAATTCCATCAACTCAGCCATGTGTCTATTTTAATGTTTCTATAAAAATTCACACAAAAAGTTTGACTGAGTGAAATCTCTGAAGAATAAAGGGGAAAAAATCTCAGAGAGACTATGCCATAGACAGTAATGTGCCAGCAGTACTGGTTTTTAATTGGCATGATGAAATTTTTCTTTCCAAACTAATTCATCACATCACAATAAAGAACAACTAAATTTACAAGATATTAATTACTCTTGCCATTTGGTGTTTCCAAAGTATTTTCAGAGCCTTGACTTTTACAGCATCTCTAAGGTAAGGCTCTCCATTCCACTGAAGAATTAACCTTTTTGCCTAAAAGCTTGATGTTGCAACCTTCATCATACAAGTACCCTAGGGAAGGTGGACAGTTAAACAGTGTCTGAGACTAGGACAAAACTAAGGATGAAATTTGACTGGATTAACTTTTGTATTTTGAATGCTAGACTGAGTAGTGTTCTGAACCAAGAAATTTATGGATAGCCCTAAAGCAAAGCTAAGCATCTTGTATGCCAGCTCCTCAAAGAAACAATTCACAGGTACTTACCTAAAACCTACTGAGTCATACACAACCAAGACCCATGTGGACATGGAGACAAACCCCCTCATAGATTACACAGCATCTCAGTAGTCCACTGAATGCATTATTTCAGTAGCACTGTCTCATTTCAGTACAGGTTCTTAATATTGTCTTTAAGTCATCCACAGTACAAAACACTACTACTGTTCAGGTGGCAAGTGAAGTTTAAGGGAGATACTTTACACAGGAGATAAAACAACTAAGTGCTTAATGCATGGTCAAGCATATTACCTCTCACTGATTCTTCTCCTCAAACCCGAAAAGCTACAACAGGAGCCAAGATCCATTCTACCCAAGTTGCCTGAGCATAAGGCAAAGCAACAGGGAGGACAATTTCACACAACCCACCTACAGGCACTTAGATAAGCTGGAGCAACTTCACCTCCTTTACAATCAACATACAGAGACAAGCTCAGTGAAAGGCTAATTCAGATCAAATAATGCTAAGGCACTTGCCGGCATGGTTTGTAGCAGGGATGTTTCTCTGCCAATTCCACTGAAGAGACAGGGACTGATTAGCCAGTTAAAATAAGATGCCTAAAGGTAGATGGTGAAAATACCATCCTAACTTCTAGATCAAACAAGCTCTGCTTGGTATGTAATGCTTGTTAGGATGTGAAAAGCAGGCAGCTACAGCACCCTTTTTGACCCTTCAATTAAGTTAGGAAAAAAAACCCATGGGTGTTTTAAATTTAGAAACAGTCAACAGCTAGCACTGCTCTTTTAATTCAGAGAAAAGATACTAGTAACAACTCTTAACACGTTGGCTTATTAGTGAGCATGAGAATACCTAGCTTTTGAAAAGTTTAGTTCATGACAAAGGCTGAATTATCAGAATAATGCAGAGCACAGGGTAAAAATGAAGTATCAGCAGATTAAACTTTTTCTCTGTGTTCTGCAAGACACTTTACATTCAGCAGAGGTGCAAGAGCAACTTTTGCATGTCTTACATAATGAGTTCAAACAAATCAAAAAGAGAGGCTGAGTTAAATATCTGTAAGTTTCTTCTCAATATTATAAATACATTAGAACTGTGAATCAGAAGCACTACTAAGGCATCAACTTAATTTCAAGTGTTTAACCACAGCTTTAATTTTTGCTACAAAGCTAGCAGACTCATAGTTAGGTCTTACAAAAATTCTAACTGAAAAATCAATTCATTTTTAGAAACATGAGACAGTGATGCACATTTATTGTAAAGGTTTTAATATATTACAAGTTTAAGCCACTGTAATAAGCAATCAACACACTAAAATTTGTATCAAAAAAGATACTCTTTACCATCACTATAAATATAGCAGCAATTTAATTAATTCACAACAGCAAATTCATGACTTAACTTTCCTGTATATTTTAACTTATTGTCAAAGGCAATCTCAGAAGTTCACCTAAAATTGTGAGCACCAAGCAGTACAAATGGTCAGCTATACTGTAAAAATTAGACTCTCTTATCAATATAAAGTGGTAATTACGTATTTTTGCTTTAGTTAGAGACATACTCAAGATTTTTTACCATTCAGACAAAAGGACTTCATACTACACATACAAGTTTTGCACATTCAGAACACACAAAATACAAGTCTGTCACTGATCTCCATCTTCACAAAATAGAAAATCCACCTCTTTCAAGGACGCCAGGTGAATAATAAGGTCTAACCATGAAAAGAAATGCAGGCACTTGCTCTTCAGCCCAAATTCAGGTACCTTTCAAACAGCATGAAACTAGTGATTTTTCATCCAGCTCTGCGAAAGAAGGAGCATCCTACTGATGGGGTCGAAACCCACTACTTGTCTCGGTGGCCAAGGCTAGATTCCTCCTGCAGAACTACGAAGAGAAGGAATTGTTGCCACCTCAGCAGCACGCAATCCCGGGAATACAAAGGGGATTCCCATTGTCATAGTCTTCATCTGCAGCTGATCATCACCAGCACTAGCAAGGCAGTAGCTTGCGCAGTTATCTCCACAGCGGGCAATGTCACAACCCGACCAACAGCACAAACTACTACCTCAGCCAGGGCCCTGGTGCTCCCGACCCCTTCTTAAGGGGGAAACAAGCAGGCAGACAACACAGCAGCGACAAATGAAATTAGAGGGAAAAACAGAAGAAAGATAAACGGGCTCTGAGGTCTTTTGATGATGCTCGTCTCCTTTATCTGCTGCAGACATCAACCAGACTCTTCTTGCCTGACTGTGAAAAGCAAGGGGAAACCCCGCCCAGCTCCCTCCCCAGATTTGCCCTTTTCCTTGCATGACCTGAAACCGACGGGAAGAGCTTCATTTATCAGATACATTACAGACCCCAGCTGGTACAGTAAAGATCACGTTTAATTTCAAACAGCCACAGTTCCGCAAGCCT
>WBMY01010831.1:268830-341914 GCA_013397315.1 Donacobius atricapilla | reverse complement strand
GGCAGCAGCGGACCCGCACGCCGCCGAGAGCGGCAGCGGCACCCGCACCGGCACCGCCGGGCTGGCCCCGCACGGGCCGCTTTGGGGCGGGGATTTTTACCTCCTCAGCCCGAGCGACACAGCGGGAACAGGTTTTCAGGGTACTTACAGTTCCTTCCGTGGCCCTGGACTTTTAATTTGGAAGCTCTTTTCTTTCTAAATATAAACAGACTCCATTACGATTATTCCACAGAAACTAACCTCAAAGAAACCTACTGTGAACCTCATTTCTGATTCACGAAAGATATAAATACTGACGTTCTTACTGTTCTATCTGTCCTTCACCACCGACACATCTATGAACAAATCTACCGAAAAAACAGTTACCAGCACACCAGAGGGATTAGACTGGAAGAGTTAAAAATAATTAAAATGTGTTATTGTGTTTACAAAAACTATATTAACATCAGTGGTGCAGAATATGGAAATAAGAATACAGACAATAGTCTTGAAGTTTCTAATGCAGAAATCTATCTACAACATGGGTTAAGAAGGAAATGCAATGTCTTTTATGACAACTTGCAACAAATTTGCAGTTGAGAAAGTTGCACTGGAAAGGAGCCAAATGATAGCCACCTTAGAGACAAAGATAAAATACATTACAATTAGGTAGTTCCCCCTTCTTGAGTTGGTACCTACATGAAGCATCAGGCACAATCCGATCACAGATCTCTTGTTTAAAATGCATTTAAAACAGTGACATTCTGTTGGAGAAAACATGCTAAGAGATTGTGTATGATGAGGTGATCTGAAGATCATGTGCTTTGATAACACATGGCATGTTAAAGAACATTCTACAGCTGAGAAAATGGAGGTATCCAGTAACTCTGAGTCCTTTACTTCTGGTTCTGGAAGGGACTGTTTGATCTCCTCCAGACTGCTTTCTCTCAATTCCTGTTTTCCTCTGTAAATCCATATTTCTCACAGGGACAGTCAGACTTAATTGTTGTTTTTCATGAGGTCAGTTAAGTATTACAAATGTGGATGCACTAAGGAAATGTATGTTCTGTTCCTACTCAGTTAAGTTAGTGTACACATAAAAACAGAGTTCTGAAAAAGAAACACAATTTAAAATTGGGATGTTTAGGCGTTTATTAAAAAGAAAAATCAGAAGATAGATATTTTCATACTTTTTTTTCCTATTAAATATTATCAGATTTATTTTAAGTATATTACAGAATACATTAGCAGTGGAGAAAACCCCTCCAAACTTAGACTATTAGAGTTTTTATTTAATTCTGGGTTAATTTTACCTTTTTTTTAATGTGCTCCCTTCTAAGGCCACCTCAACTATAATGTAAAGCAACTTTTACACAAGACTGTCTATTACAGTAGATCCCGGAAAGCAGTGAAAAATTACCTAAAAGGTTAGGAAATATGCCAGGATGCAGCTGGATACAGGCACCAGTCTGCAAGCTTTCAATCCCTAATGTTTGTTGGAGCCACCCACCTTGCTGATTCATGCTGTAATGCAAAGCTCTGAAAGATTTTGAGGATGGGAGCCCTAGTTACTTTCAGTAATTCAAGTTTTGTTTACCAAGAGTGTAAATGTGCAGGGACTTTCCAAGAACTCATGTATACTGGTAAGTATTTTCTCATTTTCCTAAGAGATGACAAATTCAAATGCCAAAAACAAGAATTCAGGCACCCAAGTGGACAGTATCAGAAGTAACTGTAACCTTGCTGACCTGAAACACCTGTGAAAAAAGCAGCAGTTAAATGCAATATATAAAACAAAAAAAAAATCTGATGAGTGTACAAATGTTTACTTCTGTTTACTGAGTTTATCAAGACAGTAACACCATGTACTCATCCAAATTGGGCAACCAATTGAAAACCAAGACAGATCAGTAGCAGGGAGAATTCAAGGCTCAAAAAGAGCTCAGCTTTGTACAGTAACAGTAACTGTAGATCTCTTAACTCTTCATGCAATTATTTAGAGTAATGCCATGACTACAAGGAAGTCACAGCTGTTGTCCCTTGCAGACAGAGGGTACAACAGATAAATATTTGACCATTATCTCCACCCAGGAAAAAAACAGGCAAGCTTTAGAGCAAGCCCTTACAAAGGATAAGTAAAAACCCAAAAGGCAAACAAACAAAGGCCACAAAGAAGATGCTCTTAGGGGAACTCAAAAATCCTGTAGCACCATCAACACGTTGCAATAGCAAAGTCAACTGCTTTTACTATGGCTCTCTCCTCCATCTTGAGATGTCTTAAGTAAGTAAACTGAAGAAAACACCATGAAACACCAGATGCCTAAGGAAGTTGTCCTATGCTCTGGTAGTAAGAACTGTCACTTCCACATAGCAACTTAGATGACCTTTTAGGATGGAACAATTCTACTGCCAGGCCTGCCTATTTTGTCTTCCCTGACTGCAAATGAAAGCCAGGCTATTTAATCTTGTGGTAGATCTCAAAATTTTAGTTAACCTAAATCTCAGAAATCCAACTTGTGTATCTCAAAGCAGACACTCCATACTGCCTCTCAAGTCTGATTACAGGAGGAATGATTTCTGTCAAAAGTGACTTCTATTTAATAATGACAAAAATAAACAAGAAACTACATTTTAAGCCTGATTTTGCATCTGCATTCATCTCCTCTATTATTATTTCATTACCAATTATTTAAATGTTTGTTTGCAATTAAATGTAGTCCCACTAAGTTGGTAACTTTTTAAAACTAGTTTCTAAAACATTTTACATAGCTAAGATTATATTGCTTGTTAGATGCTAAATGGTTACATTTTATTTGAAAACATCTGAGTACATTTTTTGATTATTTAACACTTCACTAGTTGAACAAGAGCTATGTTTGGATTCAAAGTACAATAATAGGAAAAATGGCATTCAAAATAATTCTTAGATGGATCTCTTTTAAACTGTATGTCCAATAATCATGGATGTATTTGATACATCCACTAAACACATTTTGTTAACAAAGAGTACAGAACTGATTTTTTTCTGGTTGCCACTGCCTTCAGCTTTTAGAGAGAGCAGATTTTACCTTCACAGGTCTATCTTTTGTATGGAAAAGGAAAAAAAAATGGCAGAACTTTTTAAATTCCTATCCCATTTCCAAGTTTAACCTAGTTGTTTAAATTGAGTTGGTTAAAGTGATATTAAACTGCAAGAAAGAGCTACTACTATCAGACTAAAGTATAGCACTTCAAAAACTTGCCTCCCATTCTAACTCTAAAAAGAGGGAGGGGTTTGTGCTACTCCATCAGTTCATGCATTCTCTTTGAAACTTTGGCTACAAAACTGCTTAAAATTTTAAGACAGTATAGTGCACGCAGCTGTAACAGATGTTAATAATTTTGCATTTTGAGATAAAAAATTTAAGTAACTGTTTTAAGATAAATCTTTCTTTCCTCATTTGTTCTAGGGTAGTGTAGAGTCTAGAGCTCATTTTAGTGGTAAGGTAGTACTGTACTTAGCTTCACCAAGCCCAGAAACATGAACAGATATTCAGTAATAGATCTGCAAGTAATAGTCATGTTGTACTCCAGAAACCGGTTCTTTGTACATGTACATCCCAGCAGTACTGTGAACTTAATATTCCTGTTCCCTTCCATGTTTTCTCATGACAGACATTGATCAAAACCAGACTGCTCTCTGGGCTCTCTCTGAATTGGTGGCAATCCAGTTTTGACTGCCATTTTTTTATGGAGCTTCTCAGCCCCACCCCTCATGACCAGGGATGTGATGGGGGGCAGAAGCATGAGTTTTCTGGCAAGGAAGCCAGAAACATAAGCAATTCCTTAGCAACTTTAATTGTTCTAAGTAAGAAACAGTTAACATTAAAAACATCAGACTGAGTGATATCAGGCTTCAAGTTTCCAGCCACCACAGCCTGATGAACTTCTGCAGTCTTGACGTAGCTTCTGCTTCGGAGATACCACTGGAGACTCGTGTCAAGTCTAAGGCAGATACTTTGTGCAGAGAACAGCAGGAATGACTCCAGTTTGAAGATCAGGGTGTTCAGTAACAAAACTGTGAAGATGCCAGATACCTGATTTCCGAGGGCTGTCCCTTATTTAATTATTGGTAATCTCTTCTGAAAACAAAATAGACTAAGGGGCCGATGCCTTGGAGTATGTTTCAACATCACAATAGTCTTGATTGAAGAAAAATATGGCAGCTGTACTTAACTTATTCTTTCCATAAATAATACATTTTAGGTGAAAAGAGAACTACACTGCTGATAAATGAGATTACTTATGAAGTAAGCTCTTAAGGCAGGCATCTGGATGACCAGTGGAAATAAATGTGTTAACACAGAGAAAGAAAAGTTTACCAAGCTGATTATAAAAATAAGCTTATCTGAGAGTTCCTCTAAACATAGATAATAAAGTAAATTCAAACAATGAATAATCTCATCTCTTGCTCGTGAAATCCTATAGTTAGCACAGTACTCACACTGGCAAATCTTATCCTTTTTATCTGTTGTTTCATAATCAAGACATAAATTCATAAATAAGGAGCTTAGAGAAAGAAGGATCAGCTTTTAGCATGTTACTCTTTGATAGAACACAAGGACATCACAAAGATGATCTTAAAAATGCTGAAGTTACTCAGGTTAGCTCTTTAAATATCAGGAAGAAATACTTCAGGCCCAGTCAATTTGACATGGTAATCATTTTCTCTCCTGTTTCCTTTTTTCTAGGCAAGCTTCTTCAATCTTTGTCACTCATATCAATTGCACAAGCAATAGAATGGAGGTAGATTTCTGATGTTTTTGATTAGCCATCACCATAACAAACCCCAAAAATTCAACATACAGATCACAGCTCTGAATGAAACACCATCACCTGTGTAAACAGCCATACCCTTTTAGGTAGTCAGCATTTTGTAAGTGACAAACCTTTTACTACTTATGCATTTATTCTCTGTTAGCTGACAAGTGTATCTACTTTCATCCCTATCTGTTAACACTCATCTTTGGTGGTATTATCTGAATTCCTATCTTTCATAGGCCTCTCTGTGTTTATAGTCAATGAAATTCCTCGTTTAACTGAGCCAGTCTCTTAATACAGCTTGTCTGGCACATACTTTCAGTCACGACTTTCACATCTCCAAGAAACTGTCTTATCTCCTCATTCCTCTCTTACTTCAGAGTTGTCTTCTGTGAGATTTTACTTATCAGTTTTCTGTGGTCTGCCTTCTTCAAGTCCAGTCATTTTTATTTTTAGGTTCTCCCTCTCCCCCAAGAATTGCGAATATTTAATTTCACTTTCTTTCTTTCAAAATTGTCTTAAACCACCCATCCAATACTTTGCTCTCTTGCTGCTGCTGTAGTCATTCTTGAGCCCAGCAATTGGTTCCTAGTGGGTGTAATGTTATCTGTCCTAAATTAGACAGCAGTTAGATACTTCGAATATGACATAAATCTGAACACTGCAACGAACTCTCAAGAGTATCTACTCTCCAAATGAAATATGTGTTCTACACTGACAATTATTTTTAATGGACTTGTACTTGCCTTGATATACAAAATGTGGTCTAGACAAAGAGTCATTGCCTCCATAAGTTACAACTGAAGCACGCACAAAAAGTATTGTCAGAAGAAGGGGGTGAAAAACCTAGGGAGAAAAGAAGCTCTTCTTGCGATATAAAAATGTCATATCAATATTTTGCTGATGGTTAAATGGTTTTCACCTACAGATATAGACCATGTCTATGCACTATTTTGGATTCTGATTCAAACAAAACCTACATGCTAGAGTTGCCTTATTTGGAACTTTCTGACATGCCCCACTCTAAGCTGTTTTACTGGGCCTGTAGCAGTAGCACAGTCAGAACGTGCACTGCTCACAAGGCAGCTGTGCACAGCAATTTCTTCTCACGCTTGTAGGGTCTCACCTTTTTCAGGAGGTCTGAAGCTGAAGGTTGCCATACAGAAAATGAGTAGCTAGCTGCAAATGTGAGGTGAACAACTATTGAAGAGACACAGAACTGAGCTGTACAGAAACAGATGAGTACAAAATGTGCTTTCCTTCTCCCTCCCCCCAAGAACACTCATATCTTGTGCTTCTAAATGAGTTTCTGTAAAATACACCGATGACTAGTACTTGTGTTTGCCATTGTGAGGAAAATAAAGGCATTAGCCTCACTAAAAGTATCTTGCCTGGAGTGTTCAAGGCCAGCTGTGAGAAGATTTGCTCTTTGGCAAGAAGAAACAAGTCAACCTGGGTAAAAAAAGAACCCTATCTACAGAGCACTCAAGTTTCACAGACATACTCTTACTTACTCTTGTAAATAACTAGCAGTGACCACGTGTTTCATGTGGTTTAATGTCCAGTAACATTCCACAGTTCACCAATAAAGCAGGTGGAGAAGCAGCCTCATGTATGAGGGAACAAAACAAATGTCCAGTTAGATAACCATCTCTGATGATAAGCAAATAACTACTGTAGGTTACTTCTGGGAATAAGACTTTGTCCCAGCTTGAGACATCTGTGATTTTTTCATAATCAGTTACTATGCAATCTTAAATCCTCATGTACATTAAGGCAATGGTCATGGCACTGAGATGTACAAGTTTTCCCACGTAATCCAAAATCTTGATATGAACATCCTAATAATCTAATCATTTTCTCTTTGGATTCCCATCCATATGGGGTTTTTTTGAGGTTGTGAACAAGAAGGAAAAAGGTGAAGATTGTGGTAACATTTAGTAAGCAATTAATGTTTATCTTCTAACTTCCAGCTGACATATTTCTATACAGTCAGCTGCACCACTTTTCTAGGTGACTTCAGCGACATACTGCAGACCTCATCCTGAAAATGTCCACAGGTTTTAATTCTCATGACTAAGCAACCCTACAGATTTGAAATTAACTTGGACATGAGTCTACTCAACAGGTAATGTTAAATTCATTCAGTTTCTTCTGGAACAAGATTTACCTTGCTAGAAACATGTAAAAATGTGAGATTTAAATATTCAAAAAATGCTGCATGTCTCGAAGAAGCCCTAAGAATGTTTGGTAAAAAGTACAAATAAAAAAAAAAATTGATAATTCAAGTTGGAAGAAATATTTGAGTATTGGACAAGAAGGCACAGTAAAGGGAATAATTCTTTTTCGCAGACAAAATTAATCAATGAGAACATTTTCTAAGCTAAGTAGCTTTGTTTTTAGTTTTCAAACGATTTATACAAAGCACAAAAAAGTAGTTTTAATACAGTCAACCTTAGATTGCATATCCAAAACCTGCCTCAAGTAGCACAAATATTATTCATGTTGTAATTAAGAGGAAAGGATGGTAAGTTAGCTCATTGGTAGTTTATTTCAAAACCTTTTGAAGATTAATATTCATATGTGTAAAGTAGTCTAAGCTCTAGCAAGAAAGACTCATGCACCCCTTTCTGAATTACAGAAAAAGATGAAGATTTGCCTCAACAGACAAATGCATCTGTATTATTGCTGAAAAGTCCATTTGAAACTAATTAGAAACAAATTCACCTATAGCTTGGACTGCACACCTATATATTCTAAAACAAATTAATTGCCTTCTTTCCTGCCCTACAGTTTGTTTCTTTAATGACCTCAACTTATCTTCCACTAATTAGGAGAGCAGTTGTCAGGTTTTCACTTTCAGAGTATGGATGATGATGTTACTTGTGTGTAAGATCCAGTTCTGCAGTATACTGGAACTGCTCCTCCGGAGAAAGTATTTTGACTTGAATTCTATTAACAAGAAGCATTTGTTTCCTTAATGTAAACTGTGTGTTCTCTTAAAACTATTCAGGTTTGACAATTAAGTTCCATGCAACTTTGGTAACAGAAATATGCAAGGTCTTGAAGCCTCTTTAATATTTACCATACTTTGAAAAAGCAAGCTTTTAAAAAGGACCATAAATTGGAGACTTGTGGGAGGAAGTTGTCCAAACAATTGCCTGGAGAACATTATTCATGCAGGGTAACCCTGACCAGTTCATCGCACCCTCAGCTTGAAGCTTCTACAACTTTTACACCTATTCACATGTACCAATCAGTGTTCCTTTCGCAAGGAAAGTGCAAAGCAAACAGATGTAATACCATTTCTTATGCATGACAATCTTTTAATATCTACAAAAGACTTGAAGAAACAAAAATCTAAAGGTAAGCTCTGAAATTCTGAAATCCATAGAAAGGCACCTGTCTTTTTTTTTTTTTTCCACATTTGGCCTTTGTGCTTTCACATCACAGATTAAAAACGTGATTACAGGTGAAACATTATTGAAATAAAAATTCATTAAATAAGAGTTTAAATGCTAGATCACAAACTTTAAAAACAATACTACTAAAAGTTGTTTCCTTCAATAGTGTATTATGTCAAAGTGAAACAAATTCACATTTACTTAATGACAAATTTTACTGCATTTCTAATTGAGTAACTATCTTCAAAAATACACTTCTCATGGTTTTTATCAGACACAGTTTATAATTAAAAGATTAGAACAATTTGTTTGGGTTGAAAAGACGTTACAAAATAAAACACTTAAAATTATTGAACAAAATATTACAGCCAGGTATTTTAGATATTTGAACTTGCCTTTCCTGGGTCATGATTCAAAGACTCTGGTACTTGCCAAGAAGGTCAAAAAAGGCTAACAACCCTCAAATACATTTGTTTTCTTTTTAAGCAAGGCTGCAACTGCAAAAATGGATAGAGTTAAATAGAAAAAACATCTTGAAACAAATTTATTATGAAGTGAGGTATGGTAGTGTTGAAGTGCTACAGTGGCTTTCTGCATATTCAAACTTATTTCAGGTCAGCTACTCTGAAGTTTGAGATCAGCAGACTATAACTGCTTGCTTCAATCTTTTGTTATATGACCCTTTGCAGATGTCCAATGGCCACAAAGAAGATACATTCAATTAAGCAAAAACTAACATGATCAGATATGAATGAGCATATCTGGCAATTTAGAAGGCAAACTGTAAGTAAAAATGCAAGCATACAACTTATTCATAATAAATACATTTTCAAGCATTTGACATTATCAATATTTTTAAAAGAATTTAAATAATAAATGCAACTATTTTATACATAACTGTACCATTTATTATACACACAAGTATATCAGTTCCCTTTGTTTACAAAGGCTGGTTACAGATATATGGAATGTTACAGTACCATCTTGCATAAAATTTTAGTACAATTCGTACTTCAAAAAAGGGTGCAAAACACCAGCCTAATAAATCTGACTGAATTGAAATATTTTTAATTACATCATTAACACATACACAACAAGCTGTACATAAGCCCACTTTTCAATCACCACTTCAAGATACTGTAGCAAGTACATTAGATTATAAATGATTCCAACTAGTCAGTTAAATTTATTAAACGTTTGCACTGCTACTCACTCTGGAACCTTTGAGATAAAGCCTGTATTCATGACTTACTGAGCTCTTGTTAGTACAGTTAAGAGGCAGTCAGCACTGGTTGCCAAAGTACTAGTCACAAGAGATTTCCGCAGAGAAACTTCACCCAGGAGCACACATTTTTGGATATTCCCTTCAAGAATAAAAAAGAAGTTTTATGGGGTCAAGACTCTCCATTCTGTACCTTGGCTGCTGGTGGATGCATGAAGTCCTTAAAGGGAACAAGTGCCTCCTTCAAAGCCGAGCACACTTCTGAGGATGAGCAGGAGATACATTCTACTAAAGTCGGGTACAAGGCAATAACTTGTGCCCATGTGCTAGAATCAACTGCAAGGAAGAAAAGAACAGACTGAATCACTTACCACTGTCCAAATACTGACAATAGATTTTTTTCCAATACCTCTAAGTAATGGCAGATTCACAGCATGCCTAAACATAGGTACTTAGTGCTATACAGACACTATGGCATCCACGCAGGGCACTCAGGATTTCACATACAGCATTACACACACAGACCAGGATTTCTGCAGAACTACTTGTTTTTTCAGCTGCAGCCAGAGGACATATGGGATAATATCCTTAAAGTGCTGCTACACACCTGTGTTTCTACATGAGTCATTCACTGTGTCTGGGATGAAGAACTGACAAATTTAAGATAATACCTCTATTCTATCTATAATACACATGCATTTTCTGCCTGCTGTTCTCACCTATTGACAGAAAAACTGAACTGGATACACATTTCACTTTTAGAAAATAGTCAACAATGAGACTTTCAACTGATTTCAGATCATTTCAGATTACAGGAGCTACAGAAAGCAAAGGTAGAAACACTGGACAAAGACAAAAAGTATCCATGGTAAAGCTTTGTTAGTCCAACAAGAAAAATTAAACATTGTAGCATGATTCTTATTATAATGTTACTTCCTTGCTTACTTCTGTTTTAGCTCTGCTCTCAAAAGAGATCAAACCCCTGGCTTCAGACAACATTTATAATTATCTTAAATAAATAAAATTATTAAAAGGTAGAAGAAATAGGAGTGAAATGATTCTGTAATTTGTCCAGTGGTTCTCTTTCTAAGAAAGTGTGTGGGAGATTTGGTAAAAATTGCTGCATATGGACAAAGGGAATGACATCTGTCATTGCAGGAAGAGGAATATGGCAAAAAGTCCATCTGAGTTGATTTCTCTACCACTCCAAGGGGAAGACACCAAAGTAGCACTTTGGTTAGCTTCAGGGTTAGCCAAAAGGCTATAATTATGCATCCTGGCATAGTTTTGCCTGCACACTTTTGTCATGAACCTCGGAAACCACATCATCATAACCCTGGGATGCTCAGTGATGATGCAAATGAGGCACTGCCTCTTTCCAGAAACCCACCTGCCTGTGTTTTCCTGGAAAAGGCTGGTTGGTTTGTTTGTTTGTTTCAGGATCAAAAAGGGGTTTTTTTTCTGTTCCTCCTAGTATCAAAGGCAGGGAGGTAGAGGGAAATGTTATATACACAATTCTGTTAGAATTTCAGAGTCCAATACAGTGGACTTAATCAAGACTCATGATTAAGTTTCCTTCCAAGAACTCTCCAAAGGTGCAGGAGGAACAGGATAGGTGATTTTAAGTGAAGTTGAGGTCTTTCGTTTGATTCAGTCCTTTAAAAATACATCTGTCAACCTTCAGGCATCAATGAGCTAAGCTCAGTCCAGGGGACAGAAAATAATAGAGCAGGAAGGGAGGGAAAGTAAGACCACAAGTGTAAGTATCTACCAGCCTATCCATGCATTTAACTTGTACACTCTAATTGCAGAGTGCCCCTATGTGAACAGGATCCATAGCAACCCAAAAAGGTATCATGAAAAGAAAAAAGGATCTAGCCAAGCTTCATACATTTAAGAATTCCATTAATATTTTATGGATGGGGCATTTCCTTTGTTTTCAGAAGATGCTAAGCTTTATCTAATAAAGGGCATCATAAACAGAAGTTTTCTCCTTTATTAAAGATATCTTATGCCCTTGTATTTTTAGCCATACTGGAAAAACTTTGTGGGGTTTCTTGCCACCTACCTGTCACCTACAAATATAAAGAATTACAGAATACTGACTCTTACAGAATACACTTTTCTTTCAAATTTGTGGGAAAACTACTAAAGGAAATAATAAATACATCTTTGGGGCAGATACAATGTTATCTTGTTTGGAACCATGTTATTTAACGATAACTTACCATTTTCAGGTTGAGTCTTTTTAAGTGAATCTATGAGAGTACTGACAGCTTTTAAAACAAATATGATTTCTGTTACTTGCTGCCTACAAATGAAAAAAACGCAAATAGTCAACTACTCATTTTTGTTTCAAGAATGTAAGTTTAATAGAAAAAGTTTCCCACCATCATTGATGTTGTCTCAGCTAGGACAGCTTTAACTTCGATACAGTAACACCACACAAATCTCAGTCTGAAAGCACTCATATCGAAGTATGTGATAAGGCTAACATAATCAATTTCCACATTCATGATCAAAACCTTCAAAAGTGAAGTGAATTTCAAGTAAGTTTCCATTTTAAAGAATTTCTTAGTTTTTTGGTCTAATTTTTCCCTTTCAAGAACAATTACTTGAGTAATGATTCACAATATTGCTGTTTGGATGTTTTATTTTTGAGGCGATTCTACTCACCTGTCAATTTAGAAACTACACATAGCTCTACTGGGAATGAAAGGAAATCAGATTTCAGAAATATAATGCTAAAGATATGAAAAACGTTGTTTCAATAACTGAAAACTGTTGTAACAGCACAGAATATGACCATTGTTACTTAAAGGTTTTTCAAAAAAAAAAAGGGTACCAGCATTTTCTCTAAAGTATCTTCCCCATAGACATTTCCCTGCCTTTTAAATTTCATTCTCTCCCACCCCCTCATTTTTTTCATGACTAAGAGAGATTTTGAATGCAAACTTCTTCTCATAAAGTCCTGGTAATACCTTTATTTTCTAAAGACAATGCACATACCGTGGAAGAGGACACTTGCCACTCAATCTCTCATCTTCTATGTAGCGATGCAATACATCCTGTGACCTTTTCAAGAGCACAGAAAGTGCCATTCTAGAGATGTAGCCTTCTTGAGGAGTTGTGACTTTATTACTGAATGAAAACTGGAGCAGTGTTTCAAAACACACCTTAGAAAACTCCTCTCTCATTCGAATATCTATTTCAGCTTCTGTCAAAGTAAAATTATGCATTTCAATTGTGCAATGTGCATGATGCTGCACGATTTCAATCCATTTATTATACGTAGAGAAAAGGTTATCACTCCTCTAGTATTAAAAAATATTAACAGTGATAAGAACGGGTATTAGAAATACATTCTAAGAAAAAATGACTGTGCAAAAATCATAATAGTTCCGAACATAAGAGGTGAATTATGCCATATTCTCAGTAACGTCATATACCTGACATCACTTTAATTATAAAATACACGAAACAATTTAAAAACACCAAACTCAATCCTACATCATAAATACTCGTATTTGGTACTGCACAATTTAAGTATTTTTTATCTAATGGGTTATGTTCAGTTTTTTCATCTTTCCAAAAACCCCTACAAATATTTTTTCTTAAAGGCTGAGAAGGTGTCTGGCTAGGTACACCATATAGTTACACTAAGGTCATTTAGGTTTTAAGAACAGGATGTCTGTCTTACATTTGTCTGAAATGATTATTAGAACAGGTACAAAGGAAAATAAACTATGTAGAAAGTAACAGAAGTTCAATACATATATGATACTATCCAAGCAGTAAGAAAGTAATTTTTAAAAAACTGCAAGGCAAGGAAAGCTTGGCAACTTCCACAAAATATACTTTATAAAAAAAGTTGGATATCAAACAGTCTATACTGAATACGTCCCAGGGAGCTTCAAGTCTTTATCATAATAAGTACAGTCAACATTTTAATTATTTTCTAGTAGATTTAAACACTGATTTTTGTCATTCAGTACCATACCTGTAAAGGAGGATGACTGAGAATGTATTGAGCCTTTATTGAGCATAGTCATTATCTGACCAACAAATTCCTTAGGAATAAAATTAGCATATGGTAGTATCTCTGTGCTGATAAGCTGCACCACCTAAAATAAATTACATATATTTATATTGGTTTTCTAAATACTAAAACTGTAAATCTAATATGAAGAAACATTTAACAAGAGAAAAAAAAGCCTTATTACAAAAAAGCCTTCACAAAATCTTCTATTGCTATCATTTAAAATTTGCAGATATGTCCAAAAGTGTGGTCTTACATGGGACATTAAACATGAAATAAATACCCTTCCCCCTGCCACTTTTGCCAAAGTTTCTGATCAGATTTCAAATGACATTTGAAGTATATTCTTCAAGTCAAACTTACGGTTTTGAAAAGAGAAGATCTGCCATTAGGAATCTCTCTCTCCCTCCACTGCAATTCAATACCCTCTCTATGATATTAACACACATACCCATCCCTAACAGTGTGACATCTGCAAAGCAGAACAAGTGTGTAATTATCTCAATGAGCTTAAGGCAATACACATTAACAGAAATGCTCTCTATCCTTGTCTTGATGCTCCCGTTCGGGAACAAAATGGGTTTAGATCTCCAGAAATTAAAGCACTAGATTTGAGAGTTCTGCTCACTGCAGGCAGGACCACTCTCACTTTTTGTCCAGATATTTTTGTGACCCAGCCACCCCTCTGGAAAGATGACGGGTGAGGAAACCACAGATACTGCCATGTCTTCTCTGCAACTCCTTTTGCTTTGTACCCCTAATCTATGTTCTGCCACATTCTTTTGTCCAGGAGTGAAAGGAAGGAAGTCCCTCCTCACTTCAGGTATCATCTTCTCCTAATTTTCTTCAGCCATATGCAACAAAACATTATCACTTTACAATTACAGTGACCTCTGTGCTGCACAAACTACCTATAGTTTCTTCATTTATGCCCAAGCTTCTCAGTACAGAGAACACATCTTAAGAGCAAAAATGTCTAAGTAAAAATGAATTTTTGCTGACTGCCCCCTCAACACAGAAGGCACTCATTTCAGGTTTAATTGTCAGCTTTCTCTGTGGTCTACAATTACCAGTGTAGACTCAGCAATAACATAATAAATAAGGATCACATAATGAGTTAGAGGCAGAAACACATTCTGGTTTAGCCAGTCTATACTGTTTCAAAGTTGAGATGACAAGAAGTAGTTTTTAGTATCCCACTTCCTACTTTTTGCATCACCCTGAAGCAGCTGAATTCTGGACCTATGAACTTCCTGCCTTGTTTTCAAAAATGAAAACAATATCACAGAAAAAGTAATAAAAGGGTAACTTTTCAAGAAATTATTTCAGAACAAAATGCAATTTGTGAATGTCATTAACTCGTTCATTTCAACAGTGCATTTGTTATAGGCTCCTTACCTCAACATCAATACTCTCATTCTTCTGAAATTCTTGAATTGAGAGATTATCCGGAGGTGTACTAAAAATAAACATACTATGTTATACTTTAAATTTACAACATATGTAAGGAGCTAAGTATGGGAAAGTGCATTATATTTACAGTTATTACATGCATCAAGTTGGTACTATTATATGGTAATGATTAATGATCACAAGGTCAGGTTAGATGGAGGGTTTGAGCAACCTAGTCTTTTCACTCACTATGCAAGAAAAATACTTTTGAGTTTCAATGGTACATCTTAATTTTTTTTTTTTAATTTTACATTTTCTTCTGCATTAATGAAACATTTTTCATTAATGGGATCTTACCATGTCCTTTTCCCCTGCTAGCTAAAATAATGTATTTGTTCTCATTCTTAATGAATTTTATTAAAAGAAAAACCCATTTTACAAACAATAGTTTTCAAGAAATTTAGAACTTTCTGGAGTTCTTCCACTCTCTCGCTCTTTCTCCCTCTCTACATATATGAATTTATTTTCAGATTAAATGTCCAGAAGTGAGTCAACAGACCCTGTGGTGGGTAGTTCAGAGCTAAGCACATGCTCATGGGCAAGGCAGCTGCCCAGGATAGGGCTGTGGATCTGTGCCAATCTTGTCCTCATCAGGGTACTCCTCCAGGCTTGTCTCCTCTGTCCCATTGCCAATTTTACTGGAAGCTTAAGAACCTTGAAGGTTTTGAAATCACATTCAAATCTGATTCGTTTAGCTGAGAGACATTTTGTTTTGCATGAGTTTTTCTTCCAGTGCTCCTGCATGTTGCTGACAAAGACAAGTAAGATTTTTCTGAGATAGGCTTTTTCCCCTCATCTTCTGAATACCTAGCATAACACACCAGAAGATCAATCTTCACACCTACAGCTAATTTTCAGTTTTGACAATTAGGAATATATTATGTATGTACCGATGTTTCTGCTTGAAAAATAAATATATCTCCTAAATATAGCTCCTCAAAGAGACTTTATGCAGATAAAGCCTAGATCACTTTATCCATGAAATGGACATGTGGTACATGTATGGCTAGAAAAAACAGAAAGAATAAAATATGCAATTATTGTATTTATTCCTGGGTTGTGTATTAGGCAGTCAGGAAGTTTGGAATTTTATGCTGAAAACACAGAATAAAATAACGTATTAAGTAGCTGTTCAGTCAGTACCTTTTCTAACACAGAGAGTTGTTAAGTATGCAAAACCTTTAAACCGTAATGTAAGCTATTATGATGCACAGAAATCCAGGCCATGCTGAAATACATGGGAAGATTTCAGTCTGACACTTCCTGATTTATGACTCACTTTCTGAGCAGAGGTTTACTTAGAAAGGTGTTAAGGCTTTTCTGCCCAAGCATCCGTATCTGATCTACCTTATCTTCTACATATTTGTTCATGTGGCAAATTATTCCCAAGTAAATAGATTTTTGTTTATATGGAAACATCTATCTAGGGCCCAAATGCTTTGCTGTTCTGGCCCAACATATCCAAACCGTACTGAAGGGTCAAGAGCCAGGAAAGATAAGAATGTGATGCATCGACTTTCCTCAGTACAGAGCTCCCAGCCCCTGCCCACTGAACAGGGAGAGCTTCAGAGCCAAGAGCAAAGACCTAACAACCACCCGGAGTCCTGCTGTGCACAGCACTTTGTTCAGAAGCATCTTCTGGGAAACTATTGATTTAATTCCCTCATGTGATCATAGATTTCTGCTCTAATAAATTATATATATGTGTGTGTATATATATACACACACAAATACATTTGGTGAATTTTATTGTACATAATGGCTTCACATGCTTCTGTGAAAGCCTCTGGGAAAGAAGAACAACATGAAAAAAGAAACAGACCAGCTTCTTACTAGGAGACAATTTTGTGTAAATTAAGTTATATGAAATGTATTAATTTTAAGTGTCATCTTGATTTATGACAAAAATCAAGATTATTGAGTCTCTACAGCTGTAGTTTGCTTTAAATTTTTTTAAAAAAGCTAAAACTTTTGTCTTGGAAGTCATTAATTCTCTATGTAACATTTTCCCTTTTCATTTACCTGGGCTCTCTTGGCTATATTTGAAATTTCTTGTCATACAAATCTGCAGAGACGATTTCTGCTGTGCTTTGTACTTTTTAAACATCAGTGAGTATCCCCTCTCATTTAGCCCTATAGCTGGCTTGAAATTCTGTTCCTATCCAAAAGACAGAGGTGGGACCATGCTGAGGAAGTTCACCGTTTTATATACAGCTATTCACAGAGCTTTAATTTAAGGGTTCAAATTAGAGTGACCTCTTGTCTAATCAATGCTAACCCAGTTTCACTGCCCGAAGCAATATTAGGCTATCTACACAAACGATTTCTAGGACCATGGTGACTAGAAGAATTATGAGTTAGACTAGAAAAATGTTTGAAATACTGGTTAAAAATTTAGAACGCCAGTGAAATAATTTCATTTTTCTACCCAATGCTCAGCCAGGTTGAAACTTGGAGAACATGCATACAAAAATAAGACAATGTACACTGGCATATTTTAATAAAAGGTTA
This sequence comes from Donacobius atricapilla, assembly GCA_013397315.1. NCBI lineage: Eukaryota > Metazoa > Chordata > Aves > Passeriformes > Mimidae > Donacobius > Donacobius atricapilla. The sequence continues at coordinate 324,507 of WBMY01010831.1, read as the reverse complement.
AGGAAAAAAACCTAATCAAATCTGTTATGCAGTGCTGCTAGGACTGACTGCATTAAGACTTTCGTGAGTCTTAGAGAGATGCAGATTGTTTCATATTTAGAATCATCCCAGCAGTGCTAAGTTGGGCTTGGTGAATAAAAGTTTGAAGAGGAGGTACAAAAGGAAGCCATTTATCTAGCTTTGCATAAAGCCTGGGATGGACAACAGCACAGAACAACTACAACATTTAATAGTGAAAAATGTGGAGTATGAAAATGTGTCAAGACTGAAGGAAGAAAAGGAAGGGGGGTTTGTGACGTAACATTCCACTTTCATTGACACAAAATGCTTAGGAGAAATTACACAATGCCAGCATAAGAAAGTAAATTTTCAGTTCTAACCATATTCAGGTCTAACTGTATATATCTAACTTTTCCTGTCACAAGAGGTGACATGTTAGAGAATGCTAAAATTCCAGGTAACATAGTAATGGAGTTACTCTGTCTCGCTGTCAGCCTCTTGGGGAGTCAATTGAACTGCATTTCCCAAATGCTTTGTTGCTTCAGAACCTTTTCAATCTATGCTGGCCTTAGTAAGATTTGTACACTCCTGCACCTAACTTAATAACCTCCCTGCCCTGTCCTGCGTGACACATTTCCAAGTGGGAAAGTCCCCAGACCAAAGCAACCTGGTCAGGCTCAGGAGGGTTACCAAAACCAATTCAAGTTTACAGCTCATGAATCTAACTAAAAGCACTCTCCTCTTCTCAGCTGTGGCTTGGTTAATTGATTTTGGTGATATGGACAAAAATCCAAATAGTACCAGAAGTTTTAAAAAACACAACTCATTGTTAATATAAATAAATCAGGAAACACATCAAAACCAGTTCTACGCCATCTGGCTGGCCTTAAATAAAGGATTAACATGGATAGTTGGGAAGTACATGCTCACTGCCTCCCCCTGCAACCTCAAGGATGACATGCATATCAACTCAGCAATAAATTTTAGCTGCTCCTTTCAAAACAGTGAATAGATTCTCTCAAATTACTATTTCTCTCAAAATAAGGCACCCTTATACATTTTTTATTAGAATTACAAAAAAAAAAAATTGAAACACACTAAATTTGAAAATTCTGTATTCAATTTCCTTACAAGTGGAACAACTATAAATTTAAGAGACTAAGTAAACTGCAATTATAAACTACTAGAAGACACAATTTAACAAATTTCAAACCAAAAAGGACAGGTTGCCCTACTTGCCAAGGGTAGTCTCATAGCACTTTGCACAGAGTGCAAAAAGATTTTACCAAAGGAAATCAGAAGAGAATTACCTCAATGTGGGGAACTTCCACAGCTATCTCTAGAGCCCTCCTTGCATCACAGTGAGAGAGACACACTTCAGTAGCAATATGGGGAGGAGGAGGAGAATGAAGCAGATGAAGAAAAGGAGAAATGACTGCTATTACTAATTGTCCTGACTTCTGGCATGAGGAAGATGTACTCCCTTTTCAGCTTGTATGTTTTTCAGGAGCACAAGGCTCAGGCTGATAGAACAGAAAGGCTGGCTATCTATCTATCCTAAAGATACCAAGGGACAAGGCTCTAACTGTATGTAGGAGAACCATACACTTGGAAGGCAAACTGCTATTTAGAAAAAGATGAACATTAGCGAGGTAAAAAAAACCAAAACAGCCCCAGACATTCTGTAGCCACACCAAATAAAACTACATAAGCAAAATTCATCTACTCACAACAAGCCTAGAAAGGATAATGATAGTGGCCATTAATTATACTAACAGGTCAAATTATCTTGCTGTAGCCATGTGGTTCCATAAAATACTGGCCTATTTTTAGTGTTTAAAATTAATTTGAACCTTAAAGTTTCTAAGTGAAGTTTCCATTTTTCTAAGAACACCTTTAGTTATGATGAAAAAATTTTCTCTAAAACACATTTTGTATGTTAAATTATAATATATATTCTGGTTGCTAAAGAGTTAAACCAGACTTAAGTCAAGACAGACATCATAAGGCATCATAAATATTCACACAAGTACTATTTTTTTCTACCTCCAGAGAATATTTGCCTGTGTATGACAAATGACAAAAGGTATTAGAATTAACATAAAGAGTAATAATTTCTAGCAAGCAACACATTAAGATGAAATTTCTATGTTTGAAATAATATTTAAGAAAGTATAGATCACACACTGTAAATTCAAAAAAACAGACCACGTATTTGGCCAAAAAGGTCATGCAGATGACAGTGGATTCCTGAATTACATGGAAGAGCTGTGATAATTTCACTTCCCTGGATTTACGAACAATTAATACCAAAAAACCATAGCAGTTCTAGTCTTGTTCAGCTAAGAACATGCAAAATGGAAATGTTTAATTTGCTTTGCAAATATTTAGGAATAATTAAATTACAATAGTAATATGTATTCCCAAAGCAACTTTTAAGTGATTATACATTCTTCTACAATAACCTGAAAAACCTTCATCTGAATCCTGTAAACACAACAATGATACAGATTATACAGTGTTAACTGATGTGGACTGCCTGTCTCACAATGGAAGCAAGAATCCTAACTGCAGCTGAAAGGAAACCAAGCAAGGTCGTGCAAAGATTATTTTACATTAAAGAAACAGTGAAGCATAAAATAAAAACTTCTTATTTTAAGGTCCTCCTACTTAATAGAATTTTCTTTCAAGTAAATGCAAAAACAATAAGAAGATTTTTCACTTGATTGCCAAGTAATCCTATTGATGATATTCCAAACCCATTCATTATTACACACATTTTCACTAACGGATGTGTCTCTAAAACAAATTTTTATTGGTATTTATTTTTTGTTTGTTTTGGGCAAGCTGCTATTTATCCATCATTAGTAAATACAGCTGTGTTTGGTTGCTGACTTTTGTGTGTTTCCAAACTAAACATACAGCATATTAGTGTAAGGCACTTAAGAACCTTACTGTTTGCTGTTAAAAAGAAAGATTCATTTGTTACTGAAAATCAGGGAATTAAACTTTTCATGTTCCACCTTGTTCTTCATTCTAAAACACTATTAGATAGACTTAAACTACTCCTAAAAAATGCTTGCCCATAGATGTTTACAGAAGATAGAAATTCCATTCCACTCCTAAGCAATTATCTAAAATACCTAACCTTCCTTAGAGTAAAAAGTTGCCTTAGTGCCTGAATTAGAAAATATTTGCTGTACTGAAATAGATTTTTAGCCATTGCCGGGGGACAAAAAAATTCTTCTCTCAAGCAAGCTTTTATTATATTCCGAAAACTTAAAATATTTTTCTAATGTTATAGCCTTTTGGTTGAACAAATTAATAGATCCAAGGCCAGGCTGGATGGGGCTCTGAGCAACCTGGTCTAGTGGAGGGTGTCTTACCTATGGCAGGGTGTTTCGAACTAGTTCATCTTTAAGATCCTTTCCAATTCAAACCATTCTATGATTAAATTATCTGTCTCTGATCATTACTATTTTGCGCTTCTGGACTTTCTCAGCTTGCCCATTGTAGATTGAGAATGTGTTCCATTCTTGAGAGGAATCTGTCCATCTTCATAGTCATAAATATGACTGCTTAGCTACACTTTCCATAAAGTATCATAAATAAAGTGTGGTTAATTGTTATGGTGCAGTCAATTTATCTTAGGTAGAAACAAATACAACATAACTATGGGCTTCTAAGTGAACAGCAGTGTACAAAATAATTTTCAAAAATTCATAGTAAGTGGACTATTTTAAGATGGAACTCAGGAGAAATACATTTAGGCAATGCTGTTCACCTTAATTAGAAAAAATACTGTTGCAGCTCTGTTCACGGTGAAGAAAGGTACAAATTGAGTATGTATCAGCAACTCTTTAACAATCGAGTAAACCTAGTCCTTGGGAGTCCATACAGAACTCCCTGTCCTGTTCAGAAAGACTATGCCTTATACTGAGAGTTCAGCTGACCTCTTTCTTGCTCTTACACGTCACCTTTTGATTGAAGTTTTTTGTACTACTTTCTGAAAGTATCGGTTTTTGAAGTAGACAGATTGGTCTTTTTTCCATCATTTACTAAAATAATTTTCATATATCAAATAGTTCTACTGACACATATAGTGAACAAATTACTTACGAATATTTTCCTTTAAAAAAATTTAAAAAAGGAAATTGTGTTTACCTTTTTGTGAATAAAAAGTCTTCAAAAGTATTTGCAAGCTCTGGCCACATACTGTCAAATTTTCCAGAAGATGCATGCTGCCTTGCAACAGGTAGTCCAATGGAGAGAACTTTGAGAAGAGAGGACACAGCCAGCTTCCATGTGCTTTCAGAAGGACACGAGTACTTCAGACTAAGAGGTATTCTAAGTGTCTGCAAAATGAAAGTCAAAACGAAATTTGTAGTTGCTCAGACAAATCTAAGATTACAGCAAGTTTCTGCACAAGATCTCGGAGGACACTGTCATAGATGGCAGTACACATCCCTACCTTTTCTGCTAGTATATGAGATGGCCTTTTACAAATGCAATTCTGAAGACAATTTATCATACATCAGCTGGCTAAAGCACAGGTCTGTAGCCAAATACAAGGTCAGAAGTCAGAACTAGTCGGTTATCATTTACACTACGAAATCACATACCAATTTTCTTTTTCTGTATTGTCATCTACTGTTTCTGCTAAGTCTGACAAATGGGCTTTCCTAACATCTAAGAGACTGCAGGCAGTCTGCGAGTGTATTCTGGAGAATTCAGTCTCGTTCCTATAAAGCCATCCCAAGTGCTTCCACAGTAAAGAATAAAAGCCTCATTGAATTCAAACCTTTCCTGGTAAAGCTGAACTTTAAACACTGCAACATAAACCCTGGAATAAATCTGATCATTCTTGACTGTTAAACCACATGAAATTTGAAAGAAAGAACAGTTAGTGAACTTCTAAGATAAAGGCTACAATACAGCTCAAATGTAAAGCAGATGAAAACAGCAAATTTTAAATCTTTTAGATAGTCAATATCTATATAACAAAGTACTAATAATTTTTAAAACATTAGGCATATGAACTATTTACACTTATTTGCATTCCTTTTAGCATTGTTAGTCAAACCTTAGAACCTTAGTAAGGAAGTTACCTTGGAAAACCAATTATTTACTTGACATTTCAAATACATAGTGACTAAATTCAGGTACTATATGTATGCCCCCCATGCCTTTAGTGCAGTCTCTGATTTGAGAAAAGGAAATGGAGGAAAGACTCACTCTGACTCTCCAAGGGAATCAAATATAATTAACTCTTTATGGTAAAAAATTATGACAGCTAGAATCTAACCCTAGAGATAAACACAACTTTTTTTTTTCTGCTGCTATTGCTCATATGTGTCAAATCTAATTCCAAAATCAACATGGGCTTTGGAGACATGAAAAATAAATTTTAAATCATTTTCATATATCACAATAGATCACATTGTTATCAACTGCAAATGTTAGAAAAAAGTGGTATTTCTATCAGTTTCAGCAATCCCATTAAAACAGAAATGGAAAACAACTGCATTAACTTTGAAATACAAATATTTAATTCATAACAGATTTCAAATAATATCACCTGTTTTAAACACATTCAGGTTTCTAAAGCTCTGTATAGGAAAACCCTTATGTCAGCCAAGTCATTGCAAACAAGCTAGCTCAGATAGATTTTTATTTTCCAGAAATATTACCGGAAAATATTACTTCTGTTACTTACTAATTTTTTGGGTTTTTTTTTTTTGCTGAAATGGAATGGTCAAAAAAAGTGAAGCATTTGACAATTTGACTTAAAAGGCATATTTGCTCACCTGTAACATTTCATAGCTGCGTTGACACATGAAGTTATTAAAAGCAAATCAAAAGTAACAGAGCACACACCCCTGAAGCATACATGCCAGTCTACAGAAACTGGGCTTTGGCCTTCAATGCTGCATTTACTAACAGGCCTACTTACCACACTCAGGTGCATAACACTTTCAAAGATGAAAATTTTGTGGCCTAACACATTTGTTAATTTTTATCTTAACACTGAAATACTGATGCTGACATTACCCAGCAAAGAACAGTACATATAGACTAATAAATAGCCTTCAAGCTCCAAAAGAAATTATTCCCTGCTGCTCAGCTTCATAGAAAAGCAATCTGTTTACTACAGCTTGAAGCTGTACGGAGTGTTTGTCAACACTAGTTGAAAATGAAACTCATGATTTTCAATATAAGCTCATTAAATTTAGAGTACATGGAGGTCAAACTTTTACCTTAATAATGTTCTGAAGAACCTTCTCTGTCACTACAGCTTTATGGCAAGCTGTCTTTTGGTATAAGTCCACCACAACTTCCAATGATCTCTCTGCAAATGGTACGTAATTCAATGCCACCCATTCCGCCTAGGGAAAGGAATTAGTAAATTACAAAAGTATACGTGAAAACATATTAACTAAGGAACAGAAAGTGTATGTTTTGCACTGAACTCTCAGTTTAATGGCATGCAAGGTTTGCTAAGAATATGGTCCAAGCAACAAAACTGCAAATACAATGTAGTCTGGCTTTGAAAATGTACTCTACATTGAAGTAAAGTACATTTAAGTAGGAGAAGTGTTGCAGTCTAAGCAAGACAACTACATTAGGACAATCTTGAAGGAAATTTAACTCACCGGTGCAAATAGTTGTATCTAGTGTGATTCCATTGTGTTGCAGGACAAACAGAATAAGAAGAATTAATACATACATACATAATAGTTACCTCTTCGATTACACTGAATGAGATGCTCATGCTTAGTGAACAGCAGTGTACATAGATAAAAAGAATTACTGAACGTGTTCCATTTCTTTACTGCATATGAAATTCAAAAATCTGCAGCTTGAGGGAATTTTCTCCATTCAAAATTACCATGTCTCTGTGCTTAATTTAGTATCTCTTGTAGGACAAATTATTTTAGATTAATTCATGTACAAATTCAGATACATAAGTCTGGTGTCCAAGCCAGACCTTTCCTACATGAAGGAATACAAGGTATAAAAACAAAGAAGAATGCAAAGGGAGTAAAAGAAGATAACGAAAGCATGTAAAAAAAACCTTATTACACAGCATGCAGTTTTTACGGATTGAACAAATGCATCTTGCTGAACAACCTATATCTGAAGCTGAATTTGATTACCAGCCAAGTGAAACAAGTGAGATTTCTAATTAATTACCTGATTATACTTTGCATTTGCAATGTGCTTTGTTTCCAGCTGTCCATACTGTGGAGGCTTGCAGGAGAATTCTACAAAGGCCAGCAGTTGGTCAAAGATTGCAGGATACATTATCTGCATACCTTCTGAGCCCACACATATAGCCTTTATAAAAAGAAAATACAAAAGTTTAATATATATTTCTGGAGTTTTTGCTTTAACACCTGCATCAGTACAAGGAACTCCTACAGAAAAATCCCCATATACGACTATGCAAGGGTTGAGCTCTATGAAAGACAGTATATAATTCCAATAGTTTAAGGAAATTAAATTTTGTTACTTTATTGAAGTAAATAAAGTGACAATATACCTGGGCATATATAGTTCAGTAAATACAGCTATCTCATCCAGTAAAAGATAACTTTCTTCACAAACTCTGCTTTGACTTGTCAGTAAAATAGTCTTATGTAATTCTTACATATAGATCTCAGCCACATCTTCTTTAAGTTCTACTTCAATACACATTTAAATCGCAGCAGTAAATCATAGAAGGCTTCAAAAAGTGGTATATAAATAAAATGTGAATTATATGGTTTGGTATAGCTGAAACTTTTGCTTTAAAATGGGAAATATTTCAGAAACAGTGTACTTATACTACCAAAAAAACCCCAACCCTCCCTTATACTACAGGAGTGAAAGAGTAGAAGATGAATTCTAATGAGAAATCAAAAGACAACAAAGAACAAAACAAAAGGTGTAAAATAGGCTCAACATATGAAAGACTGAAAAGAGATCCAAAGCTCCTTTCCATTCCCATGTTCTTGAGTTGCAATGATGTTCTTTGTTAGTGGAATCACATTATAAAACATCTTTATTAAACCAGTCAGGGTTCAGTCTGAAAAACGTTGGGTTTTTTTCATGCTATTCAAACTGCAAAGCTGTCGCCCTGATTTTTTCAGCCTTCTCTTCTGTTTCACAGTTTCATGTTTTGGGCTCTTTCTCATGCTCTGGCCTGTAAACACGGCCAATGTTATTGTAGTTTCAAGGTAGTTTACATTCCGGTTCTTAGAGATATAGACAGCTGATGGACAGTTGTCTTGACCAATGGGATGGGGAGAGGTGTCAACCTTCTCCCCCAATCCCTGGCCTTTTTAGAGATACTATATATTGGAGTCAGACTTTCAAATAAAGTAGAGTTTTTAGTTCATGCATTCTGATCAAAGTGTGAGTGTGTGTTTGTGTGTGTGTGACAAACTGCGTCACAAAGCTGTTCCACAACTTCTGAGAAAATCAGAACTGACCCAAGTCTTCCTGTATCAGCAAAGAACCCGATCCTACACTCAAACACAGAGAAATGTTTTGTTTCAAAGATTGCAAATATTTACATACTCTTCTTTAATGCTTCCACTAGCTTCTGTGTGTACTCCTGAGAGTACCAATTGATTTCAAGAGAGGAAGAAGGTACTCTGGCATAAAGCAAAACCATCTGACACATGGCCTTTGCTTCACATCAGCACTGGCTGGATGCCTTGCCATGTGAACTGTACTGTGTTTATACAGCCGAGAGGAGCAATCACGCAACCTCACAGAACTTCTGGATGTCCAAAAATACTTTAACTAATGTTTTTAGGAACTTCAGTGCTGTTGTGCTAGTAACATAAGTATAGGTGGGATGGGAGATTTGAAGTACCACTTTATGAAGTCTGAATTTGCAAAGGCGTGTAACTGCCATGGTAACCCATTGATACTGGGAGTGGGAAAGGGGAGATATCTCACTTTCTCATGTAGAGTTATTGTTTTTATTAGTGTTTAGAAACCTTCAGCTAAAATATCTTGACAAGAACACGAATATAATAATGTGCAGTTTTTCCTCGTGTTAAAAACTCTGGTAAGCTCTTCTTTGAAAAGCCCTACAGCCTGCAGCCTTTGGAAACTAAGATCATCTGGATAAGAAGACAAAACCAGAAAAGTCTGAGATGAATAAATGGAGTGATCAAATGGGAAAAAACCAGGATTTGGGCTGGACTGACCTGCTGGAAAAGGGAGAATAAAGAAGGGTCACTCCTGACTGCAAAAGGACGAAAATGTAGTAGACGTGACTGGTTTTAAAATTTCATGTTATTTATACACCCACTTACAAAACTGGGATTTAATACCAACTTCTATCCAAGCAAACTGAATTGAAATTTAAACCAAATAATTCACTCCATAGCATTTTCATGGCAGGAATGGTTGGAATTAGATGATCTTTAAGGTTTCTTCCAACCCAAGCCTTTTTATGATGCTATTATCACACCTCTGTTTTCAAAATACATGAATGAATATTTGTTAAAATCATCAACCAAAGGAATGGCTGCAAGATAATGATTCTACCTTGCTTATGTTTGAGATTAATCAGCTCACACTAAGCAAAAGACACATAATTGCTGCTCCTATGGCAGCCACCATATGTTGTATGAGCTAAATGGGACAGGATCCTGACAGCAGTGGGAGGGGATGTATGGCCACATAGTTAAGCAAAGTAGTTGTAACATGAAAGCCCAAAGGGAATGAAGTCAGGTCACATGGATATTTTAATTCTGGCATTTTCCAAGTAACTTCTTGGGGGTTTTTTGGGAGGGGTGTTTTTTTAAAAGTAGTGCTTAATATAAATGCATGATCTCATTCATAATCAACTCTGCTTCCTTTGAATAAGTAAGTTTTGTGAATGAGCACTGAATTTTGCAAGGAGATATTTTACACCTACAAAAAAAAGAAGAAGCAAGCAGTATTATGTTCTTTTTTTTGGCTCTCAGAGAAAGAGCATCCTCATTTGTTGTTCACAGATTCCCTTGCATGAAGGGTGCTCTCTGAGGATGAATTCTATAGTAAGGATTTCTTAAGCAGAGATGTAGCATTTTCCTTAAATAACTGACTAATAAGAGGCAAAAATGCAGGTAAGCTGCCAGACAGCCTTCTATGTTTTATGCTTTGTGTAAACTCTAAGTTCTCATAATCACTGTTCTTTCTAGAACACTGTTTGTGGGACTGTTCCTGCATCTCAATGTACAGACCTTCAGTATCAACATCAGCAGTACTTCAATATTAAATGGACTAGTAAATGGCTGCAAACACAGCACAACACTTAAGGTACTTCTGCAATCAAGCAAAAGCACATTTCATAAAGATTACACCATTCCTTTCAATGCAGAGCATCTATTTTGCAGCAGGAACGGAGATCTCGTTATAATACAACACACTTTGCAATTGTAAATAATTTTTTAAATTGTGTTTAAATCACCACACTACAGTTCTATAGAGAAAAAGTAGGACACACTGTAGTTTACCTTTCACACACTAGAAGTTACATTATTACCTTTTGTAAAACATCTAGAGCTGTAAGCACAGCTTCCTGTAAACTTGTCAAAACTGCTTCAGTGTAAGATGGAAGGATGAAAGGGGAAGCATCTGAACTGATTGGAACTGAAACAGCACCGTGCAAAATGACACCCAGCTTTTGGAGATCATCCATGCTGAAACCAGTTTTGATGTGTTGGTAAAGAGCTGGGAATATTTGAATTAAAGCTGTAAGAAAAGGCTGGCTGGGAATGAAAGTCAATTTATCACAAGTAATTGGAGGCCTTGTACTTTCTGATCCAATCCTATACCAGCTGTTCCAGGCTGCCCACCAAAGATTCAAATCTTCAATCTCATCTGTTATTACAGGAGGTTCAGATCCATTGTATCTTCCTATTCTTTCTCCTATGGAGTCAGTTCTCATGAATGATCTGCCAAGACTAGTGGCAGTTGTTGTCCCTACCACCAAAGGTACAGAAACATTGATGGCAGGTGGTGTCTCAGGCTTCTCAGAGTCTCGAACAGGAGAAACAATTTGTAGGATCTCCTGGAAGCTTTTCAGAGCAGCCAAGGAAACTTCATTATTTTTGCTAAGTGCTGCTGACTGGATGTGATCAAGAAGAACATCCCAGGCTTGGGAAAAGTCTCCTATTTAAAAAAAGAGAGAAGAGGGGAAAAAAAATCAATTTGGAACTTGCTTCCTATTCCCATTCCCACCCACCCCATCTCACTAAAAGGCTGCTCATGTAGTTGTTACTCTAATACACAACAATTTCAAGAGATTAGCTGGCCACTTGAATGACTTTTATATCAGTTCAACCATAACCTGGAAGAATGAATGTGACAGAGAAACACATAAACGTGAAGAATGAAACAATACACTTATCTTCATGCTAAATTTGCTAGCAAAACATCCCCTACCACATTCCATACCAGTAACTTTTTTTCAGTGAATTTTCTTCATTTACCAGTGAATTTTCTTCATTCACCGGTGAATTTTCTTCATTCACTATAGTGAAACAGATTTGTCCTTATACCTACCAGATACCTGCTGATTTCAAGAAGGGTTAAGCCCACACAAGGAATTAATGGTCAAATCTATACTCATGCAATGCATTTATGAAGAATTGATTTAAAAATGCTCTGATAATTGTACTGTGGAAAGATATAATTTGAAGCATTTGAGTTTTTCATTAAATTCGGCCTTAACCTTCAATTTTCTATATTACTAATTACAGGGTTCGAATAATTAAAGTAGTTCTAATTTTTTCATTCACTTTTAACTCATGTTTAATGTAGCCTAAATTCTACCACATTTCTGCAAATGACTAATACACTTACTAGCTGTTAATATGTTGATACCTGTATCACAAATGACCAAAATGAAATACAACACAACTCGTATCCAGTTAATATACATTAATGGTATACTATAGGATGCTCAAGGTAGATTAATTTAAGGAAGACTTCTTTGTAAGCTATATATTCTCTATTCCTTCTGCACTTTTTCCTTGTAGAAATTACCAAGCTATTGTAAAATATTACTACATACAGCTGAACAATGTAAATGTTCAATACTCCACTGACTTTACAGGTAAGTTCTCCTTATGTTCTAAGAGAACTGTTAAATTTGACACACTGATGCCACGAAAGACTTCCAGGCAAGCACTGCATTCCCTCAGACAGACAAAAGGAAAAGCACGTTCTGACAAGAACCAAGTATTATTGTTATCAGTCTATTATAATTTAAAGCTATTTAGCATGCAGAATTGGGACTGAATTGTGACTACTGAGATTTAATCTCAAGTACTGAGACACAGAAGAGGAAATCTGCAGTTACAAACTTTGGATCTACGGAGCATTAATAACTTCCTAATTTTCATAACACTTGAGGTGACACAACAAAAAACATTTTTGAGCTAAGATTAAGATTCTTCCCCAGTACTTAACTGAAAAGAACATACAAAAGCAGAAAGTTTATCATTGTGTCTTTCAATAACTATAAATTTTACCTAGAGGCTGCAGTAAGTATCTCCTGGTGTTAAATATTCTTGCAACTCCAGCCAGTGTTAATACCCATGTCTCAGCCCACTGTTTCTCAGCTGTATCCCTTGAATGATGAATGAGAATGTTGCCTCCTCCTGATTCTATCTTCTCTTTGTCAGCTGTTGTGGAAGATTCTCGAACCCGATCCAACAGGTGAAATAAAACCTGTAAAAGCCAGAAAAAAGAGGAAAAATGCAACTTTTCAAATAACATAGTTGGATTCATAGTAAGCCAACAAAAACCAGTAATTCTTTCATTACGCTTTATGTCACTATGTCACCCTGAAAATTCCCTTGTTCTAAACAGTCTCCACAGCAGCCAAGATTAACTATCAGTCAACTGATGGCCACCTGAGAAGGATTGGAAATAGCACACTCAAACCCAAAAGAACAGTGTCAGCACCAAGAAAACGATAAAACCTGTGGATCTCAGACAAGTACAACAGGTACTTCACAGGTACAAGAGACAGGCTCAAATATAGCCTAAAGTTTCCATAAAGCACAACAAATATAACTGTGACTTAGAACACAGCATTTGATAGATGCTCTCCAAAGATTCAAAACAGAATGCAAAGCAAGGCTCCATCTAATAACAGATTAGACCAGTCACATGACCCTCATGGGGTCTCCACTCCTCCATTTTCACACAAAAATCATTCATTCTTCTAGGAAGTAAATCACCTTTTTATCAAACTCCTGATAAAAAAAAAAAAATTAGGATATTTAAGCTATATTTTAAAAGAGGCTTTAAAGGCCAGAGACAACAAAGTGTAAAAAACATTGCCCAAACCCAAGAGATCAGACTTCTGCCACCTTATGTTATTTTTTAAGTCTTAATAAACTATCTAAGTGATAACAGTTATTAAATGGGAAACGGTCAATGGTTAATAAAATGTAAATGCTTTTTACAAAACCTTCAGAGGAAGGTTTTGTACACATCCTACCTTTGTACACATCCTACCTTCCATACTACTGTGTGCCATGTTGAATGTTGCAGTAAAGTTCCATGAGCACCAATAGTAGAAAACAATGTCTGCCCAGCGCTCTTTCTAACTGCAGGTCGGGGATCCACACACAATTCTCCAAGTTTGGCATACAGGCATAACCAAAGACAGTCAAATGGTGATGCAGGATGAAAAGGTCTGTTCAGCATCACTCCCTTCTCTTCTGCCTGTTTCTGCAACACTGCTTCTTCTTTGTTTAGCTCCTTTTCAATTATTTCACCTCTTTGGAAAAAATAATCTGAAATATTCCACTACAAAAGAAATAAGACGTATGGTGTTGTACAATAAAAACAGGGTAATGTTCTTAATGATCATGAAATAAATTGCCTCTTATTTTCACGAAGTATTTTGCAAAGTACATCAAGATATTAATTTCCCTACACTGGTGAAATAAGATCAGCACATACGATCAGCAAGGTCCAAAAATCATTCTCCTTTCTCAGCTTTTAGGTTCCCATTATAAGGGGAACAAAAAAAAGTATTAAAAATAAGATACTGATGCATATAGTTACAACGCAATACTATTTCTTTTAGTAAGCCAGGAATCATGGAGATTAAAGGTAAGATGTGCTCATTCAATTTACCTATGATTCCAAATCACAGCATAGGAGTTCAGTAAAAACCCAAAAAGGTAGGTTGTGGCTTTCGTTTGTGTAACTGACTACTGATAAGTTTTCATTAAAAAAGAAAAGCAAAAATGAAAGCCAGAAGCAGCATCACCGTAGGTAAATAAAAAACTCACCAGCAGACCAATTGAAGTTAAGCTAATATTTAGCTCTTGATTGTGAAGTCCAAAGCTTCCTGCAACTTCAACAACTATCTGCAGACAAGTACATGGCATTGTAGGAAGGAAGTCAGTCACAACCAGCTGAAGACACTGGAATGCAGTCCGTATTAAAGACTCTCTTAAAAAAACAAAATAAAAACAAAGCACACACACGCTCATTTCACATTTCTTCAAGAGCACAGAAGTATTTTGAATACAATACCTCAGGAGATAACGTTATTGAATACAAAGAGAAAAAAATCAAATCAATGTTTTTGAGAAGAATTTGCACCATTTTAAATGGGTTTCTTGAGATATAACTAAGTTGAAGTTTAAAATTCTGAGGAAGTAGTTTAGTCCACGTTAACTACCTAGTGGAGTTGAACTTTGGACTTCCCAGTGGTCCATAGCTAATTTTATTTAGTGAAGTCCATTTCTCTGTTTTAGAGTTCTAAGACTTGCTAGTTCAAGTGTTAGCCAGAACATCAGAAAAAAGCCACAATGGACAAAAAAAGAGCTTAATTTAAGCATGATAATATTCCAAATAGTAAGCTGTTCTGAAGAATTTCTTGTATCAGCAGTTACAATTTACTTCAATTATGCCAAACATGTGGGCAAAATTTTCTATTTATTAGGAAAGATGCATTCTAACATAATGGTAGTCTTACTTGCTTCAATACTGCATTATATCGGACGAAAACTTTTCAAAATATCTACCATTAAATAGATCTGTAATCATTACTTTGCCTTCAGAATTAGATTCTAAATACAAATGTAACAATATAGCACAGAAACGGTTTGCAAGAAGGAGTTCTCAAAAGCAGCAAGGCCATTTACAACTAAAATCTTATTTAGTGAGAGACAAAATGAAGGAATCAAAAGAAGTCCAGCGTAGCTAACACAAAACAGGGATGCTGCATTTAAATTCCACTGTGGGGTTTTTTCTATGTTTAATATACAACAGACATTATTTCAAAGCTTTTTAATACAGAAACTGTGTCCTTCAGGATATACACCCTGGGAAAGAAATTCAGACTATAGATATGTCAGTTACCTATTGCAGAATTACAAATGGAATTTTTTATTTTTAATTAATCCAAAATCAAAATCAGAGGTGGGTCATTTCCACTGTATTGTAATAGCCAACACAATACAGAAACCAGAGGAATACACAAGAAACTTCACATGGACAGTAATGGTATAACTAATGATTCTCTAATGTGATGAATACTGCAGAGAAACATCCATCCTATCATGTAAGATCAAAGTATTTATCATTGCTATACTGATGGAGCATAGACTCACACAATACTTTCCTCCATACTTATTACAGGACTCTATAAAGTGAAACAGACCCGAAACTGCTGCAGTTCCCCCTCCAGTACAAAGTTTCAGAGGTATGTGACCTTCAAGGACTCGAAGAGAAAAGAGAAGGAGGCAGGACATCAAAGTATAGTTCCACTACTTGGTACTCTCAAAGTACCAAGTTAATGGGGAAGTACCTGTCTTTCTAAACTTCAAACACAAGGCTACAAGAACAATTCAGAACAGTTTTTCCCAGTTAAGGTCCCACACTACTGTGTGTTTGAAAAAGTGTTTTAAAGTCCCTCATGCAAGTAGCAACAGTGATACCACTCTTCAAAATGTGGAACTGTCCTTGGTGTTACAGGTGACCACAAAAAGGTAACCAAACTCCTGATAAAGTTAAGCTCACTAAGCTTTCTCACTAAGTGAGAAATCTTAATATTGTATAGGGCTTTATCTATGCTTAAAACAAACAGAGGCTTTCCACTGAGATGTCTTCAAAGACACGCTTCCTTTTGCTTGGCAGGCTAGTACTGTACAATACAGAAGTGACAGAAGTATGGTTTTTGGCTATCAAAACAGATTTTTCTGTGTTTATAAAAGCCTGGAATCAAGTCCTCCAGGTAAATGGATTTCTGGAATCCAGGATGTTCACTGATCAGAGGGAAGAAGAGTCTTGTGCTCAGTAAGTTAATATTTGAAGTACAATAATAGTATCTGCATCTTGTGCTCACAGCTTAACTTAGGTAAGAAATTAAGTTCTTTCTCAAGGAAAAGGAGGCATGCTTAATTTTTTCCTACTGTACTTAATATGATGTGGACAAAGTGCTATGTAGTTGAAGTAGATTATTCCATATGTTTTGTAAGAGGAGACTAAGATATAACACAAGATGTTAGTAACATATTGAGATATCAGCCAATGAGATATGGGTTTGAGATTTAATGGGATCTGAAGACTGTCCTGAGAAGGAATTTATGGTGGTTCTCATCCATCACTAACAACAAAAGGCATGCAGGAATACATTGAACCAAGTGTGGAAACAACTACCAAAGGAAGCTTAACGACAAAAAAAGAGAATGCTCACGACCAAGAATGCCAAAATCCTTGGGAATTTTGGTAGGTACTACTCCCAGTGCAAACAATACTGGTCCAAGAGCAAAATCCCTCAAGCATTTGAAGGGCCTTCAGGTATTTGTATTACCAGAAGACTTAAGGTAAGGTGGGACAAAAGGAGAGATATGCCAAGGAGAATTCTATTGACATTAGAGTGATATGATAACCTATCCTGCTGCTAGTCTTGACTAGCACCTAAAAAAACAATAAATATGCTTTGAGTGTGTGGGTATAATTCTAGGTGCTTACAATTGCATAGGCAGATGTTCAATTCACTGCTCATTTCAAAAATACTCCTTGCAACTTCATCTCTCACTTTCCCTTGTGGCCAGAGAATAAGTCCACCTCTGCTGGCAACAGAGTCAATTGTGTAAGTCAAGGCATTCACCCACAGCCAGTAAATAATCTTCCATTCTTCTGCTACCAGCAACCATTTAGGTAGGAAGGCTTCAAGAAAAAGAGAGAGGGATCAGAAGTAAACACACACTAGAGACTACTGGAAGATTTAAGAAGAAAAAGAAACAACAGATAAAGTGAGCAACAGCTGATTCACACAGAAGTATTGGCAAGCACCAGAGATGTGTCCACCAGAAGGTCAAGATCAAATGAAATGGTACACTGAGTACTTCCCGATGTATACTGCATGCTGACTACAGGAGAATGTAGAGTGGAATAATATTCTGGTCTTTCGGAATATTAATTCAGTAAAATAAAACGTGCTTCAGGAAGAATTAAAAAGTGTATTTTTGTTTGAGTAAAATTTTTCGCAAACCAAAAATTACAATGAAACTATGATTATTGAAGTGGCTATTGAAATACAAAAATATAAGCAGGATTTTTCTACTGTTCTTAAGTTACATGAGTTTAAAATTTTATTTCCAGCACTTACCCCTGATCACTTTGGATTGCTCCCATGACTCCAAGCACCAATGGCCAACCAGGTCCTAAGCTGTCACCCTGACTCTGCAAAATCTGTAGCACACATTCCAACTGCTTGATCCTGATATCAGGATGACTAATGTTTGACAGCTCCTTTAGTGGATTCAATAAAAGCAACTGCAGTCTCTAAAAGTAAACAGTAAAGCATATTAAGAATGCTAACATTTAACTGATTCTTAAGTATTTCTGTGTATAAGAGAAAACATACAGTACAAATTAAAGATTCATTGAATTAATTCAGTAGCTCACTCACTAAATGCTCAAATTCAGACCACAAAGGGTCTTGGCAGAAAGTCTGCCTTCCTGCCTCCTGTTCTCCAGGTTCCTCAGGAAGCAGCTACAGATGCTGCTACAGTTGCATAAAAACTTTATGCTCACTCAGCACAGCTACACTCAGCTTCCTCCTACTCAAGGGAGCTTGAAAAAAATATAGAATGAGTCTCAGTAAATATGTTTTATTAATCATGGATTGAACAGCTGTAATTTAGAAGGTAAGGCAATACATTTTTTACCTGCCACAGCATCACATATATACTTCTAAACATTCTGGAATAGTTTTGCACTTATGAGAGTGGCCTGTAAGTTGTTCTAAGAAATGGACATAATACGCAAGCATCACTCTTTGTTAGGTATTTGAAAAATGAAAGAGGATAGTTTATTAGAATGCATGTGGTGGTTCACAATGATTACATCTGATTGTTACAGCTACAGATTTTATGTACTCAATAGTAAAGTTGCTTTACGAATGAAGGAGAAGAGCATCTGCTCTTAAACTTACTTTACCTGATTTTGAGATAATGGAGGATCATGTCTGAATGTCAGCCCTGCTTTAATGAGAGAAGTTAACGCTTCTGCTCCCCATTCTCTCATTCTGGAGTTGGGATGCTGACAGACCTGAAAACACAGCAATGTTTTGTTTAAAGTCACTTTTATTTAACCAACATATATAATACATCAAAACCTGGTATTTTAATTATATTATAACATACATACAATAGTATAAGAATGATACAATAAATCTCTACATGATAAAATTTGGCTTCATAGTAAAAAAAGAAATTTATCTTTTAGATAGACATACCTTCTGAATAAGGAAGCAATAGGAAGCAGTGAAAGACACAGAAGGAAACATAATGAAAATTACATATATAATTCAAGTAAACAAATTTTCCCAAATGAATAGATAAACTGCTAATTCTGATAATGAGTAATTAAAAAGCACCAAACAACCCTTCAATAAATGCCTAAGACTCTCATGTTTAACTTAAAGCTACAAAATTGGAAGTTTATCACACTGCTTAACATAATCACGTGAGAAACATGACAGTAGCCAACAAAGAAAGTGTCTTCTATACTCTCAAATACAAAACGTACCTAACTACATATTGAAGACAAAATAAACCTCACACTCCATTATTTTAAAAACTTGACAAAGCAATAGCGAGCATCTTTAAACTGGAGTTTCAAATGCGTACCTTCATTTCTCTCTCTCTCTCTCAAAACCTAGCAACTTTGCTAATTGCTTTTTTTAGAATATAAAAATTAAAAACATTGTGCACATTCATTTCTTAGATAGCTAGTATGAACTATGCTGTATCTAATACCCTCAAAGTAATATAGGAAGTGTACAGTTTCATCGACCTCTACATAATTATTCCCACCCACCCTTCCAGCCCTAGTTCTGATGGTGTAAGAACCCAGAGTCAAGTCCAAGGCAGAATCATAAAAAAGGCTACTGCCTTTCATTGGTGGACCATTCTCTTATCAACCACTAGCCAAACTGAAAAGGAGAACAATGTAAAAGAGCTAGCTTAATGTTTAAAAATGCAGACAAGAAATAGCCTCTCTCCAGATTTATTTACATTTTTAACACTTTATATAAAATAAAAAGAGAGAATTTGAAGTACTTCATGCTCTCATTCTGTACACATAACCAGTTCCAGAACCAGGGAACAAGCTATTCCCTCAGATTGTGTTTAATTGAATTATAGCTGATGTTTTCTCCTTCCTTATTGTACCTCAACAACTTAGGTTTAAAAGGAAGAAAGGCAATACTTTTAAAGCAAAGGAAAGACTTTGTATTTCCTACAAAACAGTGGCAGATTATCTTCAATGCATGGGTAACAGACTGAAACAGACTGTTCCCTATGAAAACACTCTCAAGATGTGGATGGTGAACCTTATTGTCTTGTAGGGCAAAAATAAACACGAGAAAGAGATGCCTGGGCTTTAAGTCTTTAAACCCAGAAGTATCCATTTTTTTTCTCCTTGATAAAGCAATATGTGGCTTCCATAAATAGACACGGCCAATCCTTGATACTGGTTGAAACAATGCACTGGTGCTAAGGAAGTGTCTGATACATTCTGAATTATAAGAAAAGCCTTCTCCTTTATCCACTCTTAAACAAACCCTGTTCTTACATTTTATTCTCCTATGTATTTGTGTGGAGAATTAACACTACAGTTACATTCAACCACGTGTTTTTAGTTTTCAATTCAAAATGTAAGGTTTTTTTCCTTGATAAAGTATATTTTTTGTGTTGAACTTAAAATACCAAAGAAATTACAATAGGATTACGACATTTTTATACTTGAACAGTATTCTCTTAAAGAAAGCATTCAGAAGTTAGCTTAAATATTTTTAAAAAATGAAACAAATAACCCTTTCTCAGTAAATCTCCTGTCTTCAGTTGCAGGAAGATTCTATCTCAAAACCTTCCTAGATATTTGTACTGTGTGAAACAGTAAAGCATGTTTGTGCTACTTTAATTAGAACAAATATATGAAGTATAATTACTTGTGTCAAAAATATATAAAAACTGACAGCACCACAAAGACAAAGCTATCAAGAGATAGTAAAATATTTTAATTTAAATATATAAATTCACTTTTAATTTCGAACCATAATGCATTTGAGTTGCAACAATAAAGTGTCTAAACCAAAATACATAATTACAATGTAGAAATTTCTTTTAAATTACACATTAAAAACATATCTCCAAAAGATCTTCATCACTACAAACTAAATTCTAGTACAAGTGATAAAAGCCATAGGTTACCTCCAGAAGATGACCAGTCAGAGGTCTCCAAAGAATCTCAATCCTGCGCATATTAACTAGTCCCGTTTCCAGTAATTTAGCAACAGCAAAAAGTGATGGTTCCTTAATAAAATGGAATTTGAACACATGACTTTGAGGTACGTGCGGTACGGTGAGAGCATTTTGCTAGGGGGCAATTTCTAAGCTGAGGCCCGGCTCATTCCGCCGCCGCCGCCAGGGCCGGGGAGCGCCCGGTGAGCGGCAGCAGCGGCCACACGGGGACAGCATCTGACAAAAACCGGCGCTCCGGAGGCGCTGGAAAAACCCCGGCACGGCCCCCAACCCGCTCTGTAACAGCTTCAGCTACAAACAGCCTTTCCCCGCTGCAACCTCTCAACTTCAAATTATGGGTGAAACAATCGGAATATTTCATGTCATAATACCCTAATTCTTTATCTTTCATTTGCTTCATAAATGCTCGGCAAGAATATGATAAATTTCCTATTCATCAAATATAGCTGCAAATATTTGTGATAAGCTTCATTCAATTTTACTTTTTTTAAAATTGACATATAGTCAAAATTACCGTTGCACTGAAATTATTATCTCTTCCCATTTCTGCTAATTTCTTTAATTTTCAACTGATTTTAAACACAAACTTTGCATATTAAATTCATTCTCTGTTGCGGTAGTAGTAAAATATTATAAAACGTGTTCTCTGCCTTCCTTATCTCTAGTGTAACAGATTAAGGACAAACTTTCAGAACCTCTCCTCTGGGATAAGATTATGACTAGGAGAATATATATTCAATCTTACCCAATCACAGGATCTTCAACCTTTCTGGGCTAGAGGCTGTTTACTGAAGCTGACATGAATACCAGCTATGGTTTCCCAAGTAAATATGACTTATCAGGATTTTAAATACCTAATAGTTAGGCTTTCTCTTAAGTACATGGTAAGAGAAAATTGGAATGAAAATGAGCACCTTAAGGCACACACTGCGCTACTCAGCATCCCTAACCTTTGAAATTACAAGGGCTTTTAAAGGTTCCATCCACCCCCAATCTTATTAATGGAAACACATACATTCCTTAACTGACAGAAAGCACAGGAACACAGTGAGGATGTTCGGAGAATCTAGTAACTGTATGAACTATAAAAAACAAGACATTCTCTGGTTCATATTTTATTTTTCAATCTAGAGCATCAAAGGTATTACTGGTTTTAGTATCAGAAATAGTTAGCTTAAAGGGTAAATGTACAAGTCTTCCACCTGTTTCATAAAAACAACTTTAAAAAAATAAACAACTCTTTTTATACCTTATTGTTTCCATAGGCCATATCCATGGCTTCCAGAGACAAGGAGCAAAGGGCATTTATTAAGTGATGTAAAGACACATCATCAAGATACCTGAAAAATAACAGCTATCAAAACACTGTCAAGTTTGATATACACATATTATTTTAATTACAAGATAAGGTTTCTTACTGTGAGTTTTCAAAAAGTTTTGAAATCATGCTGGATATAGATGGCAGATCGGTCATAACTGCAGTAGTCAGAACCTTAAAAAGAAGAAATATATCTTACAGATTGTCATAGAAAATACTATACAATCATTAACTGAAAAACAAACAACCACACTTACTGTGCTTGGCCCTTCCACAGCTCTTCCAGGTTTTAATGCACCCCCAACACTAGGCTTCAGTCCCAGAATCCACACAAGATGCTGAAAAATACAAGAAGATCATTTTTCAGGCAGAGAAGAAATAAGCATTGTACTCAAGCTAACCGCCAACCTTCCAGCCAAACAGAACTCATGAGAAATGCTACAGTACTTATTCAAGTCAATCCACAGTACACCACGAGAAGACTCAAAGCTTCTTCTATGGCTCACTGAGCAACTGAAAACCAAACTGTAGCAGAAGAGCAAGGCATAAGGCATTTCTTGTGAGGGGAAATATTACCTGAAGGGTAGCCAGGACAAGTTGCCATGATGTACCAAGAACAGCTCCATGGAAGTGAGCTAAGTTGAGTAATGTCCTCATACACTGGATATTTTTTGATGTCAGCTACAAAAAAAAAAAGACAACAATCAATCAGCCATCCAATTTTTATCATTCCACAATGATAGTGTTTCTAGCAAACTCCCAAGTTTTACTGAAGTGCTTTAAAATTACATTTTGTTTGTACTAGTGAAATATTCTTTTTTAGAGATTTTTTTAGTTCAGTATCTCTCCTTCTCCCAGGCTTATCTTGGTGAAGTTGAATATGAGTACTTGAGTGCTGCATCCAGCTCCGACGTCCCTAACACTGGAAGGACATCGATCTATTGGAGGTCCACCAAAACGTTTAGAGGGGTGGACCACCCCTCCTACGAGGAAAGGCTAAGAGAATCAGGATTGTTCAGCCTGGAAAAGAGAAGGCTTAGGAATGACCTAATTGCAGCCTTCCAGTACCTGGAGGGAACTTCCAGGAAAAAACAGGCAAGACTCAAGAGCGCATAGTGACAGGACAAGAAGGAATGGGTTCAAATTGAAAGAGAACAGGTTTCGGTATTAGCAAAGAAATCTTTAATGTGAGGCTGGTGAGGCACTGGAACAGGTTGCCCAGAGAAGTAGAGCCCCATCCTTGGCAGTGCTGAAGGCCGGGTTGGATGGGCCCCTGAGCAAGCTGGTCCAGTGGAAGGTGTCCCTGCACATGGCCAGTGGGTTGGAATGAGATGATCTTTAAGGTTCTTTCCATCCCAAACCATTCTGTGATTCTACAATTTGACCATTGCACTCTCCTCCCAGCTTCACATTATTATCAGACACAAGTTCAAGTACTCCAGCTTAATTGCAACATCTCCACAGATTCAGTCTTTCTTAAGTGAACCTTCACACATAGGCACATAACACAGCTGAGACTTAAGAGTTCTCCAAATAGAATGGATAAGAACTTCTGAGCTGAAGTCAGAAAAAAACAAGAATAGGACTTCTTTGCAATTACTGTCCAGGGCTGTTCCAAATTAAAGCCTTAGGACAATAGTTCAGCTAACCATTATTTGTAAGAAAGCTGTATATCTGTAGCCTGGTTTTGAGACACGTTGAGATGCAGGAAGAAATAGCTAAGCAAAGTAAGGTCACTCACAAGTTGTACTTACCATAACTGTTCCCTGTGGCTGAAGAGCTAAGGGCTGCCCTACTGCTACAACTTGCTGGTGAGACTCACTTGAGGGACTAATCATTTGAACATTCTGTCCCTGAATGGAATATGCTGGAGGAAAATTGAACAGAGAAGGAAAAAAAAAATCTAAAATTAAAATCCAGTAGTTACTTGTAGTATAAACCACCTTCTGGCCAACAGACTCCAGAAAATTTTTTTACAGTATTAGCTTTAAACATACGTCACTTTGAGACCTTTAGTTATATTTAGATTACAGTGTCATTGCTTTAGAGAGTTGAAGATCCAGCGATTACTCCCTGTTTCTAACTCTTAGATATTGCTTGCAATACCTTTATATATTTTATGTCAAGATTGAAATATCTATGCTTAACATACGAGCATTAGACCATCTCAACTCAGTTTTTGGTAGTAATTGTGTGTGTAAATGGTATCACTGTGTGCTACCATTGTACCAGCGCATTCAGAAAACAATAGTGCCATCAATGTTGTATCATGATATTTTTCCAATATGTGACTTCAGGACACCCATTTTATAACTTGTAAAAAGAAGAGTAGCCTATATAGAATAACTGAGGTTCCCTGCTTTGTTTCTATAGATATCTGTGTAGTTCAGTCGTGTATTTCTTCACAGACTTACAGTCCAGTAAGACTGAAGTAAAGGTGCCTGGACTGAAGTAAAGGTGATGGTCCTTGTCCCTCAAGTAAGATTATTTTGTTTTATATTAAAAGCTCTAATGTTAGATTCATCGGTATATTTTTCAGGTAGTTGCTTTTCTTAGTGAGTAGTAATTCACCTTGAAAGTTAGAGTACATCCTAAATCAGAATATATTATGAATTACAACATTCTCTCAAGATATGGGCTGCATCAATTCAGTTTTTTGTAGGCTGAAGAGAACCCAGAACTTGGATCTTCCACTTACGCATAAGTATTACCACGACTAGACAATCGTAGAAAAGACTAGTACATCACACAGGCAGGATGTTCTAGCCAAAGCTTTAGAATCAAAGTTGCCCAGAGACCTTTTGAGATTTTGAATGCCTTAATTATATATTCTAGCAGATCTTTACAATGGTAGACAGATCTCCTTAGAATTTGACCTTCTGTCACATGTGAATCATTCCGGAAATTTTAGGATGATCAAAATGGTAGTCAGCAAATGCTGCAAGACTAACCCGTTCTGGAAAGCAGGTGATCTAGGTGCTGTCTGAGGATTGTAACTTTAATATAGCCAAATACTACAGCTGTGTGTCTTTGGAATCATATCCTGAAAAAAAATGGGTTTAGAGAACAATACGAAAAAACACATTTAAGAAAAATGCACATATTTACATTTGCTGGACAGAGCTGCAGTTGTGCTGTTTAATACAGTAAGGGCATAGTGAGGAGGCAAGGATCCTTTGCAAATGGCAGTGATAAAGGCGTCTCTTGATGTTACAAGACCCAGTCTTCCACAAAGTGCAGCCATGGTCAATTCTGCTTTTAGAATATTTTCAGTGGCAGCTTCATCAGTGCTGAAAGAGTACACACTGTTCAGCAGGAATTAATACAGAGCACAGAAGCAGGCAGCTAACCAAAACTGAAAGCCGTAAGAACATATACTTTAAACCCATTAACATTATAAATACTGAAGAACAAGTATAACCAATCAACAAAATTCTTCAGAACTGCTTCCTACAAAATTAGACTTTACTTCTCAGTGACTTGGTAAATGAGACTATGAGAAGATATTTAAACCTAATTTCAGAAAATGGTGTTTGATTACAAAAGGCTCTTTGAAGGAGTCAATTAATTTACCACAGTCATTTTCTAGGAAAAAGCTTTCCCACTTTCAAGATTAGATAGTACTAGCAAGTACCAAGGCATTACTTAGCCTCTTACTTGCAGTAATCAGGACATGGAATCACTTCAATATGTTGAAACATGCAAGCAAAGTAAAAAGAAATAAAGATAATTTATACCGTTTAAATTAAAAGCTTTGAAAATGCAGTTAATTGTTCTGTATTGAAATACATTAAAGGTTGATGTTGGACTTCTGGAGACTTCTGTGTCATTACTCATTCAGTCTAAGCCACAAACCTGACTGCCTCCGATGCCATGAACAGCACTTACGTTGACAATTATCAATTCAACTGGTATCAAAAGTCGTTCAAAATATAGCTTGGAATATCAACTCAGAAAAATCAAGAGAAATGAAAGACCAGATACCTTGCATCAAGTAGGAGGGATAGAGCAGCAAGAAGACCACACCAACATGCGTTCACCATTTCTTCCCAGACAGCTCTGCTAACTTAAAACAAATAGATAAACTTTTTTATAGCAGAAACACAGTAGTTCCCTTAATAACTTTCAATTGTACCACAAACAAAATGCTTGCTATTGCGTCTTTTGATGTGTGTTTTTGTATGCATGTTTACACAGACAGATATATGTGCATACAGAAACACACTCACATCAGTATTATTTAAACAACTTGCATTTAAAGTAACATTTCGAAGGTAAAAAAATGTCACCATGCAATGCTTTTTATAGACAGCATCAAAAAACCCCATCAAAATCCAACTTAGCATGATATATATAACCATTTTTGATCTTTGTCTATAAAAATAAACACTCAGAAGTGCAAAAATATGGGACAAGAAACTCACTGGAATTTTGCAGTGAAGTAAAAATACTCTCCTATGGTAAAAAAAATTCTCCATAACTTTTTCATTTCTTTCATTTAACAGGGGAAAAGCTATCGGTCTAGCGCACGGGTAGCGGCCCAGCCGGTTTGCACATCTCCCTCTCTGCAGCCAAGGGCCGGGGCGGAGGCGGCGCTGGGCAGCACCTCGGAGAGCTCCCCGCTCCCAGCCCTCTGCCCGCCCCGCTCCGTCCTCCCGGCCCGCGGGCCTCGGCTCAGACTTCAGCTCCACTGCTTTGGCCTCCTGGGGCACAAGCCAAACTCACTGCTCCAACACAACTCTTTCTATTCACGCAGACCCCTACACAGACTCATCACACGTTTCACAAAGACAATCCTCACTTCACAGCAGTTCTGCTCTTAAAGAAGTCCTTCCCTATATACTGCAATCTTGCTAAAAATTTCTCCATTAAAACATTCTTTTTTATCTTGTTACTAGAAATATATTTTCCTCTGAACGTGGTCATTACTCCATTTCTGTCAGTCAGATTGTCTCTTGTGACCTTAGATCTCAGTGTTAAGTCAAAAGCAGAACACCAAATCAAGTATTTTTTTAAAATGAAACTGCTGTTCCACTAAAAAAACACCCCCACTTCATTGGAAGTCTTTATATATAAATAAGAAACAACAATTTAAGCAAAAACCCATGAAATTTTAAAATCTTCTTTCCGTAAAACTGTTGCATTTCATATAGTGTTAGCATTTTCAAATACCTAGTTCTTTCTCTGATTGGTCAGAAAGAGACTGCAAATCTTTCTCTGAAGAATGTGCAGGTAATGAAGTTTCATCTGTTGTGGTTTGAATGACAGTTTCTGCCTCTCCCAACTCTCCTTCAATCATGGTAGTGATACCACGGACAAGATCCAGCAAACAGTGAAATGCCACTGACATTGCATAGCCTTCAGGAATTGTAGGTGGCTCGACTTTGTCCAGCATCTCCAAACTAAAAAATTGAAAACATGAGAAGTATGTAGCAATACCACTGTTTTTAAAAACAATAATAAAAAACAAGATTCCAAATGAATGTTGAGTACAAACAGGCCCCAAATACAATCCATCAAGATTTATTGCAACTCAAGATAAAAACTTCTAAGCCATTAAGTAAAAGAGTAAATGAATCACTAAATAAGACAGCAACCAAAAAGATATAAACCCCAAGTATAGATCTGCAAAAAATATTTCTAAAAAGTAACAAGTATAAGCAAGCATAATGAATAATTCTACTTGCATTATAATTTTTACTTAGGGCCACTGCAACAGAACTTATTCAGAAGAATAAAAGTATCTAGGAACAACAGAGGAAATACATCAGAAAGGCATGACAGTGTGAACATAGTTATAACAAGTTGAGAACAAGTCAGACACTTTATTATCGTTATCTTTGAGTCCACATGACTAGAAAAGCCTGTCCACAGCTAGATATTAGATGGCTAAATATTCGTCACCCACATGCACAGGTAAACAATGGAAGTTATTTTACGAAGAGGGTATGTCTATATGATTTACTGCTGAAAAGCATGCAATTAAAACATCACTATACTGGAACAGCAGCCTCATTGGCACTTTTCTCCATCTTTTACTTTAAAAGCACATAAGGAACTGCTCAGTTACAAATCCAACAGAAATTGTAGCTGACACAGTACCAACATCTATACAAGTAGAGACAGTCTGTTACAAAAACTACCTGCTACCACAACAAACATTATTTCATTATTTTTTACTCTACAAATTACTCTTTAAAAAGCTACATATTCCAGCTAAAATATACCAAAGATACTTTTATACTCTAGTGTCACCACTCTTGTCTGCACAAAGGATTTTTCCTTCTCCCAAACATGCTATACTTTAGTTATTACCTCTAATTTCCTGAAGATAGTTGCCTCAGGTATCTGGGGGAGCAGGAACTACAGCTAAATCAAATGGTCAGCACTTCACCCT
This sequence comes from Donacobius atricapilla, assembly GCA_013397315.1. Lineage (NCBI taxonomy): Eukaryota > Metazoa > Chordata > Aves > Passeriformes > Mimidae > Donacobius > Donacobius atricapilla. The sequence goes on along the minus strand of WBMY01010831.1, from coordinate 296,000 downwards.
CTATATACAAATAAGTGTGAATATTATACAGGTCTAGTTAAAATTATTAGTGGGTTTTAACAGTTACAATATATTTGTGAGGTAGAGGTCACATCCTTTTACTTTTGAAGATAGAAAATGCTAACCACTGAATAAATTTTATGAGTTGTTAATGTTACATGGCAATGGCTGTGAAAAGTCTTGAACAGTTCATCTATTCCTCTTAAAAACATTTAGTTCCTTAAGGAAAGGGGAAAACAAGGCATAGCGATCTGTGGAGAAACTTGTATGGAAGTATGGGATGTGGCCATTGTGTGAAAATCTAATGGCAGCAGAAGAGAATTGGTGTGAGGATGTGACACATTACAGCAAGTCATCTCCTTACACACAGGGACTACAGACAAAAGTGCAAGATAGAAGAAAAAAAATTACTGTGAAATGCTTGTGACAACTTCATAATCTTATACAAAAGAAAAAATGCAAAAATTATGTAGAGAAAATCACAGTCACTTGAGGTAAAAAGTAAGGTAAAGCATAAGCAAGTTTAGAGCAGGACAGGAGACTATGATGGTGGTTACAAGGTTCTTGAGCCAGTTAAGAATAGATAACAAGAAAAAAGAAAAGGAAGAAAAGTGGAGGTTGTAGTAGCTGACCAAATAAAAAATTCGCATTCCCTGAGAACAGGCAAGTAAACTAAAACAACATTCATGTCCACTGCTGGAATAAAAACTCAACACATACACATTAACTATTGAAATCTGAGGATGATTTTTTTACTTCTGCATCTCAAAGGCAGATAAAGGACTTCCTACCCTAAAAATATTGAGATCCGGGCTATTTGAAGATTTCACTGAATTTTAGTGTGCCAAAATTTTATGGTGGTACAAATAACTTCATTTTTGGAAGCACTTGTCCCTCAGTGGTCATGAGTGACATGAAAAAATTGCACTATTTAAAAGGTAACATAGTATTTGCAGCTTTAAACTGAGAACACCATCTCCATTGTACAAAGTCATGACAAAATAATTTGCAGTTCTAAGAAGCATTTAGAATCTAGCCTTGGTATATATGTCAATACATTGTCTGAAATGACAACCAGACTAGTATCTACCACAATACCCTGCTCAATAAATACTGTAAATGCAGTAAAGCTGGTGTGAGAAAGTTATTTTTCATTCCAACTGATGTCCCATTTGCTTAACGCCTTTCATGTTTGCCATTACAAAATGCAGCAAAATACAGGTATTCCAAAATTGTTCTATACTCCAGGGAGGCCTAAAAGTGAAGAGTTAATACAAATAATATGGTAGGAAAACAATGATGCTAAAACCGTAGGGGACATTCCCATCAGAATCCAGGGCACGTAGAGAAAAACAGCAAAAAGATCAGAGCACCTTATGGCACCCACAAAGATAAAATTCCTAATAGACTTCAACACCAGAGGAACAAAATCCTCAATATTTACTACTAAAAAAAATCCTTACTTCATCAAATTCTAAACAAAAATACTTGTCACATACATTTTCAAAAAGACAGAGGTACTCACTAGGTAGCTTTAGCACTGCCTTGTACTGTTACATTCAAGATGGGTATCCAAGTGCCTCTGTACTCAAAGGCAGGTAATACAGTTGCACCTCCACCCATTCCAAGCACTCCTGGGTTAGTTTGTGCTGAGCCAGTATTCCCTGATGCATTGCTTCCTGTTCACAAAAACAAAGGTATAAAATCAACCAATCTTGTATTTGTCATCCGCAAACATCTTTTTTCTACATTTAATTTTTGAGACAACAGGGTTAATCTGAAGACACCTAGTTCAACAACAAAAATCTACAATAACAAAAAAACTATTTCTGAGCTCCCTCTGCTGTCTAAAATACAATCTTATGTGCAGTTCACTGATGCCAACTGGCTAATTTCTAGACAGAATGTAATGTTTCTGTGAAAGGTACAGCAACATTCATAACACTCTGTGAATGAATCAAACTTACACACTCTTGATGAAACAATGTATGTTTTAGTGAAGAGTGAGATACTTGAAAATTAAGGACTATTTACATAGTTGTATCAAGAACTCAGTAGCTAGAAAGTTTAATTATTTCAATAACAAACTCCCAAGATTTCAGAAATGCAAAAACCACAAGAAGCGAATCCAAGGGAACAGCAACATTTGAATCTGTTCCATGCCAAGGTAGAATAAAACAAACCCCATCAGGGAAGAGGTGACATGCCAACCAACAGCTAGGGAGGGACAAATTTTGGTTCCAATTGAGGAAGCCAAAAAAAGCAGTTAAAAGAACAAGGAATTCTGTATATATACACTTCCTTCATAGAGAGGAAGAATAGGTCCCACAAGTTCAGATTCTCTCTGAATAGACAATGGGACAGAGAGAGCCGAGTCCCAGGACGGCGACTCACAGCCTCACTGCCATTTTGGTGTGCTTGCTTTTCATATGTGGAGACTAAGCTACCAGTCTAGGCAATAAACTACTAACTTAGGAAACATGAATACACAGAAGCTTATGCAGACACTTTAATACAGTGACACTTAACAGACTGCAGCAAAAAAATCATGCTGCTAAACAAATGGTTAACCAAACACTGCCACTAACACAGTTACACTGGTGTCAATTTTGATGATCGCACTGTGCAGTGAGACATATGCAACCATTTTTGTATTACTCGAACTCATTAAAGTGGGTGGTAAACATTTCCCAGTATAATAGAAGTGACACAGAACTTCAAGAGATGCACCTTCCAACTTCTACAAAACAGGTAGCCTGTTGCAAGACTGAGGCTCAAAAATCAGGTGTATAAGGAGCGTAAATGTCCAAAGCCAGGTTGGGGAAGGCTTCAAGCAACCTAGTCTGTTGGAAAGTGGCCCTGCCCATGGCCAGGGGACTGCACCTAGATCATCTTGAAGGTCTCTCACAACACAAACCATTCTATAATTCCAAAAGACAGCGCGCTATGAGAGGACTGCTATTATAATCAGAAGATTCAGTTCAAGAATTACATTGCATCGATCTGCTCCTTGCACATCAAATATAGCCATAGGAGGGAAAAAGGTAGAAAAAGAAATGCATGAGAAAGTGACGTGAGAAACACTCAGACAGAAAGAAGAAGTGAAAAGGAAAAGAGAAAACAAACTGAAATAATAACCCAGAGAAATAGTAACAGCACTAGAGGTATGACCCTACTGCAGTGCTGTTTCACTTGAGACAAGATTTAGGTTTTCAGAATGAGTATTATAGAATGGCATCTCATATGTGCACGTTACGTGGTGAAAAGTGTGTTTCTGATTTACTTGAAGATAATTAAGCTAACCTAGAAATGATACTAATAGAAATGTTCCATCAGTTGCTGTATAAACAGCTACTGAGCAACAGACACTGACTTAAATTTCCTCATGCTATCACTGCTACCTCCAGCATGAGATTCCAGTTTCACGAGTAAACACTGAAAGGTGTGAGTCTAAACCCGAACTTTTTAATGTTTCTTAATTTAATAGTAGATATGATAGACAATAATTACACTAATTATCTGGCTTTTATCTCTTTTAAGAAGACATGTCAAAAGACAACCTCAGAAATTATTTTTGTGTTGTTTGCTGTTGAGGGCTCTGCTTCTACAGAGCTACAGGAAGAAACAGAGACCCTTAACTTGGGACATAAACACTGGCAAAGGCATTAACAGGGCGATCATTTCTTCTTATTGAAATACAAATATACCTAGCGAAATGCCAAAACCTTGGCTGCACGAAAAGACAATCAAGCTTAGTTTCAACATGTGTCTGATTTCAGCTTACAAAGAAGAGATCATTTCTAAAATATACATCTTTCATTCTGCCTCTTGGTTCCCTCACTCCAGTTTTGGCCTTGAACTTCCAGAAGAATTAGTGATTGCCCCCCACAAACACACACTGTTTTACTACTTACATTGCGCACTGCCATAAATGACATCCCCACACAAGGAGACAGAAATCAGACACATTTTTATAGTGAGAAATAAGAAATAATGCCATTGGAATTTCATTCTGAAAAGTTGCGAAGCAAGGAGCTTTGTCACTGCAGAAACAGGAGTCGAGGCAGGAGCACTGCTCTGCTAACTGGAATCTATGCCTTCCCCACCATACAGGTAGATAAAATCACCCGTTGTACCAGAGCTGAGAACACTAGATCATCTCAAGCTTAGCTTTTCACCAAAATAAACACAGAAGTACAGAGCTGTATTAGAGCTGAACCAAAACAGATTTTATTATTACAAGAAAATGATGGAAAAATAAAATTATAATAAGGACAAGGCTTTACCAGTTTGGTTTGGTGTTGCTGATATGTTCCCTGTGCTTGGTACAAGAAATAGAGACTGGATAAAGGACCCCAGTGCATTCACAATATCACGGAAAACTTTAGTGGAATGTTGCTTCATATCATATGACTGGCAAAAAGACCTGGAAAGTATTTTATAAAATAGAAAGTATTTGACAAATTGGGGACAAAAAGAGTATTTTAACAGTAACTTCACCCTCACACACACTCCAAACTGTAGACTAAAAGCACATATTAACAGCAACTATTTAGGTAAACAATAATATTTAATTTTAGGTAAGTGTTCCTTTGACACTGCTAAGACACGGACATACTCAAAAAACTGTAACTCAGCCCTTCCTGGATAATAAGCATTGCCTAAGGGATTACACAAAATTATCATGAAGAGCTTATTGCATTTAAGTTTCTATACATTTGCAATGTTTTAGGAAGCATTTTCCATTAGAGAAAAATAACAAAAATATATCTTAAATTTTATGTAAAAGCAAATGCCAATATATTTAATACCTTAATAGCTGAGGCTGCACACAAAGCCTGTGAATAGACTCTACTGCAACAGCTCGTAGCCACTGTGGTTTGTCTGCATCCAGAAACTTAACCAGCAATGACAGAAAGATTTCACATTCTGTTACCTAAAATGTATTATTTATAATAATTAATAAAAAGAAAATGACTCCTACAAAGTATTTTCTTGAAAAAACTTTCATCTCAGGAGTACTATCAGCAAGTTTTGTACAAAATCTAAAAAAATCCCTGGAATGAGTATTTACTTAGAATTACATAAAAATGTAACATTTTTGACAAGCTGAAATCACATATGCAATTGTGCTGATGGACTTAAATTTCTCACAAACATTCCAATAAAGGTCGATCATTTGCTACAGTACACAAATGAAAAGTATCATTTTTAGCAAATACCCAAAACTCAGGACATAAGTACAGCTGAACATGTGTTTTTTACCCACATTCTGTCAACAGCTTTAGCAACTCAATTTAAAGCCTCTTAGAAAGTATTAACAAGACACAGTAATCATCATTATCTAAAGTGAAGCAAACAACAGAAGATCAAAAGCTTCCCTCAATATGAAAGGCAGTTAAATAGAGAAAAGACAACAGCTAATCTACTATGAAATTCATATCAGTCCATGTTTAACAAAATCTTACATTTAGAATACATGTAAACACAAATAACTGTAAGTGGAAAAGAGTATTTAGCTTTCTCTTCCCTCAGTCGACATGAACAGTTCCCAAGAACTAACCAATACTACTACTGATCACAGCACTGGCATATACACAGAAAAACAAAATTGCATAAAGAAAATTTGAGCATATTCTTACCAGCAAACTGTAGAACTGTTTAATCAAAACAGAAACTACTCGCAACAAACGCATACAGATGGGAAAGTATGGTTTTTCCACTGGTGCTGGGGAAGATGAGGTGGTGGAACCTTGCCTGAACTTGATATTTGGGGAGAAGAGCTTTATAACAAGAGGGCATACCCTTTCTTTAAGAAGAAAACTGAATTCCTGATGCTGAAAAATAAACAGAAAAAGTTATATGCAGCTATTCCTTAATTGCTACCAGCAGCTCTGATTATGCATCTTCTGTAAATGATTTGTAGTTATGATCAAGCAGTCTGAAATCATGTAAATCTTGGTATAAATTACAATCAGGAAATGAAAAGGCAGAAGAACTGCAGACACAACTGTAAAGCTACCAAAAAGCATGAAATTGCAATGGTCAGGTTCATGCCATGAACCCTTCTTCTTGTATTTTGCAAGTTCAAATAGGCTGCTAATATATCAATTATATAATTTTTTTTTTAATTTACCTACACTCAGCTAGTAAAACACTTTACTACAGGATCATGGTGCATTTATATGCAGTAGATACACGCAATTCACCGTCTTGATTCTTACTTTACAAGTGGGGCAAGGTTAACATTTTTGTAGAAATAACAATTCCACAAATTTAGTGACAGAGCTGTCATAAATAAGGCAAGATAAAAAAATGCATCTCTGGAGGAGATATGAACAGCAAAACCAAAAGTGAAACAGAGTAAAACAAACAGCACTACAAAATGCACAAACATAAATAAAATATAAACATAAATATAGTGTTTGGGAAAAGAAAAACATTCAAAAATCACAGGGAACTTCTTTCTTAAACCCCCCCCAATACAGAAAAGCTACAAGTCCTTCAGGAAAACAATATTCATGTTCAATTAAAGAGGATTTAATGAAGTGTAGATTTTACTACCCATGTGAGTAAAAGTCTTCCCGTTTTCCATCCAGGAACTACTCACTTGTAAAAACACTTGTGGAAAGTCATTGAGGACCGACTCAAGAAGTTCAAGGCCAAATGTCCGCGTCATTTCTGTCATACCCACGAGCCAGTAGGGAGCATCAGCATTAACTAACTGACAAAGATCCTTAGAAAGAAACACAATAATATTGATCTTCTCTGTACGGTCCTGTAGAGTTCATAATGAAATCTACACACTCGCCTCTTTTGTGAGTGATTTTCTGATTTCAACATAATTTTTCTTTAAATACTTCTTAAACATAAATTATAAAGCATAGAAAATGTTTAAAAGAAATTTTAAACTTTTCTGGTATGCTTGTAGTACGTGTGTTCATTCCTACCCTCAAAAATACCTCAAGACCAGTGAATTTGCTAAGTCAAGAAGATTTTTCTTGGTGTGATGAATGCATTCCGTTTCATTACATACTTGCCTTTAATATCCAATACCAACCACAAGAAGCAGGCCTGAACTACAGTTGCAGTGTTTTGCTCTGTATTGGGTCTGGCTGAGATGGAGTTAATTTTCCCCGCAGCAGCCCATACAGTGCTGAGCTTTGCATTCGTAGCTAGGAAGGTGCTGATAACACACCCGTGTTTTGGCTACAGCTGAATAGCACTGACACAGCCTCAGTGCTGTCTCTCAAGATTTTCCCCCACCACCAAGGGGCTGGGCAAGATCCTGGGAGGGGACACAAAAAATGTCATTCCAAATTAACCAAAGAGACATACCATACCTCAGTTATAGAACCTAAGAAATGGAAGAGGAAGGGAGGCATCCACTGTTTACAATGTTTGCCTTTGGGAGCAACTGCGGTGCATTCTGAAGCTCTGCTCCCCAGGAAGTGGCTGAACATTGCTCATGCACATACAACTTTTGCTTTTGCTTTAGTAAACTGCCTTATCTCAACCTATGAATTGTTTTCCATCTTATTTTCTCTCCCCATCCAGCTGGGACAGGGAGTGGTAGAGCAGCTTGGTGGGCACTTGACAGTTCATCCAGGGTAAACCCACCACAGGCTCAGAGAAATAAGAATCTTGAATTTCATGCAGACAGTATGCTTAGCTATTATTTAAGATTTATAGTAAAACATTTTCCAAGGCCACTTGGTCCTCCTTTTCCCATTGTTCCCCTGTGATACAGCATATCATCACCAATTAAAATAAATAGCATTAGAAAGCCCAAAGATCTGGTTAAGGACATTGTCAATATGCTAACAGCAAATTCTTGAAATTTCTTAAAGAGATGTAAAAGCATCCAATCTTAACTGCAAATACATAAATATATGCTCCCCAACTACCTGAAAAAGCATATATGCATCCTTAGCACATGGCTTCAGTGTACTGACAGATCTTCTATTACTATTCCCTTGAACTGCAGCTGGCTGGTCAATAGCATCTGTGCAAAAAACAAAACAAAGTTTGGTGAACAAAGGAACTGTTAAAAATCAAGTACACAATAAGTGTTCTTACAGGAATATTCTACGAGAACGGCCAGGTAATTCTTCCACAACTCATCATGTCTACAGAAACAAACATTAGATTGACTACCAAAGATCATCAATATCAAGTGCTACTTTCCAGTGTTATCTTCAAAACTACTACTGCGATGTATTTCCCACTCAGTAATCTATGATACCTGCACCATAAGTAACACCCTCACCTCAAGACCCTTTACAGTACTAACCTGAAGACCAGTTCTCACAGCTTGAAAAAAAAATTCTAAGTTTTATATATTGCTGCACTGAATTGGACTGACACAATGGAGAAGGATTTAATCTCCCTTAAATACAAGTAAGTGTATAAAAGACAGTTAAAATTAATGATGTCTGTGACTTTTGTAACACCTATAGACATTTTACTACTTCTTTATCTGAAAGAGAAATATCTGATATGTGTCAAAAAAGCAGGTAAATAAAAGCAAGCTGAGTAAGCAGTATGCTCACCTTTGTGTCGTTCATCTTCAGCAACCACTCTCTCAAACACGACAGTAACAACCTGCCGCACTGTAGCTGCTGCAGTGTTATTTGTTATATTATCTTTTGTGAAGTGCAATCGAAAGCAAAGTACAATTGCCTGAAAGGAAAAAAACCGAAAAAATATCACCTTACAACAATACATTTCATCTTTTAGCTAAGAGTCAAGAAGGTTGATGGATTGGGGAATGCTTTCTGCTACAGTTTGTCAAAAGGTTGTCTAAAAAAAAAAAAATTAAATTTGAAGAACTAGAATACATTTTGTGGATTACCCTAGCCAAAAACTCTTTAGTAATCCTCCTCAAAGGCAATCAAAAAGTGGTATTAACTGAACACATTACAATGTGCCAATAAAATTGCAGTCATCATACAGAGAAGACACAGTAATCATCACACAGAACAACTTGTATGAATATTAACATCAAAAGGACATTAGGATTGTAAGGTTAATCACAGAAAGGTTAGTCAACTCCAAAGCTAAAATGCCATTCCTCTCCTACACTCAGTCTCCATACTTCCACAATCATGTTGCCTTGAGTGTTATTATTCCTAAGACGTGCATTTCAAAGTGTCATTGTGCTAGCAATGACCTGAATACTTTTTCCCATTGGATTTTGTTATTACCTCTAACTCATAGTTTAATACTTACCTGTTTTATAATGAATTTTGAAAATTAACATCTGTGTGTGTAGTGAAACCTGTGTTTCTTGTTCTTCTGTCCATATGTTGTGTTCCTGCACTTTCAAGAACCTGAACCACACCCAGCCACAGTGCTACATGCTGTCAGCTGTACAAGGGTCAGAATTTTCTTTTGCCTCTTTTTCACGCCTGTGATTTCTGGACTCAGATGATGTTGCCACATTAGTTTAAAATCTTACAACAGCTTGACTGAAACATGAACATGCAATATGTATCTGGCTGAAACCAATTTTCAACAATGTAATCTAGAAGAGAAAGTTAATAAGCAGAGTTTCACAATTCACAGTTGGGTAAACCATGTTGCTTCTTCAAAGAGAAGTATCTTATAATTTGAATTAAAATGGACTGGGTCCTTATTTTTTTGTTTTAGTTGAAACATAATATCCAAATTGGTTCATGTTTAAAACTAAGACCCAAAACTATTACTGAAAGTGCAGTAACTGGAATGTTTTCAAAAGAGATTTAAGGCAGGGTGGAAGGCAGTTACTTTTAACATTTTCTCTGTCAGTGAGAGTTTACACTGTGCTATGTGCTCCGATTACAGCTCAAAAACATCCAATGAATTTAACGTATGAGAAGGATAGGTATTGGCTTAGTGTTTTTATTTCAAGTTCCTATGAAGTCCGAAATGTATTATTGTGCAGGAATTAGAAAACAGATGGAAAAGAAAACTAAAAGAAATCCCATTTTCAGAGTCTAGCCATAAAGACGATAGGGACACAACAGAATGAAGAAAGCCCCCTCCTTGTTCATTGTTTGCACATACCTCATATGTCAAATTTCTCCATTTTTCCTCTTGGATATTTTAAATTCTATAGTTGACACCAACAAATTCTTACCTTGGACAGTGCTTCATCATGCACAACTGTATTAGTTGTTAAAAGTACAAGAACTGTCTGGAGCAATTTAAGTTCTTCAAGACTGTTCTCCATCAATTGCCAAAGCATATTAATAATGTTTCCTGCTGCAGCCTATAAAGAAATAAAATTTTGTCACCTATTACAATATTTATGTACTGGTATATCATGTACATATGTAAGAATATCACTGTCATAAAGGCATATCATAGCTGAATGTGCCTGTTTGTCTATACCATAGGACTACATTGAGAATATAAAGCCAATTTCATTGTCACAAGCTTCCCAAAGCATTTTTAAAGAATTGACAACAGAAATGTCTTAATATGCAGTACAAATGAAAGCCTGTACTTCATTTTCTACTTGGAAATATGGAAGACACAGTAAAAATATATTTTACCCTCAGAATTCACTCATATCAGACAGAAAACAGTGTAATCTTACATTATGCAAGCACAACTGAAGGTGTATTTTAACAGCATTATTCTCACCAGCTTCCTAACACACTATATATGCAGTACGATAATATATATCATGACATTTACTGCTGCAGAAAATGTGCATCCATTTTACCTTATTTTTAAAAATAAAATAACAAAAGCACAATAATGATATTGCACAGAGTATATTTTGTGAATGCATAAAGTTCATTGCATGTTCAGTTCCTGCAGTGTAAGAATGTGAACTAAATGAGTTGGTTTCAATTTTCATGAATTTCCTTCTAGAGGTTACTAATACTGCCTCACCGTTTTTTTTTTAAATGGTGTTAAAAGATTTTCCTTTAAATTACTGAAAAACAGTAAGATATGAGTAAAATGTTTTGTAGTCTATGTTCATTATAATATAAAGAGCCTCCTAAAACAACTCATTCACCTTCAGTTTAAGGTTTGTATTTCTCACTCTGAAATATTTATGTTTTTGTATAAAGATCGATCTTACCTCTGAAACAACTTCGTGAGACATGAGCCTCTGTATGGCTGCTAGACACAGCTGAGTGATCTTTGGTTCTTTTGTTCCACAACCCATCAGAAAAGGCTGAACCACCTCTGAGCTGTTCTCTTTCAATGCTTTCAAAGAGAAATATGGAAGCAGTCAATGTTTGACACTTTGAAAAATACAGTGCAAAAATTGTTAATCACATCTTTTAAAAAAAAGCAATCTCCAGTCTTGGAAATCTAGGATTTGCACATGGACCACAGGGAAAAGCCAAGTGAAGACAGACACTGGGCTGACACAGTTCGCTTCCACAATTACCCTGGTCAAGGCTCAAATTCCAAGTACCTTCTCCCTTACAACCACAAGTGACTTTCCAAATCCAAAACATCCACTTAAGAGTCCATGAGGTTAGCAAGAAGGTGTAAGGTTCTGCCAACCCCAGAGCTTTCCCTGGCCTTGCCACAGGAACCAGTCTAAGGCTGGTAACACTGTGCTTCTGCTCCGCTTCACCTCAGCCCCTAACGCAGGACGCAACACAGCGTGGCACACAGCAACATTCCAATGCACAGGGCAGGAAGGGCAAGAGCAAACTGCCACCGGCAGAACAGGAGGAGAAAGAGACTGGACTGACAAAACAGGAAGAGAGAGACTGGACTGTTTGTATCCTGGGTGTGATCACCTGGCTGTGAATTTGTCAAATGGTGTTTTAGTGACAAAGGAGAGCTTCTTAAAATGGACTTCTGCCAGGAGAAAATCAGCGTCCATAAACTTCTCTCGCACCTCCTTTTTTGTTGTTTTTTGTTAAAGAGAAAAAGCTTCATAATGAATACGACATTCTACACTGGCATTTAAAACAGTTTTTTCCCACAAAAGTAATTCAAGAAATCTGAGACAATAAAATTTAAAATAATTTTTTTTTTTAAATATGAAAGGAAAGCATGGCTCTGACTGATGAGTGGTTTTCCATTTGCAGGTGTGTTTGTTGATTCATGGAAACTTCTAAGATTTTAGCCGCTCATCACCATTTCAGACACTAAAAATTTCCTCACAGTTGAAAGTTCAATGTGTGCTCTTAATGACTGAATGTCATACACTGCGTTTTAGTCTATGTGTAGTAAAAGAAATATATTCATGAAAAGTTTCACAGAATTTGATACTGTCCTCCTTTTCAGAGAACAATAGTTACCACAAACAAAAAACCATTCTCACATAAAAATGCAAACATGATCTATACTACTAAGCATCACTACAGCTAATTTGGAAAAAAGGTTAAACAAGTTAAAACTACAAAAATATACTTTAGTGATATTTTTCAACTGAAACACTAGCTGACTCAGAAGTTTCTATGAAGAGCATAGGCTATTATAAATTATACTTTCTATAAGACAATAGTTCTTACAGGGTGATATCAACACACAGTCCAGCTTCATCAGCCTCCTCAGAGCCAGTGCAGGCTCTATGTCCAGTTGACATTTTTGAACTGCCACTAAATTCTAACCATCAAGCAGAAAAAAGCAAGCAAAAAGATACCACAAAATATTTATCCTTAATATGAGACTCAAGATATAGTTCTGAATGGCAAAAATGGCATGAATTAATAAATGTATTTATTAATATATTTATTAACTCATGCCATTTTTATATTTATATAAAGAATAAATTCAGCCTTTTACAACACTTTCTTCTATAATCCATTAAAAGCAACAATCTCCCAACAGAATCTACACAAATATTTTTAATTTATGAAGCTGAAAAATAAATGTTTTGTAAATCTGCTTTGGTACCCATCTGGTTTTATAGCCACCTGGCACATGAGGTGATTCTTGGGGCTTTCCTGTTCAGAGGGTCTGGAGCTGAACTCCGATGTTCCCTCCCAACTCAGAATATTCTGTGATCGTGTGATTCTATGACTGTATTAGCTTCAGTCTTAAAATGCACAAGAAATTTACTATTGCCAGGTCTGCCTTCATTTTGCTAGCAATTTATGACAGAATATATTAAAAAGGAAATCTATCTTACTGAACCATAACAAATGAGAAGTTTTTGGAAAGTATAACTTACCTGTTCATTTCACCAGCAAGATTATAATTGATTTTTTAGAAGAACTCCTAAACCATAAGATTTTGCACATCTCAAAGCCATATGGAAATAATTTCTCAAATTTATCTCCTGCGATTTAAGGCTTTCTCCTCCTCTGGAATATCTCAAATTTTTATAAATAAATAATAAAACATGTACACACTGCCAAGAAGGAAAACTTTGAAACAGCTCAACTTAACTTTTCCAAGAGAAAGAAAGAATTTAGATCAATGACCTCAAAGTTCTGGCAGGTTAAACATCCCACCAAAAATAACAAACATTTTTAAGATTTTAGTCAGGATTTTAAGCCCACACCTGTTTTCCTAAAAATTATTATCCTACACAATTAAATGATTCAAGAAAGCATCAGATCAGCTTATTCAAACAATCTGATACAGTTGTTCTTATCTACGTTAGTGAAATGACAGTTTACATCAAAATCATATCCTGATCAAAATATTTATCTGTATTATTAGAATGTATCATAGATGTTCCTAAATCATATAGCAGTCAAAAGGTATCCACTAGATTTCACAGTTACACTGTAGCATTTTGCAGCTTTATTATTACTAAAGTGTATATATTATTTTTCTTCATAAGATTTTAAATATGAGATAGACAATCTCTTGACACTAACTTATGTATAAGATTAGCTTATAATTGATACCTCAAAAAAATACAAAAGTTCATCAAAAATTGAGTCTGTTTAATGACATTATGCTTTAACTGTGGAATGTTAGGATAATATGCACAAAATGTTCATTTTCACAGTACAAAACTGTGGAACAGAAGAGGAAAAAATTCTTATCCTATTAGCAAAGATTAACTAATCAAAATAACTTCTAGGACCCGCTGGTTTCCCAAACCTCTTAACAATAAATCTGTGCAGGTTTTTTAAATCAACTAAATACTAAGTGCATTCTACTTTAAAGTTTCCAAGAGAAAATTATTTTAAAAATTTTACCAACTTCGAGAAAGTGTTTCCTCAAAAAGATGAGAGCAAAGACTGCCCACCCATTACTAAATTTAATGATCTTTCCTATCTCTTCCCTTTGAAAACCAAAAAACAGAGAATTTTGCAGGATTAGAAACTAGATTTCTAAAACACAAACTTCTTCATGCAGTAATATGTTGACAGCTTCCCAAATGGCTAACTACTGCTTTCCCTTTTTTGTTTGTGCATTTTGATATAGCTGACATTACCTGGCATACTTTTCCCACTTATGTCAGCATTCATGACAGCAGTAAAAACAAAGAAAATAAACAAATAAAAAAGAGGCATTAAAGTGAAATACTGAGGAGTGGGTCTGTTAATTCAAATAATCCTAGAAAATGCCTCCTTAGCGATATCTGATTTACATACCTCAAAACAAGATATAGTTTTGCAGCTATTTCATTGGACCTTCCAAACGATCTAGCATCTCAAGAATTTTCACTACATCCTGGGTAGACACTCAAGTATTAATGCAGGGCCATTCAAATTCGGCCAAGGGCTTTACCAGCAAGTGGCAAGAAGCCAACTTTATAAAGCTGAAGACAGTCAAGAGATATTGTTCTAAGCACTTACAAAGCTACAGCTCACAAGGTATGTCCCGTCCCTCAAGGCATTGGACATCTTAAATTGAATTACCTTGTCTCAGACAAAGATGGATTTTTGCCTGCCAGTTACAAAGTCCCCAAAGGCTGGACTAATACATAAATGTGGCTCATACTGCAGAACTCCACACAGAGCACTCAACCACAGCAACGAAAACACTGACAATGTAGGATCTAAGTATTTCATGTGATTTTTCTAAGTGGATGATTACTTTTGTAGAGCATCAACTGAAAATGGAGCCCTTCTTCAGCATCCTAATAGCACTAAAAAGAAACAAGTAGTGTTAAAAAACTTCTATGCTACTGCATTTTTTGCTAGGCGCCCAAAAGTAAAGCATCAACAATATAGCACACACTAAAAGACATGTAATATTATTAGACATATCGAAGACATCTTTCTAACATCTGTAACTCAGCTTTATCTTTCCTATTGGAGAGCAAATCATTACCTGCCAAAATATCTGTGTTCCGTGCAGCTATTGTTTTCACTTTTATTATTCCTGATTCAGCAGCCTGGGAGAAAAAGAAAACAAGTAGTTTAGATGCTGTATCATACATTGATATCTGTAAAGAAAAAAAAATATTGTAGATGAATAAAAAAGGTATAGTCTCGGAGCAAGAAATGCGTTTGCAGTGGTTTCTGCCAGCAGAGCTAATGCAGAAGTGAAATTTTTGTAGCCGTTGGAATTCTTCTCTAGAATTCCACAGGAAGGGTTATATTTAGAATTTTCAGAAATCACGATTCTCATTGTATTACTTTCCATTGCTTTCCATTTTTGTATTATGAGTGCAAAAAGAAATCACTAGTAAGCATAAACACTGCTACATAGTCTCTATACAGTTCCAAACTAGGAGTGTAAAAATGAAACCCATCTTCCCCCTGGATTCTGGCTCCCAAATGTCCTGTACAAACTATCCCAGGGCAATGGCACGAAGGCGGCTTTCTAACTTAAACCTGTTCCTCCCGGCATGCCGCACAGCGCACAGCGCCAGCTCCTCCTCTCGCCCCACGGGCAGGGCTCGGCAGAGCGGAGCGTGGTCCTGTCGCTCGCACGCTCCGCTCCTGCGGCGGGCCCGGGGACAGCCAGGGCGGGCCGGCCCCGCCGCGACACCGCACAGGGCCCAGGGGAACAGCAACTCCCCCTCAGGGCAGCAAACGCTTCCCGGCAGGAATCACTCAGGTCACGGTCCCTAACCCAAACCAAACAAACTGCAAACGTAACATTGAAGCTTTGCATTTCAAGACTATGACTTCTGAAAGCTTCGTGTACAAAACACAAAAGATATATTGTACATTTTGCCTTTCCATTTTTTAATTTCATTAATACACTATAAAGCTCTGGAAAGAATTAAATAAATCTAAATAAATACAACAGGTTTTCGCAAATGACTGGATGCAAATTGCTGGAAAATACTGTTCCGCAAATTTGAAAACACACTTCCTCTTTTATTTCAGCTTTGTATTCCTGTGCGCTTTCCACACTAAACATTTCTAATATTCCTCTGAGACTACTATTTAAAGATGTGTGCTGTCACCACATAAAATAGATTAGAGAAGCAGAGAAGCTATGACAGCCAAAATACGAAAATGATAGTATAGGAAGTTTGACCAAGTATAAATATTCCCTCTCAATCAGAACATTATTCCAGCAAGATTTCAGAGACAGTCAGGTTGAGATGACTGTATAAATTCACAATTAAATATTTTAATTAAGAGTTGATATACATATTTCTCAAAATAGCTAAATGAGAAATGAAAAGCTGAGGGGTTTTTTGTTTGGTTGGTTTTTCAAAAATTTTTATTTCCTGAAACAATACAGTAAGACTAAACACTGCCTTAAAATCCCAGACATTTATTCGAGTTCTTCTGAATGCAGTTTTTTTTTTCTACTTCAAAAATAAAGTCAATTATATCCAGTGCCTGATTAACAATACAACATGCTCAAATGAGCAAAAAGCAACATGAACTCATATATTTTACATAACTAAAATAATGTGTGCCAAATGCAGCTCTCATTTATTTTAATTATATTAACTTAATGTGTTGAAGTTCTTGAGATTTAAGTCAAACCCTGTTCTTCAGTTACAAACTGTCAGCTAATCAGAGAGGTTCTTGTCACAACACATTGTTCCTATTAATTAATATGAAGGATTTGTCACAGTCCAACTTCAATTATCTTTAAACTAAAACTAATCACATCTACTAGCAATTGATTTCTGTCTTGCCAGGAGTGATAAACTCATTCTGAGTCAAAGAAATATTAAGCCTGCTCATATTAGTGGCATTCACAAACACCATGCACTTTGCACAAAAATTTTCTACCATAATGGCTCTCAGTTGTTTCCATGCTAGCTTTATATAAAATAAGATACTTAAGAAAAAAAAAAGGTAAAACAAAACAACTGCCGAATATAAGCATTCTTCTCCATGAGATACAGAAATTTGTATGACCATCTGCATTACGCTATGGTTTCTATTCAGAATTCCAGTTAAAAATGTTTACTGTTAGAAACTAATTACACCACACACATCCTACAAAAGAAAAATACTCTATTGTATATGTAAAAGAGACAATGCACTAATATTATAAAAAAATACCTCAGTTAATCACAAATAGCCAACAGAAAACATGATAACTATAAACAGTTCTAATCTGTATACATGAATGTAAAAGTGTGCTTGGATTGCATCAATTTACGTGGCAAATTAGAAGATCTATTCATAGCTTTTAAGTTTACAAATTTACATCAATTACTATAGCAGTTTGCAGGATGCTGCAACATGAGAAAGGGATCTTACAAAACACTAATCAAGGAGAGAGACAGCATTATATTGTGTATGTTATGGGTACAAATACGATCATTTACTTTCACACAAATATAAGGCACTGTGTTTTTAGAGCAATCGCCAATTTTAGATGTAACATTACCAGCTTCCTTTAGCACCACAACTCACAGTAGTCTAAGGAACAAATCAGTTCTCTCTTTATTTTGAAAAGAAGTAAATACATGTAATTCCTGAAATGTAACAAAGCTTAAATGTACTAAAAACCTTCATCCAATTAGATTTCCAATTCTGCTCCTTTAATAACTGTGAAATCAACTGATACAAAATGTCTCAAACACGCACCTCCCATTATTGAGTTTTGGTTCATGTTTCTCCTGAAGCAACTGCAGCATCTAGTCTGGGAAGGTGAAATATTGACAAAGAAGAGAAATTGACTGTCAGTGATAGCACATATTCAAGTCAATCTCTTCCAGTACTTTGATCTGGTTTTAATCAAACAGTCCCACAGCAAAATTCAACAGGACCCTCTGGGCTCAAACACTTGCCCCATTATCTTTCTGCTTCCTTGGAAATTATCAAGTTTTTGCTGATTATGTGGAAATCACCCTTCACAGAAATCAAAGTAAGGCAAATAGAGAATTTATGTACCAAAAAAAAAAGAAAAAAAATTTAAAAATCAAGACAGTGTGGTTTCAAGTAGACTGAAAAGAAGCCTGTGCATAATATCCATCTCCTGGCCTCAAAGTTCCTCTCTGAATGTACAATCTGACAACAACATTCACAGCTGCCTTACAGAGGTTCTCTGCACATGAGAGACCACCATGTGGAAATGCATAGAGTAACACCAAACCCAGCTTCAGGAGTTTCTCAGATCCAAAACTCTTCCCCTCTTAACAGATTTTTCTGTCTTCAGTTGAAACGGAAGAATTTCAGCCTTCCTGTCATTAGATGTGCTGCGAGCATCTCCCTGATTTTTGGAAATTTTTACTTGGTTTAGGATCTAAAGCCCTTCTTGCGGTAACAGAGACAGGTAGTATCTGGTCAGGCAATCAGGAAGGAAACAATGTAACCTCAGGCAGAACCAACATTTACCAACATCCAGGTAACGTTCACAAGCTAAATTTCTCCACATTGTAGTCTGTGGACATATTTTTAAAGATCTATAACTCATAAATAGCATATGAAAGTATTCAGATAACTGGGATGTTCAATTCTACAGGAATTAACATGATGTAAAGGCAAGCCATCCACACCACAAGTGGTAAGTGCATCTAGAAAGCACCAGTTCTTCAAATCCGTCTTCTGGGACATCGTGGAAGCTCTTAAACCCAGCTGCAGCAGGCAATCTTCATTACCTAAAGATACCACTAGAGCTAACTCCATGACCATCACAATGTTACTCAGCAGCCCAAGAATGGGACTTGTTTTGGCAGTACAAAGAATGGCATGGCACGGCACAGCATATGCTCGAACATTTAACTCAGAGGCCAAGACATCTTGGACCTCTATTGCAATGCAGACAGACAGGCAAGGAATGCACCAGGGCCCAGCTGGGATGTGACCTGACAGAACATCAGGTGCTCTGCAGTTAGCTCTATGGATTTGTCTTTACTCTGGTAAACATGAAAGAGTTACCCTTCTTTAACTGACAAATAATAACATAGTTCACAACTTTTCCTAAGGGAAAGATGACACAAAATTCAACTCTAAAATGAGAAAAAGCAATTGTTGTCTCTGCCAGAGCAATCATTCTTTTAAAAGTTTCAAACCTGGATTTTTAAAAAAGCTTTAAAAAGGATAAACATGCTGATCTTCAAAGGAATTTGTATTTAAAAATCAGGAACAGAAGTCAGCACCTTTTTGACTTTATAAACCAAAAAAACCACATATTCCCGTAAGGATATTTAATACAACAACGAAGCATGTGTTAATTTCTACTAAGGGTTGATCTAACATTAAGGATATTTTTATATGAATTTCTAAATGTGATAGCATTGTTACCAAAAGTTAATAAAACCAAGAATATTCACTGCTAGTGCTTTTGAATGACCATCTGTGTTTTCATTGTACATTAGAGCAAATTGCTATCTCCAGAGACACTAGAATTGTTGTAACATTTGCATTCCTTACCACACAAGTTATTGATTATTCTAAAAAGAAAAACATTCAGGAATGATGGTTTGTATTGGTATTTACATTACATCATTTGCCAATCTTTTATAAAGATGGGATGAGAGTAATACGCTCTCTATGGTCACTTCCATATCTATTACATGAAATAAAAAGAGCAGTATTTTTCTATCCACGATTGTCTGCCTTTCCAACTGGAACACTAACCCTATATCCATTAGTTTAGATAAGAGGTCCTCCTGTCAAAAGTACAGCTTCACTTCATTGTTATTCTGGCTTGCTGTGCAAAAGCACATTCTGGACCATTACTGTACTGCTAAACTATTATTTGGAGAAGAGCACACAAAAAACTCCTCACTAAATCAGTCTCATGAAAGCACTCAAGTGTACCCCATTTGTGTGAAAAAGCATTGTACTTGCCTTCTGTATTTTTATCTTCCTCCCCTTGAGTATAATCCCTACTCTGACCCTTCTCTTTTATATATACTCATTTTACATGTAATTTAAACCAGCAAAATGCCAGTTTTGATCTAACATTGCTGTGCACTCACAGGGGTTTATTACACTGAAGAATTTATAATTTTGTTATCAAATTATCATAAATTAGGGATAAAAAACCATTAACAGATTCTATCATACACTTTCTTCTCCAGCTGAAGATTTAAGATATGGCAGCTTATGTTTTTTGCTTTTTAAAAACACACATCTTTGTTCATTTCCAATGCCACTATATTAGGTGCTCTCATATTCAGAGTCCTCTTTCACACTTGACAGGAGTGACTATTCCCCTGGTTCATTAATCTTCTGAAATTGTCAGTTTGCAGTATCAGTAGCCAATTCATAATCCTGAAGGTTAAGCCAGGAGAATTGCCTGAGTTACCTGGAGTGCTTCAGAGCTGTGGCTTCTTGAGCTGCCTCACTGGACATGAGCACAAAGATATTCAAATACAAACACTCAGTATCATAAGTTTTCATCTGACAGCCAAAATACTACACCACAGCTGGAAAAAACATCACATATAAATTAACAGATCAAATCACAATGCATAACAAAAAAGAACTCATTACCAAACAGCACTAAGGTAGACAGAAAGGCCAAAAACCTAACACCTGAAACAGAAGCTACTTAGCAACAAATTTTTAAGCTCTTCTTCTCTCTTCAACAGACAGAACAAGGATGTACCTCATATTTTGTGTTTTATATAAATTATATGGATGCCTATATATTATATATAATACAGAGTATGTAATATATTAGATACCTATGTAGTGTAATGATATCCTGAGAGAGCCCATGTCTACCATTAAGAGATTTCTGAGTGATCCATTCAAGTACCACACAACTGATTTTAAACCACTGAAACAGGGCACTTGCACTTAAATTGCAGTTACATACTGTTGACACAACAATTATCATTCTATTTTACAAATAAAAAACCACCCTGTTTCAGAGCTTTAGGAGACATACACTTGAAGTTCAAACTAGTGTTGCCTTCAGCTTGTTGATCACAACAGATGGGAGGAGGCAACTTTGGAGGATTTGCCACAAGTACTACATTCAGTCAGCAAATGTCCATTTGCCAGACACCTGATAAAGAGAAACAACAGTGGACAGTTTAGGCACTACTTGAGAACTGGAGTCACCAAGGATTTCCAACTTCTTGTACAAGTTTCCGGGATAATCTTCAAGAAGCCATGGGAGGCAGATGGGAATTAAATCAGAGATTAGGATACACAAATTCAAATATTTAGACTCCCATTACAATGGAGACTGTCTCTCCTGAATGCTCCTTAATTCTTAAAGCCGCTCCTTAAGCTAATTCAGCTGACCCACTAGGAGGGGCTCAATGCAGAGGTTGAAGCTTAGCTCTCTGTATCCAAGACAACTACACGCAGACACCAGAAGACCCATGCTCTTCTGGACCAGAGGCTGGAAGTCAAGGAATAAACATTACTGCATCTCAAGCAGCAATGTAGAACACCTCGTGTGTAGGTGATAGAGGGAATCAGTCCCCTGGCTATGAGATACTCTGAAGAGTTCTTTGACTCTATTTCCATAACAAGCCAAGCCTGCACAATCAGTGAAGCTTAGACACCCAACATTAGGCACCTTCAACCGGCACTGAAAAGTGTAACTTGAAAAGCATAAAGACAGATGGATAGACTGAAACTTTTAATAATTTTCTTCATTCATTAAATTGCATGATGAAGAAACTTGACCTGTGTGCCTTATGTGAGTCACTTCAGAACAAGTGACATTTCTTCTCAAAGACTAAAATGATCACATGAAACGTATGATATACAATGGACCATGAAGCTTAGAACACATCTGAATAGATGTTTTCCCCTAGAAATATAAGAACTTACTTTTAAAAACTTAATTTTGAAAAAAATACTACTGTATAAGGTTCAATATTGAATAAAACTCGCTGCAAAATTAATGGACTCCAAACATAAAGCTAGCAGACACAGCAAGTGGTAAAGATCATAAATTATAAAAGAAACTAAAAGAGATATTACGGATTACTGTTTCCAAGTTACCAGCTCAGCTATGGGCTGGAAACTCAAGAATGCTACAGAATAATCTCCAGTCACATGCACAAAACACATGCTTTAGTGCAAGCTGCCTAAGTATGACAACATACATTTTACAGAGCATTGTTTCTCTGTTTCAAAAGAACCTTCAAAATATTAAAGTGAACACCCATTAAAAAAAACCCACAAAAAACTCTAGTTTTCATCCTTTTAATGTTGTGAAGACCTGAAAACAAACTAACCTGGAAAGTTCAGTGTAGGTTGAATTCCCTGTGGGCTATAGTGTCCGAATTACTTAAATCATTTTATTCAAAAAATAAAGCAGGAAACCCAAAAACTTGGTTTCTCCTACAGAAAATGATCTATGTACAAAGGTTGCTTTTTTCCTAAGTTCATTTGGCTCATCCTTTTACCACTAAAGCAGCATGAACGCAGAACACTCAAAAACTATTCAAAGCTAAAAGTACATCAAGTGACTCAGATGCTCAAATCACAAGACAGTTCAGCATGTAATTTTCTTTCTTAGCCTTCTCCAATATGTCTACTGCACTGTGCTCAACAAAATTTATGAAATATTATTACCATTACAGAAAAAACAGCTAACAAAAGGTTGCAAAATTGGATTCTACTGGTTTTCTTACACACAGCAAATTACAATAGTTTCAAAAATATGTCAATGTGCCAAAGGCACACACAACTCAGTAAGTAGCTAAGTAAAAGCAATGCTGCTCTTTCAAACAAGGATCTGGTAAAGAAACAGCACAGTGAGGCTATCGAAAGCTTTCTTCCAAGAGACTAAAGAGAGCATTTCTACTGACTAAAGTATTCAAAGTTAATCCTGTGCAGCTCTTCCAGTGGAGGCAAGTCGAACACCACTTCTTTTTCAGCCCTCTTACAGCAACACACATCCTAAAACAGGCACCTGCAGCCCATTACACAGCTGCCAAGAAAAGGGCACGCCCTGGCCCAGGCCCTAGCCCAAGCTGACCCTGCCACAGGACGCTGCAGTAGTCCCTGTCTGCCCAAACACCGCCTGCCCTCTCCCTTCCCCTCTCCTACCAGCATAGATGTGCCTGAAACTGTGCAGGGGGCTGGATAAGAATTAATTTTTTGTGGCATTTTTTTTAAACTCACTTTCCTTTTACTGCTATTTAAAAGCCAAGAAAAAAACCTGAGACACCACAAAGGCTACAAGCCTACTAGAAAGCTGCGACTGCTTGACTGGATCCGTGTAAACAACAAATATTTACCTACAACTGGAATTCAGGCTGTGAGAAACTTTTGGGTATACTTATTTCCCATTTTAACTCCATTATTTCTGCCAATTATAAGTATTTTCCCCTTGTATTTCTAAGATTTTTAATGCAGTGGAATTATCTAACCACATCAGATGCAGTTTACTGAACAGTATTCTCATTCCGTAATGAGAAACAGCCAGAAACCTATTTAGGACACTAAATCATTTTCAATTCCGTGATAAGTGAAAATTCTTAGGCCAGTTCACTAAGGAGAGCACCACCAGCTTTCCACAAATGCAGCACACAACACTGAAACTCCAGTCACTAGCAGGTTAAAAGAGTTTATGAAGCTCTATGTGTGCAGCATGCAATTCAGTGCAGTATTAGCAGCATTACAATACTCTCTAGTACAGAGCACATCTTAGAGCCCACTGTACTAAAAAATATGTATTAATGACCAAGTAGTATTGTTTTCTAGGAGAAACACCGGATTACCTTAGATAACATCAACAGGGCTGATGCCTGTACCAAAGACTGTTTCATCCTCTGTAATTTCAAGCTCCAAAAGACAGTGTTTTATTTACACTTCGTGTGAGCTTCTATCCCATCCATGGCTGGCATCTACTCTTCTAATCAGGCAACAGAAATACATCATGAAGATACAAACACATTTTTCAGCAATGTCATTATTTGTATGTCTGCCAGTAAAAACAGGTTAGGCATACCAGAGACATAATCACCAAATCACTTTTTGGTCATAGTGTACAGCACTCATGCCTAGTACACTTCTGTAGTCGGTGCTGATCTGAGGAAGTATCAAACAGAAAAAAACATCTAGCAGCAAAGAGAAATGGGTTTCAAGTGTAATAGTAACTGGTATTCTCCACAGCCTTAAGAAAAAATAAATCTGTTATGTTATTTAAACCCCAAACATTGTCAGCAACATAATTTCAGACCTACAGGCTCTTTCTGCAGCTCCCATTTTTAAAGCCTTAAATGGTATAACCTCGGAAAATCCTACTCGGGTATTATTTGTAACATGGAGCACAGACAGCATATGGATACTTTGGAGCCAACCAAACATCCTGTTATTTCTCAGTTGAAAGCTCTAAGGGGAAGGAAGTTGGCCACGTATTTGTGTCCCAAGTTTAACACTGGGAGTAACTCAGTAATTTCAACATTTCTTAACAGATTATTGAAGTCAGCAAAAACCTCAGACTCTACTGCTCTAAGTTACTGGACTTACAACCACGTAATTTTCAAATAAACATGACCAACTAAGAAAACTTTACTGACTCGGAGTAACAGAAAAATTGAAACGGAAGTCCCCAAAACATTGAGGAGTTTAGGTTCCATTTTCAATAAGGGTTCATTAAGAACTTACTTCTGCCTCCTAAGTGAGGATAAGATCTAGATCCCACGGTTGTCTGTCCCTCTCTCTTCTGCATCCAACCCCACCCTCACCCTCCTCCCCCAAAAGAACTTCAGTAAACTTCTTCAGCATTGCCATGTACATGCCCGCTCAAAGAATCATTTGATATTGTTTTAGTCCCTCTGAACCTAAGATATACTGAAAAGTGTTTGAAGTGTGAAAACTAAAACCCTTTTAATAAAAAAGGCTCTATTTTTCTGATCATACAGCTCGTCTAAATCCTTACAGTACCAGTTAAAGAATTTACTCAAGTTAATCATCTCAGCAACAAGCAGAACTGAGAAGTACACTACAACTTTTATCACAGCAAACCTATCAGCTAAATTCACTTTGTAGAATTTTAATACTATTAATATAAAAAAACAAAATAAACCAGAAGAGACAACTCATTTTAGAAGTGGCTGAAGACAACAAAATGCAAGCAAAATTTTTGACTATGTTAGACACTAGAAAGATTATGAGAAGCAGTTTACCTTTGTAAAATATCTATCAAATCTATGATATACATCTCCTAACTATTAATTTGGGACTAGGACTTTTTTCAATAGTTTTATCCCAGTACAGTCAGCTTATTAAGTGACATGAAAGCATACGTATCAACTGCAATATAAAGTTATAAATTACAATGCATGTGGGAGAGTTTAGTTACACTGCAAGTAAAAAAGTGAGATTGTAAGTAGTATGAATTTGTTTTTAAAAGCCACCATTTAAACATGGTTTAAAAAACTGGTGCTGTTTCAAGTCAGTAGGAAGAATATGCCATTCCTCTGATCACTCTAGCCAAACCTAATCATGATCAGACCAAAAGCAATTAAAAGATCTCTTTAGCAGCTGAGATTTGACAAAAACGGACACCTGTTTTCTTTAAAACTAGAACCAAAAAAAGGGCTTCCAGAAGTGAGGAAGTAAGATCGTTTCCTGTGACTGTATCATACATCCTACTGTAGGACGGCTTCCACCTCCTACTCTTTGTAAGAGTGCACAACTCCCAGGAGAAAGTCCCACCTCTTAATAAACATCTTCCAGTACTATTCCAATAAACCTATCCAAATCCCAGACAATCCTGAAAAAGTTTGTTAAGTGCCTTTAATGAAGAAAGCTATACAAACTGCTGTCAATTTAAAGTGAAGAACACCGAAGTCGAACTTACACAAGAATATGATAAACGTGCTGAACAAGTATGAAATACATGCAGTAGTTACTATAACACTCAGCCATGATAAACGTAAAGAAGCATTACTAAAAATACTAGCTCACAAACAACACTGCCCAACTCCTTTGTAGGTCTCAAAGAAAATAAACATTAACACAGCGGGGAAACTTGTTCAGAGACTAAACAAGAGTCACACAGTAATACACAGGAGGGAGTGCAAGAAGCACTCCCATCTCTGTCCAAACACACAGATTTCTGTTCTGCTGACCACAGCTTTTTCTTACTTATATGTGACCACACACAATTCCTTAGGACTGATCACAACTTTCTCTTGTTTTTCTGTGACCACACAAAATTTCTCAAACACACCAGCGCTCCTCTGCAAACGAAAATAGTAAGTAACATGCTCTGCTACAGTGTGTCACTTCATGTCTTTCAAAACAGGCACAATCATTAGCTTCAATTCAGCTGTTAAAAGTGTGTAATACCTCGTACAACATTAAATATCCTATCACTTAATTGGAACTTAAGTCACATAACACAGGCAATGCCTTTCTTATGTGCTTCTGGGTCTGCATCTTAATCTGACTTAATCTTTTAGAATTTTTCCGCCTATTATTTCATAGAAAACTTTTTTTAAAGGCAAGCGTCAAACTGCTGATAGGGAAAAAGTTAAACTGACTATATAAAAACAACAAAACCCATATGGTTAAAAAGTATATTTTAAGTTAGCAAGAAACATTCCGATTGTTCTTCCATCAAAGTAATCCTGCTCACCGAGATTACTGAGGTCTCAGGCTGCACAGCATAAACTCAGGTTTCAAAAATAAAACATACAATCCGACTGGAATGAGTTTATTAACGGGTTTTTTAAGAAGGGAGGGGAAAAAGTAGCCCGAACTGCTGTGTCTCCCAAGCTTCCTCGGTTGTGCCCACACCGTTGGAAAGCCACACAACGCCAAAACGACGCGGCGGCGATGCTGAGCGACCCGCGCAGCCCACAGCGGTGAGGAGCAAGGCACGCCGGGCGGGCACCGCACCCTTCGAGAGAGGGGCAGGGCACAGACCCGCGGGGAGACCCGCGGACCCCGGGCGCGCACCGCAGCCGCAGGGCCGGCCGGGGCTGAGCACGGCCCTCCGCGGCC
>WBMY01010831.1:250492-268211 GCA_013397315.1 Donacobius atricapilla | reverse complement strand
ACCGCGGCCTTTGCGAGGGGTCACTGAGGAAGGAGGGGGAGAAGCTCCTTGGGGCTTCAGCGGCCACCAGCCCCACCGAGCGGCTGCAGGGGTGTGACGGAATTTCTACTCTGTTAATCCCCTTAATTAGGGTTTTTTTCTTCTCAAAGTTTTGTACTAGGGTTTAAAAGATGAGCGGAACCTGTAGTTTCGGTTTTCAAAGGTGTTTATTTCTTACCTCAAGGTCTTACAGCAGACTTAGCGTACTAAAGAAATGCAGCTACAGGAACACAAACAGAGGATCTAAGGTTTTTTTAAAGGTTTCTAACCCAATTAACTCTTAAAGCGTACTATATTTACAGTTTTGTACTAATAACTACTACCTATTCTAGACACGCAATTTCTACATCCAATCCATTTTACCAATGTCTCTGTGCTATTGTCACAGCACAAGATGGAGTAGAAGAAGATGAGACACTGCCTAAAATTCTTCATCTTGCTCTGATTTACTTCCATATAAAAACTTAAAACTACAAATTTTTACCCTGTGACAAACTAAACTGCAATTTATTTCAAATCTTTGTTGTTTTCAATTCATCTCTGAGTGTTGGAAGTTTTTCCCATGGACTAAGGTCAAAGACAGTGCTTTCCTAGGGTCCCAGCCAGGGTCTCAGACCCCCCAGGGCAGTTTGAGGGGTTTTCTACGTGCCTTGGACTCCGACAGGGTGTAGGGATCTGTTCCCTCTGGCCACGTCCGGCTCTCGGGCGTGTTTGATTTAAAAAAGCAAAAAGCAAGGTATACTGTTTTTCTCTTGAATGTTCTGAAGTTCTTGCTTTCTTTCCAATGCGAGTGATTGTACACTGAAACATTGCTTAGAGAGTTTGTGGAGTCTCCGTCACTGGAGATTCAAGAGCTGTCTGGATGCAATTCTATGCAGTGTGCTCTGGGGTGACCCTGCTTGAGCAGGGAGATTGGACAAGATGACCCACTGTGCTCCCCTCCAGCCCTGCCCATTCTGTGGTTCTTCAGCAGGAGTGAAGCCTTTTGCCCTTCTCGGCCAGCGTGCGGGTGCAGCGCTCCCTGGTTTCCTCTAGGCGAAGTGAGGGTGAATCCGTCATTGAGAAGCTTTAAGATAGACACGAGTAGGAAAAAAACAAGGGCATGCGGGATGGTTGGTTTCCAGGTACCTTCCATGTCACCAGTAGTATCCCTCAGAATTCCATGCAAGCAATTTTTAACCCGTTCCTAAAGCTGCATCCTGAACAACCAGCTCTTCAGTACTGTTACTTGCAGTAATGCAGGGAGCTTAGGCCTGATGGTTGCTTGGGAGCTTCCTTCTGGAGGATACCACACATCATTCACTATAACAATTAACATTTCACAAAGATTTTGGTTTCTGCAGTAATAATTTTCCATATTATGGTACTGCAAATGCTGTACTGTGCTGGCTGTCTACCTGTAATGCAGCATGGTTCTGTTCCCTGTCTATAAACCCAGGGAGCTGGAAAACATCTGTGAGTGTTGACATGCTGTAGTTTTCAAAGCTGGGAGTCTTGAACAAAAAATTATGAGGAAGCCAAATAAAGGACAAATTTTTACTGCCATACAATTTTAAAAATTTTAAGTAGCAGGTTTTCTTCAGACTTTCCTGAAAGTCTTCAGTCTTACTCAGACAATGTTCTAATATTTTGGGGTTTTTTGTCTTGTAATGAAAAAGTAAAAACTTTTCACGAATTTGAGCATCCCTGCTTGTATGTTGAGTTCATTTACTGTGAGAATATTGCAAATGATGTAGTCAACAGGATCCCACTGGCACAGCATTGACTGTACCCATGTACATAAATCTTTAGGGGTACTTTGTGAAGAAAAGAGTGCAGGATTGTTTTATAAGTAATTTGTTATTTTAAGATCTTTATTTTTTTAGTTTTTTCAATATACTGGCTGTTAGCTTGGTGGAACAGGATAAATGGATATGAGTTTTTAAAACTGTGTGTAGTGCTACGGCAATTGAATTAGGTGTCCAAGCTTTATGTGCCTTCAGACAAGGGATTAGGATTTCACCCTTGTGTCCAGCAAAAGCAAACATGATTCTATAACATTGCTATACTTCAAAGTGCATTGGTCTGTGTATTCTCAAATGCTTTGATTTTTTCTATGCTTACTTAAAAAAAACCCCAACCAACAAAAGAACCAGAGTGTTGTCTTCAGTAGAAAGATTTACATGCTTAACCAATAAGCATTTTCCTAAGGATTTTCCCATCTTAGTGCATCTCTTCTGGGCATCAGGCCTGATGCAATTCACAGACCAGTCCAAATACCTTGATAACAAACATGGATGATCAGCTAGGAGAATGAATGAATGCATTATTGACTATGCGCATGTATTTCATAGGTAAGCTTTAAAAATTTACTTCCTTTTTGTTGTTCGGATTTTTCCACAGATTAACTGTACACAGTAAGCCATGGGCACATTGATATTCCCTGAATCTACTTGTCTGCTTGTTTGCATGCTTGACTTCATTTACATTGATCAAAGAGATCTTTTCAACTACCAGCTGAGACAGTCTGTTGAGCATTGCCAGCCAAACACTGCAAGGATTGTTCATGAGTTTGGAAATGAATCTTACAGTTTGTAGAATTTGTACAGTTGTAGAATTGAAAACTCTTCTGGATCTCTGAATACAAGAACTGGGAACGTGTGCCTGAATCTCAGACATGTCTCTTGAACAACAAGGTCATCTGTCTCACCTTTTTGATGTATGCCTTTTGTAAATGCAGAGATTTATCACGTAATCTAAATCAGTGCCGTTAAACTGTTTAAACTAGCCTGGATCCCCTTAAGTGACACTGATTTGATTGTGAATGTGACTTCTGCAGTTGTATTTCATTGCAATCGGTTCTATTGCGCATAGTCCTAACCCGCAGCAGAAGTGTTTGCCAGTCTTTTGTGCACTTAAATACCCGGGTTACAATTCAAGTCACTTTTGATTCAGAAGGTGGCGTGGCGTATGTGGACATCTCTGAGGGCACATTTTTGGCCAGCAAGCTAAGAATGCTAGTTAGCTGTTAAGCTGACTTAACTGGGAATAGTACATGTGCCTGCATCTCAGGCACATCTCTCAGCTTTTAAGCTAGCTTTGTATTGCACTGCCATTATTATGTTGTGGTTTGCTTTGTTATTAAATTATATGTTATTTTGTGATGGGCAGTGGGTGATTGAAATAATTCCCTATAGTTTTGTGGCCCTAATTACCAACAAAAATGCTCATGAGACCTATTGTGACTCATTAAGTTACCTCATGTACCTCATTCCAAATGATGCACATCAGTCCTTTTAATTGGATTAAACATGGGATGGCATTTGCCTGTATTAATTTCAGGTGTTTAGTCCTAGTTAAAGTCCATCCTGATAGATGAATGCAGATGCAGGCTTTGTATATGAGAACAGGGTTCTATCATCATGCTATACAGAGGGAAAACTATCAGATTGCATTCACTGTGGTAATTAATTGGTTTCATCGTAATGGGAAGAGTTGTGATTTTCCTCTGAGTTCACTTTACCTACACTCCTTTATACATCTGTGATATGAATCTCTAAGTGGTGTCGGCACTAAACTAACTTCAGGATATGAAAAATCAGTTATGTGGAAAAATAAAGGTGGTTGTAGACGTCTCTGGTGATTTTTTTGTACTGCAGAGGTAAGAGTCACAATGGAGAAAATTTTGTCTCAGATTGAACATAGATACTGATATCAAAAGATGAAGTTAAAATTTAAATTAAAAGACAGTGAGAGATGGATTAATACCAAATAAGTCCTGTAACCTTTTATAAAAACAATGAATTGGTCTGTGTAAGCACAAAGAAGCCCTTTACTATGTGAACACTTCAGTAGTTCCCTAAATTACAGACCAAAGAGACTATTTGTTGTCAAGAGAGTATTTGTTAGGACACAAATGGGTTAAAAGAAGTAATAAACTTCCCCCTAGTATATGGTATTCTTTGGGAGTTTTTTATGGAATAGAAGTGAAGTCCTTGTTCCGTTAGGATGTGGCTGTGCAAGGAAGTTAGATCTACCAGCAGATTGAAAAGTACATTTTCCAGTGTGAATTCCTCATTAATTTAGCCTGTGTTCCTTTCTGCATGGGTGTGAGCATGTGTTTATGTCAGCACCCGTTTTGTTTGTATACTTATAGTTAATACACATTTTATTTCATCTGGTCAACTAAAAAAGCAATACCAGCTGCTTTCTACTGGTGGATCATCCTGTTTACCATTAGCAAACTATTGGTAATTATGTCACATTTTGTTTGAGGTCACTCACAACAGTGTTAAGCAGCAATGCCCAAAATGTCAGACCTATGATGTGTATTAGGTACTCAGTAGTGATTTCCTGTTGAGTGCAGAACTCCAGGGCCTACACACAAATCTCTCAACCAGAGGCTTAGATGCTTCCAAGACTCTCATTTAACCAGTCAGCAAAGCTGTTTTTCCAATTTTTCCTTCTTGAATCTTGTCCAAATATATTCTCAAAGCAATGGGGTTTATTTGTTCTGGTTTTGGGGTTGGCTTGTTTTGTTTTGTTTCGTTTTTTGGTGTTTTGGGGTGGCTTTTTTGTTCGTTTGTTTTTTAATTGGCCTTTTGAGTGCTGGTAATTGAATCAGCTGAACCTGATCTTTTGTGACAAAGAACTGCTGTGCAATGCTTGAATTAATTTATTGCCGTGTTAGAGCTGGCAATGTTACAACAGACCAACAGAGACATGATAATCACAAAATTTTATCAGCACCTCCCAAGCCCTTCATACTTTCCAGCTCACACAGGAGGTATGCTGCTGGCCTGGGAAACAAACATTACTCTGTGCTTTAAACTAAATTTGTCTTTCATCCCTTACACAAATAACAGAATTCATATCTGTTCATCTGTGATTTTTCCCTGGATGATGTGTAATGCCCATTCATGATACATTTTTTTTTCTGTCAAGTGTAGAAAATAGAGAAACAGAGGTGGAGATGCTACTTGACTTACATAGAAAAACCCAACACTGATGAAACTTACCACCTTAACAATTAGCACAGCATCAGGTCACAGTCAGCAGATTAAGAAACTTCAGTGATGTTGCACTTAAGATCCAAATTTATTTCAATCTTCAAGAATTTTGTTAGGAATTTTGGTTTAGAGATAAAGGCACAGTTGTGTTGAAGCAAAGCAGTTGTGATCAAGGCACTTCAATTATTTGATCCAGAGCTCTTCCAGTGGACAGTGCATTCATCTACACCCTTGGCAGAAGTTTTTTCCTGGCTACTCATGCTACTGCAGGATGTGTAACTTAAAAATGCCCATCAAGACTGTCAGTAATTTACACTGTGCTGCAATCTCTTTATTTGCTGCTCTCTCATCTATTTGCCAAAAACCTGCCTACATCTTAATAATTTCCTTTTTAAATCTTCTTCAGCTTGTATGAAAATTATGGAAGTACTTCCAGACACCTAGTAACCTCCAGACAATCCACTAATCACAGAGCAATACTAGAGAGGAGAAGGATGTTCCCCTGTGTTAATTTTTTTTTTTTTTTGGCTGCTGCAGCAGAGAGGAGAAATCACTGGATGCTTTCTGCAGGCTCCGGTGAATTTTCTAAGACAATCATTCCAGATTGCAACCCTGAGGCTGCTGAGTGATACCATTACTACAGAAGAGTTTTCATCAGCTGAATAGATGTTAGTTCCTTTGTGTTAGGGGTGGCCTCTATGTAGCAGGGACTGCAGTTGTATCTGTAAACCACATAAAAATAATTATTGAAATATCTACACTCATTATACTCATATAAGTAGCATGGAGGCTAGCACAGCATGTAGGTATTCTTCTTTTCTCACACTGCTACAGCTATACTGCTGGTATGACCAAAGTAATTTGTAGCTAACTCTGCCCAGCCTAGAAAAGACTCAGTATGGCCATGTACTTCTGAGAGCCTCCAGCACAACTGTTTGCAAAGATAACTGAAGTGGGACTCTTCCATTCTTCTCCAGGCAATTCTTTCTATAAACCCCATGAGAATTAGAAATTTCTTATGGAAGAGACCTGAATGAAGCACTGCTGCTTGTAGAGGCTTTGGTTTACCTTATGTGTTGCACTCATCTTTGTTGCTTTATGAAGATTATAGACTTCTTATCTAATTCAGAGGACTTTGCCCTTGAGATAAATATTTGTAGAGGTTCATGTGTGGCTGTGATTGTAAGCAGCAGTCTGAAAGAAATTTTGTTACTCAGGTTGGATCCAAACAGAAAAACAGAATGAACTTACTTCTCAGGAAATTTGGAAGACAGCCAAAGGTATCCAGTCATAAAGATCCAAATGCTTTCCTTTGTAGTAAAATGATTGCCCAGATCACCTCCACATGTGAATATGCATTCCCAATAACGCAGGGCAATATCACTGTATGTGTCTATACCCTGGGTCACTCTGCTAGCGGAGACATCCACAACCAAGGATGCATATGTGTGGCAATTACATAGTTGATTTCATTAGTTAATACTGGTATTTTGGCAGCATTTCTACAAGTTATATTCAGTATTTCACAAAGAGGAGCCACTTGCTGGAACCTGCTCCCAGGGCACAGTGGATGAGCTTGTCTGTCTCCTCACACCAGTGCATGGATGTGCTCTTGGCTGCCTACTGGCTAGAGTATAGGAAATTCCAGGTCTGAGTACTCACTGTTCCGCCTGAGAGCCAAGCCCTGGAGCTAGTGAACAGATGATTAAGTAGGATGTAGAACTTGTTCAGCCAGTCCACAACCTTATTTCCCTTTGACAGCATGGTAATCAGTAGATTCCTATGGCTGTTTATTTCTAAGGGCCTTGCTTCCTTGCTTCAGTCATAACTAATTAAACCATGCCATGATGTAAGAATACTCGATAAACAATTGAATTATGAAATTAGAAGTTAACATGTACTAAGTATTGACAAATTCTTTACCAAATGGCTTTACTCCTGACCCACTCTGCCACTCTTCGTTACGGGCAATACAAATGTCTGGTGGGCTTGAATGTCTCCGTTTGTTGGAGGCAAGATCACAGAAAGTAAGAACCAGCCTTACCAACAGTAGAATTTCAAAGAGATTGACACTTTCGTGTCCTGCGATGAGCAGCTGAGGAAGCTGGGGTTCTTTAGCCTGGAGGAGGCTCAGGGGTCACTCACTCTCAACAGCTACCTGAAAGGAGGTTGTAGCCAGGTGGGGGTCAGCCTCTTCTCCCCGACAGCTTGTGACTGGATGAGAGGACATAGTCTTAAGCTGTGCTAGGGGAGGCTTAGGTCAGGCATCAGGAGGAATTTCATTACAGAAAGGGTTATTAGACATTGGAATGGGCTGCCCAGAGAGGTGATGCAGTCACTGTGTACCTGGAGGTGTTTAGGGAAAGACTGGACATGGCATTTAGTGCCATGATCTAGTTGACATGGTGCTGTTCAATTAGAGGTCTTTTTCAATTTAATTGATTCTGTGATTAATTTTTTCCCCCCTTCAGGACATTTCACACCTTCCTTTGTAAACTAGTTCCTAAAAATTATTAGGAACTCATCTCCCGATCCTCATAATATGCTGGAATTACCTCTAGATTGTTTCCTTTCTACTGGTTTACCATTATCTTTCACTAAGAAGTTAAATCTATTGCTAGAAACCAAATTACTTTTTTGTTATATCTCTGCAATATAAAACCACCACTATCAAAGATTTCGATTTTTGGTTGCCTGTTAATGACTTTTGCAGTAGTTCCTTTTTTTAACCATGGGATACTGCTCCTTTTTGAAATCCTCCACCACCTTCTTAGTAATATCCTACAGCTACTTTCTCATTACATTCATCTTTTCTATTCATGCAGTGAATGAATAGGCTTCTCCATAGTCTTGGCTTGTCCTGGAGTGATTCATTGTTTTTTACATACATTCACAGTTCTACACTATTTCTTCCTCTCTGATATTACAGAAAAAATGTGCATCATAAAAATGAGCTCCCTAAGTTACAATTTTCAACTGACCGTGACATTAACTGAACAGAATTTCAAAGATTACATGAACAGGATAACCCAGTACTTCCCATATTAAGTAGTACTACAACCTTCTATGATTTATCATTTAATCTGTGCTACCTTATCTCAAAAATACATAAATAGCTACAGTTAAATTTTCTGAAGACGTCTGCTAAGGCATTATTTCCTATACCAAAAAACCAATGTGTTATTTGTATTTGCTTTTAATACGTATAGATGATACAGAGTCAGTAATTACTGTCCCTTGTGTTTGGAGACTTTCTCCTCAGGCAAAAGACACATTTACACAATACTCAGAGCATAATATGTGTTTTAGAACATTGACAGATGTTGAAAACAAGCATATCCCATCTGAAGTCTTTCCAGACAGCATTCATTGTGTTCTGGAAAATGCCTTTGTGCCCCTAGAGCTGGTTGCAGACCTCTTACCATTGCACGATATGTAGGTTTTAATTTTCATTTTTAAGGAACCACTTTTATTTTTCAACTGGGGCATATCTGAACCGGTCATTGTGTTTTAACAGAAATTTTCATGGGGAGGCAAGGATGCTCTTCCAGAATGGAAAAGAAAGAAGGAAAAGGGAGATGTATGTTTTGGTATAGGCTGTAAGTGGGGGTAAGTGTTACTTGGAAAAAATGACAATAAATCAAAGGTCATTTTTGTGGTTTAAGCCCAGCTGGAAATCAGGCCCCACTAATGCACTCCCCTTCCCCACCCCTCTAGTGAGAGAGTAAAAAAGGTGGAGATCTTGAGCTAAGAAAACTTACTGTAAACATCAATGAGGTAAGAAAATGAACAAGATCAGCAACACTATTAATAACAGAAGTATACAAAAAAGAGAGTGATTTAC
Source organism: Donacobius atricapilla (assembly GCA_013397315.1). Taxonomy (NCBI): domain Eukaryota; kingdom Metazoa; phylum Chordata; class Aves; order Passeriformes; family Mimidae; genus Donacobius; species Donacobius atricapilla. Next base: position 259,340 of record WBMY01010831.1, on the reverse strand, counting down.
ATACAAAAAAATGTATGACCGAGCAATCCAACCTGGTGCTGCACAGCTCCAGGACAAAGAAAAGAATATCCCCCCGCCCTTCTCGTACCCCATTTTCCCCTAAGCCCAAAACAAAGAAAAACAATGGCAGAGAAACCTTCTGGTCAGGACAATTGGTACCCCACTGCTCCTTGAAAAAAGGAATGCCCTTTCCCTGCCCCTGGCCATGATGTAAGATAATATGGAATAGCACAATGACTTGGCCACGCACACATGGCTCCAGGCTCCCGGCTCCATCCCTCATGTCCTTGGCCAGAACCAGGACAGTCTAACAGAGAGGGTTTGAAATGGCTTCATGAGTTTAAGTTGGAAGCAATGGTGAAAGAAGGGAAGAAAAGTCATACCATTTGCTATGCTGAACATGAGCATGGGTTTTATTCCCGTTAATGAATTATAATGCTAGTGAGTAAAGGCCTTCTCTCAAACCATGGTGAGCTCAGAGCTAATATGGACACATTCAGGTCTCAATTCTAAACTTCTACGTGATTTTTAATGGGTACAATTAGGTGTAAAGAGAGAGGAACATTCCTATGAAAAGAACAGCATGTTTATGGATTCAAAGATCTCAAAGCTGGGGCAGGTGGCTCAGATGACTTCGATTAAGTTTCCATCCCAGAAGGGGAAGGGCCCTTGTAGCTCTGAGCTGCCTCCCTCTGTAGCTCAGGGAAGGGTTCTAGCCCAGACTTGATAGAAGAACCCACCACTTTCCTCTGCTGGTTGTTCTGCCAGTACCTTCCTTCTCCTTTTTAAAAAAGTAGTTGCATAAAAGACTCCCACATGTACCTCTGTTTTCAGATTGTCCTGTTCAAGTTTTGAACCGCTAGTTCTTTGAATGTTTCCCTACACACCAAGACTCCCTGCATAGAGTTAGGTACCTCCTCATAAGGTGTCTCAAGGAAATTGAGGCACTTCTGAGTAGTCCTTTTGAGAAAGCAATTCTTCTCCCCATCCATTAGTGCAAATGCATTTACTCTGTGGTTGTAACTTTTTTTTCTATAACGTCCCAGGTTACAATCTGAACTTTTAAAAGGTAGGACCTCAAATGTTGGGAGGGTTTTTCACCCCAACACTCCCCCTAAATAGGGGTGTTCTGTCTCTCAGAGTCCCATACCAGGGTTGAAAGATGAGATGGATCTTGCAGCTCGGTCTTCAAAGATGTTTATTCTGTTTCTTATCTCAAGGTCTAACAAGAGTGTCCGCGCGGTAGGAAAAGCTTTGCTACAAGAACATGGAGGCACAACCACAAGGTCGTTTTAAAGATTTCTAATCCAATTAACTCTAAGAACGTACTATATTTATGGTTTTGTGCCAATTACTATCACCTATTCTAAACACGTAATTTCTACCTCAATTTCATTCTACCAGTGTCTTTGTGCCACCGTCACAGCAGAAGATGGAGTAGATGAAGAAGAAGAACATGAGACAACACCCCAAACCCTCCATCTTGCCTCAATGTACTTCCATACCAAAACCCCAAAACTACAATTTTTCACCCTGTGACAAACTAAACTAACTCTATTTTAAATCTTTATTATTTCTTAACTCATCTATAAGTGTTGGAAGCTTTTCCCATGGACTAAGGCCCCAGACTGTGCTTTCCTGGGGTCTGTGCCAAGGTTTCTGCCAGGGTTTCAGACCCCCCCAGGGCAGTTTGAGGTGTTTTCCACCTGCCCTGGACTCCAACACTCAAATAGTGTATTTTCACAGGCTCCTTTCCAGAGACCCAGAAAGACTAAGCCAAGGTCTCATTTCTGTTCATGTATCCAAGGACTAGTTCTTGTGCCACTGTTTCCGTGCTGAATTGCTTGTCCACCAGGGCTACAGAGGATATAGAGGTATTTACTTTCCACATTCTGTAGATATGATCTGAGTATTTTGCACACTGAATAAAACCATTAATTTAGGACCAAATGCCACCAACTTCTTCAACATCTCTATTCCACAATGACTTCCTAATGGACATTATTTTGAAGTTGTTGGTCATTTCCTAAACTTTGTGTTGGATGACACTGCATAACATTGATGTTCTGATGAGAAGGGTATTGTGATACTTGAAGTGACATTTAAGTGTCAAGTACTGAAATAATATAAGTGCATCTATATTATCATCTTAATCAACTGTCTTTTTCATTTATCATCCTGACAAATAACAGAATTTACTTCTCATTAAAACATATAGACTGATGTGAATTCTTTATCGATAGAGAGTTCTGCATTAACTGTTACATGATTTGGCCCAGGATGACTCTTAATGTTACCTGGCATATAGCAACTCGGTTCATTCCCTAAATAAATGTGTCATTTAGACTATTTCAGCTTTCCATGTTATTCCAAGATGTAATTTCTTTTCAGTAAGACAGGTCTCTCTGCTTGCCTCAGCACATGATGCCAGTAAAGCATGCAATCTTAGAACTAGAGAAGTGGAACTGTTTTCACAGTGTTTACCCCCCAGGGAAAGAGAACTAAAAAAATCTGAAGAGAGCTATTTGCCTGCAGACTAAGAATATGCTTATTCTATCAAATATAGTTTTCCTATTGTTTCACTACATTTATGGTGATTTTCTTTGTCAAAGTAACTAGTACTTAGGAACAATGAAAACCATACCCTGCAACTACAACTCTGACATCAAAGAAAGCAGCGTATTTTTTTAAGAAAACTAGTGGGTTTGGCAAGTAATTTCTTTGCCTGCCCTACTGATTTCCCTCTAAAGATTTCAAATCTCTTGAAAAAATACACTGCACTCCGTGAGACAGGGCTAACTTCCTGGGAAACATAGAACAGGATCGTGGCCTTCCCATTAGCAAGTAGCTGTAGATGCTGCAGATGTTCTCACATCAGCTGACTGTGGAACATCTGAGTTTTTCTCATCTCATCAGCTCTAAAATAAACTGCAAACTTTGCCTCAGTGTGCCCGGAATGCAGGTGGGACTTCAATTTAGGTGCACAGATCAGGGAGCTATCTGCACCAAAACATCCAGAATGGTTCGGAAACCAAGTAAAACAAGAGGTCCTGGGCAGTGCTTCCTCACCTCTCCTTCCCGCCCAGCTTGGCTTTAAATGGCATACTGCTGTCACAAAATCCAGTGTGAGAATTGCAAGCTGTCTTCTGCTTCCTGCTCTGTTTCTGTGACTGTCACATTAACAAAGTTAACTGAATCTTGTGATTTTAGAATTTATGCTGATACTTATTGACAGCAAACTTTCTGATGAAAAAAAGCACACTAGATTTTTATCTGACATGACTCACAATAGGTGTTAGGATCCTCTTCTCCATATAAATGATGAATTGAGAATAACTTTGATAAACACTGTAAATAATAATATACTTCGTGTTAAGTGTATCCACATTGAAGAATTGCATCTTACACGTGAATATATGTTTTATAAAACTCACAACTTGACTGAATTCCCAGAAACCTTTGAGACATTCAAATAGAGGTTATTACTGATTTTTGTCTCTGATTAGGAAGCTGACTATACAAACGGTGTGTCTGTAATCTTGGAAACCAAATTAACAATAACAAAAAATAAAAATTAGAATGCGTCTATGTACTTTTTTCCTAATTAAATGTTACTTTGATGTATACTCTTTTAAATTCTAGTTGGCAATTATTAATAGTTAAGTACATTCCTTCAAATACAGCATTCCATATGTGTGTATTTGCATTTTCAAAGGGAGAATGAAGTGCATTGGACTCTGAGTTATCAGATTTTAAAGCTCCAATCTACAAACTCCTAAAGTACTTCGGTAAGTCAAATCAGATCCTTTGCTCTGGGTGGTTTTTCCAAACAAGTTCTAGGCTAACAAGATATGGAAAAAATGGGAGCATGAATATAGGAGGGCTCTTTGTATGTGTTATTCAGAGAGTTAATCACTTCTCTAGGATTACTTCCAAAAGCTTGTATCACTTCCCCACCCGCCAACCCCATATGTTTGTCTAATCTTAAATATATCCCCTCATTTCCCAGCCATCTCACAATTAGTATATTTGCATTTGAGTATTGTTACAGTATTACCTTTACAAACAAACAAAATTATGACATCATTGTTTTTGCAGCCTTATAAATGTTTTAGGGCCAATGACAAGAGAGAAACCTTTTTATATATACTATCTACTTGAAACACCATTAATCTTGTCATTACATAACCAGTTTGTAACTGGGAATATACATCTCAGACAAAGACTACCCATGACAAACACCGTGGGAAAAGAATCTGTAACAAAGTGGAACACTAAATAAGGCCTTGAATAGCTTTATTGAAATCTGTATAAATAAACATGCGCATTTCAAATGTAAACCCAAGTGAACTCAAGTGCAGACAAAATTTTAACCTCTGTCATGCAGGAGGTTAGTTTACATTTAAAAAAAAAACAAACAAAACCTCAAAGCAGCTTTAAAATACCAGGATGAAACACCAGTTTTAATATCAAGGTATAAAGCAAAGCCATGTCCAACATATCTCATTTATATCCTGGTCAAATGCAATTTTTTAAACTTTTTAATGCTAACATAAATAAATAATTTACCAAAATGTGCACTCACAGAGTGAACTTTTATTTACAATACACAATTTATAACCTATTGTATTTGATTAGTTCAAGTGAAGAACATCATACTTTTTGCTTTTTTCTTTTTTAAATTTTAAACAGTGGGACACAAAGCAATTCTCCAGGTAGTAGATATGTGATGTGTGCCCCCACATTTAAGAGCCCCTCTCGAAGGCAGTATTGTATGCAAATCAACAATACATTCTTCCAACTAGATCAATGGGAAAGCAGCAAATCAAAAAACGTTTCAAACTGTCACACTTATTTTGGCATCCTGGGACCCCTGAACACAGTTAACTGAAATCCAACTTGGAGTTCGTATGCCTTATATACTGTACAGGTTCTGACTTGAACATGCAAATGCCAATTCTCTTATGAGTTACCTTTTCAGATACACTGTAAGGCTATGGTGAATTCCATCCGGAATACACAAAGAAAATTAACAGGCCTACCTTTAAAGTGATTTTGTTAATTAATAATTTAAAGGCAGGTGATATTGAAAAAATTCTCAACTAAGCCTGATACACAGTCATTATTATGGATACAGAATACTATTAACTCTGACTTTAATACAGAGTAGTTTGCAAGCTGTCAAACTACAAAAACTGGGGAGAGAGAACTTATAGCACAATTTAAATTTTGGACTGTTATCAGATAAAAAATTATGCATGTCGTAGAAGCAAGATAACAGGAATTATGTCTGCAGAGTAGATTCCAACAAGCAACACTGGATACTTACATTTAATTGAAAACCCTTTTTGTTAATGCAGCATGAAATCTAGAACCTGTTCCACAGCAGAAGTAAGACGAACATAATATTCTGGATGTTCCACTATGTCACAAAAGGTTAAAACCCTTTTTCACGCTATTTCTTCTACTGTGACCAAATTAAAAAAAACAACAACAAAAAAAAACCCCAACCAAAAAAAAAAAAAAAGGGGGAGAAAGAAAAATTTGCTGTTTCAAGAAAACTACTTTAGATATTTATAACATTTTTACTTGTAATCTGTTGGCAGCCTAAGGAACATGTATATATTCATCCAGAAACTAGACTTGGCAGTAGTATTCTTGCAGTACTAGGAAAGTAAATGTCAGAAGTCCACAGATTTAATATTTTAGTTATTAATTCACATCCAAAACAAAAGAAAACATAATCCATCAGAACAGCAGCAGAAAACTTAAAAGGGGTTTATTTGTGGTTTCCTATATATACCTTGTGAATATGAGACTGTAAATGCATTAGAGACAATTTCTGTTTACGTTTTTATTGTTTCACTTCAAGTACTGCACATGTTAAAATGTAATAAAGATTTACATTCTATTATCTGAAACTCCCCATCTCAGATTTTTATTCTTAATTTGGTGGGCATTTTCACTCTTTCAATCCGTATCCCCAGTAAGAGAGTCTCTTTTATGGCTTCTAGTTCTTCCCATCAGTTAGTGTGCATACAATTTTCATTTTCTATATCATTATCATTTTCATTGCTGTCTTCATCACTTTCTAGTGGGATGCCTGTGGCAGCTGAAGCACCTTGTTTAGTCTCCCGGTCCAGTGGGAAAAAGCCAGTTCCACTGATGGTGTCCTGTCGCTGGTAGAAGAGCACATACGCTGCTTTGGACTGTAAAAGAGGGCAGTACAGTATGGTCATGAGGCTTTGAACAAGACATTTACAAGCTAGAGTACTAACTCTTTTTCTTTGCTTCCAAGTATATACAAGGTAAAATTACAAAGAAATCCAGACTGTTTAAGTAAGTTATTTCTGCATGTTGTAGCAAAACATTTTTGGTTTGTACTGTCCTTTGAAAGAACATAAACTACTGCCTACGAATTTAACACAAGTTTCATGGTTTACTCTTAATTTTTCCTGCCCTGACAAGAAAACGTTAACAGTCCCAAATTTGGAAACATAAAAGATACTTGCCACTATCTGGTCCTCACTTGCAGTGGACACACTACTGTCATCAAAGTAGTACCATTTTCCATCATCCTTATTTTTTGCAAAAGCAGTATCTAGAACAAGAAAGTACAATGTCTCAGGACTTTGTATCTTCATAGAAGTAATACAATCAGTTACAAGAGTGTGTTACTGTCAAGCATTTCTATTTAACTTAACCTCATTATCACTATTAAACATCTTTAACACTTTTTTTTAAGCAAAGAGAGTTTAATCACTAACATTTCCCCTCTAAAAACAATGTATACTGAAAAGGACAGTCAAAATACAATCCCTCAGTCATTTTTCTGCTTTCAAGGAGAAGCACAGTGAACAAAAATACACACAAGCAAGACAAAATCAGTTGTAAGAGTACAGTAGCTCTTATGTTTTTTCAAAATATGAACAGCTAGAAGTATAAAAGAACCTAAATAACCCTTGAAAGCTCACTGTACACAGATTTTTGTGTTAAAATACTTGTGAGAGCATTTCAAGGTAATGAAAAAAACCCCGTCACTCAACCATTAAAAAGCACCACTGATGCGAAGTGATCAGTACTTCAAACAAAATCAACATGGAAATAAAGCTGCCATCTAGAATGATGACACTGGAAATCAACTTACAATGCCCTCCTCCCATTCCTCCATAGTGGTTGGAAACAGCAATCAAGTTGTAGCGGCAAGGCCCTGCATTGGGATTAATAAGGAACTCTGACATGTCCAAGTCACTGTTAAAAAACAAAACAAAATAAAATAAACAACAAAACCCAACCAGAAGTCAGTCATGTTAATAGCATTTTTAACCACAGTTTGGTGGTCTCAGAGCCCTTTACTTTAGATGCCCTAGAAAAATACACCAGACTACTCTGCCAGTGCATCTCTTTCACTCTCTGAAAAATGGAACAGGAACCAGTAATCTTCCATATTTTTATACTATTACTATTTTGCCAAGTTTATACTTTTAACCCAGAAGCATTCTGTCATTAGTTAAATGGATCATCTCATGGAAGCTGAGAACAAACCCATTTTATGTAATTGCTGTATTAACACATGCATTAGTCATGCTTTCACACTTCTAGCATCAAAATATTTGAATTTCTTACTTTATTGGAAAGTCAACCAATGTATCCAACTTGTCCCTCATGTATCTGCTGTAGGAAAAGCGCTTCAGATGAACTACCAGTACGGGGGGCAGTGACCACAAGTCTAATTTCTTAGTAGCTTGCTGATGTTCTTTACAGTTGGGACAATACCTAAAAGGAGAAAACATCAAATTTACGTAAACTGTAGTCCATATGTATGTTAAAATACATTACCAAAGAGAAAGTCACACGCATGAGAGGAACTGAATGAGCAAAAAGCACACACTTTACATCTTCTGTTACCAATGCTGTAGATATCCCTTCCAGTTTAAAATGTGCAAGTGTGATCCCAGTGAAGCTCAAAATAATTTTGAACACAGAAGCAGCATCCCCCAATATTGGATTCTCATCTCCTACATCCCTGATCAGATCCCTGTATCCTTAGTTAAAACACAGCATTCTTGTATTGTATATAAAAAAATGATCACGTGTTAAGAAACTTACCATAAAAAAAGCCAAAAATAACACATAACTGTGGTTTCTTTCAAGTTTCTATTTCCAAATTCATCCTTCCACCACCCTATCCAATCCTACCATCTAAAACCAGATAAGAAACCTGGAAAATCTCATTACTAGAAACTTCCCTTCTTAGTAGGCAAGTATTAAACAGGTTGTGACTTAGAAATTTCTGTTCCCTGCAATGCATACTTGAATCTTTCAGCAACTAATGCTTAGGGAGGAAGGTAAGTAAGAATGAACGGAAGCAACTTTTCCATGAAGTAGTCTATGCATATTCTACACTTTGGCATTTAACAAGTAAAAATCTAGGGGGAAAAAAAAAAACAAACGCGATGAACCCTAATTAAAAGACTGCACAAGTGTCTTTAAATAGCAACATCAGATAATGACAAAAAATTAGGAGAACTGTAAGGTCAGGGTGCAATTGAGAATCTGTTTTTCCAGTTGGCTTAGAATATGTAGAATATAAATAGTGCTGGACTAGGGATGATGAACTCTTGTAGATTAGACTTGTGGCGACCTACCAAATGAAGAAAAATGTGATTAATGACCTTTGGTGAGATGCATCTATTAGTAGCTGCTTGATTTCTGCAGTTGTATTTAGTAGTTAAAATCCTCTGCTTAAAATGTGCTGCCAAAATGGAAGCTTCACCATACCTAAATTATATGGTATCTCAAACAGTCTATCCAGCGTTGTATAATCTAGCAAACCCAGGGGAAAAAA
>WBMY01010831.1:193888-250468 GCA_013397315.1 Donacobius atricapilla | reverse complement strand
AAGAAGAAGAAAAAAGATTTTTTAAGTTAGCTCCCTACCCTGCACAAATATAGGAGGAACTCTTAGTGACAATGTTGGGAGAGCCCCAAAACTTTTAGGTATCTGCAGAAGAAAAACTGTCAGACTCTCTTTTCAAACTTAATTCTGAGCTTAAAGTGTTGAGGAAAGATTGTTACCTGCTAGAAAACTCCTGAAAAAAAAAAGGATCTTATGCGAACAAACTATAACTATGGATATTCACATATGATTCCAAATTATAATTTGGAAGAACCATGAATAGAATATAAGTCTCTGCCAAAAACCTAATGGCTAGAATATGAATTTGAGGGGTTCTATTGACTACTGACTGACGCAGTTCGTCACACACACACAAACACACACTCAGACTCTATCAGAAGGCATGAACTAAGAACTACCTTTATTTAAAAGTTTGACTCCATTTTATAGTATTTCTATAAAGGCCAGGGATTGGGGGAGAAGGTTGACACCTCTCCCCCATCCCATTGGTCAAGACAACTGTCCATCAGCTGTCCATATTGTTACGAACAGGAATGTAAACTTTCCTTGAAACTACAATAACATTGGCCGTGTTTACAGACCAGACCGTGAGAAAGAACCCAAAACATGAAACTGTGAAACAGAAGAGAAGGCTGGAAAATCAGGGTGACATCGGACATCCCTCATCCCATAAACTTGCTGTTTATGCACATCCCTATTTCATATATCAATGCAAGGCAATTTATGTACTACAGTATGCACCAACCTCTCTTATCTCAGAATGGGGTATTTGTTTAAATCACTGCATTCAATCTGTCACAATATCATTCATTTACTGTCCATCACAGTCCTCAGTCTAGAGCACCTTATGTGTCGACCCTTCCTCCTAATTGTGAATGCATTAAATGTCTTCCTTACAAATATAACCTTCTGTACATGGCAAAAATTTTGGTTAAGTAATGTATTAAAACAGAAAGCATTTTGAGAATTTTCAACTATGTCTGAAATAACAAGATTCAAAATACCATTAATAAATCAACTACTTATCTTTACATTCAAGTGTGGTTTTCATTAATTTTGAGAAATATACCACAGAATATAATTTTAATTTTTTGTGCTTACCATGGGTCTTCAGCACCTAGTTTTTCCTTTGTTGTGAACAGCTCAATGCAATCTTTTAATTTCACAAAAGGCTTTTTGGGAGGCTTATATTCCACACTTTCATGTTTTTCAAAATCCTAAAGAGAAGTATTTCTTGAGTTAAGAGAACAAATGAAACAAAACTCATTTTAGTGATGTCGTCTTACTACAAACAGTAACTACAAAGCTCCTATATATGGAAAAACTGATCAGAAACCATTCAAGTAAAAAGTTTCCACAGCTTCAGATTTACTTCCCAGTTCATAAGGCTCAGATTTGCTAATTACTTAGATATATGAAGTTTATTTATGACAACATATTTACTAGGGATAACATGAAAAAAAGATATAGTTGTTTCTTCTTGTGAAGACTTAAAATCTCGTATGTCACCCTAATTAAGTTGTATTTTTTATGTTTAATTTTTATTCGTGCTGGAAAAGGGAGCAACATAATCAGCTTACCTCTGCTGCACTATCATCAAAATATCTCTTTTTCAATTCAGGATCCCAATCCAAAGCAAGGAAAGATCTTTCTAAGATGAAAAAAAAATGTTTTCTCTTAATATTATTGCTTTCTTTACATGAAATTGTATTAACTTTGGGCAAACACTCTTCAAAATAAATTAAACAATGCTATAATGAATTTAATAGAAAAAAATTGAAGCACAAAAATTCTGCATTTCAAAAAGTCAACTGCAATAAAAAATCAGTTATTTCTACAGAATTTACTATTTAAAAGAAAAATATATCAGCCAGCACAAAGAAAATGAAATGCGCGAGTCAGAGAAGAGTCTCAGAACCAAATATTGCCCACGCTGTTCCATGTGACTTACCATCAAGCCTAGGTTGCCTATCATCAAATCTAATATGCCTGGTATCATCTTTGATGTAGTTTATGTCAGTATTGCCTAAATTATTGAACTGGAATGTAAACAATCGCTTTTTGTGTCCCGTGAGTGGTTGCCCTTTGCAAGTATCCTCAGTACACAATCCATTTTCAGAGTCATTGTCACCCCCAACAGAGTCTTCTGACTGGCTGTTTTCATTCTCTGAGGGAAGCTCCTGATCCTGGCTGGATTCATCATCTTGCTCATCTGTCTCCATTTCGCCTAAAGCAATTGGAAGAATAAAGAGGAAGACATGAGACAGAATGACAGTAATTGAAAAACACTAGAGAATTAACTTCCATTTCAAATTCAACACCAAATACTAAACAAGTTCAGATATTCCATTCTTACTTGGAGATCCTTCTTCATGTATTCCATTTGGGCCATTACCATTGATACCATGGTCCTTACAGCAATGCAGGGAACCTTCAGTGTCTTCACTTTCAGTACATGTTTTTACATATCGGCTAAATGTAACAAGTGAAAGCAACAGTTAGAAGCAAGGGACTGTTAAATAATTTTCGTTGTTCAAACTGCTAATTAAGTTGTTATTGCAAGGCCGTGCTAGTGTACTGCATTTCTGTATGCCTTTCTGATTTACTTAGATTAACAGTTTTATTGCCAAACGTGTTTAGTGTTACAAGCACAAAGGAAAACCTGCTGGTATGTGACTGTATTTTTGGCAGCTGAGATTGGTCTGAGATTCTTGGTTTCACTCTCTGCTTGTCCAGAATTCATTTTTTTTAACTGCTCATTAACTGTATTACAGAGAAAGTTACATCAACAGAAAAAAGCACAATAATTTAAATTGGAGGTTATATGATTTTAATTTCTTCTGTATAATGACACTAATCCTAGTCTAGTTTCAGAAAGTGTCTACCATGTACTTTTATAACATAAATTAGTATATAAACTTGAACAGTAGATAGAGGAAGCATAACCATAGCAGAACATCTGGAAAACAGTTCCACTTTGCCAAGACCTAACAAACAGCTAAGCATATAAGAGAATTATTTAACAATACAGACTGACTCTCCACTGTCTTCTCATATATTTTTTGGATGAGATCATGTTAACAAAAAATCAAGTTAAAATCTACATTAGAGGCTAAAATGTTATATTTAATGCTCAACAGAAAGCAAATAAAAGTACTCAAATCTTATCAGTATGTTAGAAATGCACATGGAAGTACATGCCTACTGACTCCACCTATTAGCATTATTTTCAACAAACAAATTTTTCTTTTAACAATAAACTTACCACATTCTTAGCAGCAGCAGGTTATACAGCTTATCTTCAGTATTGTTTCTAGGCACTGCTATGAGAAAAGGTTGACCAAATAGTAAAGAACCACTATGGCTGTAGCTAGTGTGCCTGCACTTTTCCCTTAAACAAACAGGAATTATGACTTGTTCTGTATCTTCTGTTCTATTGATAGCAATTTCAAATCTAGAAGAAAAAAAATCAGAAATAAAAGGAACAACAGTCATGGAAAAGGCTACAAAGGGGAAAAATAAAAAAATATTCCCTTCCAGTTTAATCTTTATCTGGTATCTAGGTTTTAATCTTTGACAAATAACAGAACAAACTGCAAAGAGACATGAAGCACGTTATCTACACTTACACATAAATGTCATCACGTTCCATAATACTACTTAGATTTTCATCCATGCCAAATATCCTGTGGAACCTGTGATTGTATATATCAGTAACAATCATCTGAAAAGAAAACGGAGTACACATTGTTAAATCAGGTTAATACACATTAAAATGTTATTTGTTGTGCTTTATATAAGAGATCACTCTTACCTTATCTGCAGCAACACCAGACAAAGCTGACAATGCTGTGCAAAGATCCAATATATTTCCAATTTTGGGAACAACTACTTTGTACTAAAAAGGAAAATATAATTTTAATTTCTTAAGAGAAGAAACATACATGAGGAAAAAACCCCAAACAACACATATTCAGCATATTTCACATATTTCTTTCATATTTTTGGAACTTAAGGTGTAGAGTATGTAGATCAATTAACACAGATTCCAAAGGCTGCTGAAAATGTAGTAATCTGCACAACTTTACAAACACACACATACTGAATACTCTGTTTATTAGTTTATACAATGCTTGTTTTAACGTTGTTTTACTTTTTCCGTAAGACTAACAGTACAAATTACTTAAGATTTGCATTTCAACAGCACCTTCTTATTTAAGTATTTAAATAGTATACATGCTATCAAAAAGATTATTAAATCTGGAATACAAAAGTTGTTTATGAAGCATTACTAGGAAAAAAAGAAATGGCAAGCAACAGATTCTGATTTTGCATGCAGAGAGAAAACTTGATGATTAAAGTCAAAGAAAACTTCTCCTTGGCTTCCCTTATGCAGTGCATCTGCAGTTTGTAATAAAACTCCACACAAAACTTTTACCTGTTATTTGCATAATACAGACAGGATTAATTAGAAATAATGTATTATTAACTCTGAAAATTAATTGCCAAGTATAACATGTTATGTCCTTAAGTTTTATAATCATTTAGTCTCAGAAACTCTGCTGAACTGGTACTCTTCCCCAACTATTAATTGCAGCACAACCATCTAACACCATGAATCATGGTCAACCACTTCAGTAGTTTTCAACTGCTTTATGTCCCCTGTGCAACTACTGTGTGTCCCCTACTTTCACAATTAAATTTCTAGCAGGCTCATCTCCCGTTAGTTAATACACCTCCCTTCACCTTCGAATTCCCCAACTCATACTGCTTTTGAAAACACTATTTTCTTCCACGTTCCTTCTTATGGTACTGATTTCAGGCATTAGAGCCTTTCTGAATGTCTGCATAACTGCCTGTGCTGTATTTATCTCACCTATCCTCACTTACCATACAAGGTACAGCTAGAACCATTTAATCATGGCTTGGTTATGATAATCTTAGGTACATTTTTTCATGACATTCCAAGGTGTGTAATATCCCTTCCTACAAGATGGCAAAAGGGATATTCTTTACAAAGAAATCTCATCTGAATTTTTTTCATTTGAATATGAGGTGAGAGCACAGAAGAACTTGAGACTACCTAATATATTTAGTCATGGGGTTTTTTTGCACCACTTATTACAAAGATTTGCATTTTGTGTTTAAGAAACCAAGAAATTAAGTCTTATGGATTAAGTGTATAAATATTTTTATAAACATAAAAGTTCATCATGGCAGCTCTCAGAAAGTTATGTCAGCATACATTTTAAAGATTAAGAAGCCTTATTAACACAACCATAAAGAAATTACCAATTCCTTCTTGAAAATGAACAAGGTATGCAAAGTCTTCCTCAGGTATATATAGTCTTCCCCACTTTCCTAAGTGAGACTTCAGAACACATACCAGAAAAATAAAGCTTGGTGGATTTGCTTATAAATTTTCACTGTGTAAAGGAATTTGGGTTCATTGTTAATGCCTCATAAATCAAAGTGTTTGTATATGAATTAAGCCACTTACCTGCATAGGCTTTGCAAGTGGATCCATTCTAACTAAATAAACTTCCAAAGAGCGTTCTTTTTTCATGGGTAATGGAAGTGTCAAGTAACAAAAGGGATCAAAGGTTACAGATATTTTAGCACATTCAGGACAAACTAGGGTAGATTTAAAAAGGCCATGAAATATATCTACAATGATGGAATCATTTCTCTTTAAATGGTTTTCCCAGGCTTCTTCAGCAACCACCTGTAAATAAAGCATGATCTGTGTTATGACAAAGTAGCAGGAAATGAATAGTGAGAATTATTAGTAGGTCCTTGGCAGAACATTTTCAGTAACCACCTAAACAGACACGTCACTTCAAAGGACTCATAGGAAGTATTACTACTATCAGGTTTTCAGGCTAAAAGATGTATGCTTTTCCTAGGATAGAGATCCTGTCAGTGGTATTACATAGTCTGAGAGTGACTGTCAAGTAGCTTGGGGAAAGATAAAAGCAGATAAACCTAAAAATTCCATCTGAATTAACTCCATTCTCAAAACAAAAGAAGAGTTTCCCTAAAGTAAGAGTACTGGACAGAGACAGAATGCTGCATACTGTAGATATAAAAATAAAAGAACAAATGAATTAGTTTTTCTAACTGAACTCAGCATTGAATTGAACAATGAAGCCTTTAAAAAGGTCTCACCATCCTCCTACCCACTTGCATTATCTTAAAAATAAACAGAAATCTACAGTTTCTCAAGATCTCAATTTTAAAGTTTTGTCCTATTTTCTGAAATGTCTTCCAGAAAAAGCCCCACAAAATCAGTTTCCCAACCTTACAGCGCATAATCATGTCAAAGTATCTTACAGCATACAACTTCAACTAAAATTAATATCATCAGCTCTAAAACCATACCTTGTCTGGTCTCCCATCTGCATCCTTTAACTGAATGTAAGGCTTTTTCCTAATTCTGTTCAAATCCTCATGTAAACCATCCAAGAGAAAAGCCAGTAGCTCTTGACAATCTTGCTGCTGATAACCAGAAAACTGTGGCGCAAATCGTCCCACTTGTGTCTAAAAGAAAGTAAATGCAAAACACTTCTGGTACCTTAATTGTTAGAAAGAGTAGATACTTCTGAGATGCTACAGCAGCACATGGATAAAGTAAAACTTGTAGCTATAAAAGGTAAGCTTTTCAATGGGGACAGGAAGTCAAAGGTAATTCTCAAAGACCAAAGCACAAGGACAGGTGACACCTACTGAAATATACACCCAAGTGTTTTACCAGTTCAATTAATAGACTGCATACTGATAAATAGCACTTCAAATTCTTTTTTTTTTTGCATATTTCTGTAAGTTTTATATACTTAAAAGTACAAACCCGAAACTGACAATGTATATTCAATGTAATTTCCCTACTGACCTTAAATGCTCTTGGGGTAACATAGCTGTATTTTCCTGACCACATTTGCTTGATAAGCTCGGCATAAGATTTTGCTATTTCACCTCGCATTCCTAAAGGATTGTCAAAATTCAGCTCTTCCTGGTATTTATCATTGAGGAAGTACTCTGTAAGAGGAGGTGTGTTGCTCAGACACTGCAAAAAATAATACAGAGTTTTTAGAACAGTGATTTGAATCAGTTCTAAACAAAGAATGTTTTACTTTTGTTAAAGTAGCCATGAACTGTAATATCTACAGCCTGGAAGGAAGAGAGAAAAACCCTAAACAGTCTTTTCCAGAAACAAATAATGGCTTTAAACCAAGACTGGCTACAGCTGTCATTACAAGTTATGCACAGATAATACCTGTCAAGAGCTTTACCTCAAGATTTATAAAACTGAGTAGTCCAACCAACCACAGCATGATACCATCATCTCTATCAAGATTTAAAACAAAACAAGGTATTTGAGACACGAATGGCTTTATGAAACTTGTTGCTGGAAGTTGTAATGAATGTGCAAAGTGGAGAGTGCATACATGCTTGGAAGAGAGAACCGAGAGGGCTTATTAGTTCAAATTATATCATATTCAGAGCAACATTTGAAAAAAAAAATTCTTTTATTTTGGCAGGCAAGGGAAGGTGAGGATGCTTGGCCTTTTCCTTCTCTTATCAGCTTATGGATGCTGTTTGAGACCGCAATCTATGCTAGAGTGACTAGACTTTGAATCACAGTGCTGCAGCCCTTCCTATGTTCTTTTAAATCTTGTGATGCTGTTTAGAGCTGAAATTAGTCCAAGGAAAGCAAGGACCTTGTTTTAGATTGAAATAACCACTTATCCTCTGTACCAGTTTGTCTCTTCTCTCAGCATTTGGAGACAGCAGGATGTAATCACTGAAGTATGATTTACAATTTCACTTTGAATTTTTGTGTGCTACTCTTCATAATCCTTTAAACACAAACATTTCCACCATTCAGGAGTAAGGCCCATGCCATGCCTTAGCATATATTCTTAAGAGTTTGTTCATTAAACATTATAAGCTTTTCTGCATTCTTTCCTTCATGAAAAGATTTGAGGAAAGGTCAAGTATTTCACCAGTCTTGTCTGCCTCTCTGTAAACAAGGGAGAGCTCTACTTATGCCACTGCATAGGGTACAAGAATTAGACTGGAAGAATTTCACCTTTATTGAGCAGTGTAAGAAAAAGTTATTCCTACGTCTGCCTATCGTACCTGTGCAATATTACAAAGCAAAACCAGTCACATGCTGTAGAGAGCTGAGTTTCATGCCTATATCAAACTCCTTCCTTTCTTTCTCTTCCTCCTCACCTAAAGTTTCAGGATCTGTCAACACTGCAAAAAAAAATTCCTAGTATTACAGACACTTTTGGACACTTACGGTTGAAGAAATCTCATTTTTTTCTTGCTATACGGCAAAGGGCTTTTACTTCAGTAGTGGTGATCCCAACTCCCCCTACCTCACAGATCTGTGCTGGACAGATCTAGATCCATAGAGCTGGATTATTTTTGGGCGGGTTTAGGAGATGAAATCAGTTCAGCTGTATAGTTTAGTGTGAGGAATGTCCAATACAAGGAAATAAATAATTCAAAAATACTGTATTTTTCTACAGGTCTTTCTGTTAGTCAACCAGTATACAGTGTCCTGACAATGTGGATTCCACCAAAAAAATAATTAATCCATTTCTAGTTTTCACCTGATAAACTGGTTTTGTTCCTTTCTCATAAAATTAATATTTGTAGTATAAGTCAGGAATATTCCTAGAAATAATTTCTCTTTTTCCTTTAACAATGTCCACATTACACCGTAAGATGACACTGATGGTAGTATTGGAATGCACAAATTTCTATCTCAAAATGGCAAGTTTTGAGGTACAGAGCTGACTTTTTTCTAAAATAACAGATACCAAAATTTTTAAAAGAGTAGCTACTGAGGTAGCTAATAAAGTTGGGCCACATATGCATTGATCTTTTCAATGTAACTGACAAAGCTAAATGATTACAAATGTTTACTTTTTAAAAAGGCTGACAATGGAGAATTATTTAAGATCATGATTAAAGTCAGACGGAAAAAAAGCATCCACAAGCCAATTTGAAGGGAATCCTCCATTCTTATTTTCTCATGTGATACGTTGTAGGTTATTCAGGAAGCTTTATGGAAAGTGTCTATTAGAACCACGACAATCTACTGGACAGTAAAGGTACCAGATTTATGTCCTGTTCAACCTAGTGATTCAGGGGTTTCAGTTTGTTTCAAAACACAGACAATAAGTGAACTAAAAGTATATCAACATGTGAAGAATAATAGCAGACAAAATAGCTAAACAAATACAGTAAAACTATGGAAAAAGGTTTGTGAACTGAAGAGGTAACAAAATGGCACGTCATTTCAGGTGCTGCTGTCTCTACAAGTTTTCTTTAACCAACAAAATTTCTGTCAAGTTCTCAGAACTTGAACTGGTCATTTAGTGAAAAGATCCTGGGAAGTATGGAATAGAAGGCAGAAACTCCAAGAGACAAACCACAGGAGAGAAGGTTAATCTTCAGCATGACAAAGGTTAGCACTGAAATAATACTTCCATATTACATACTAATAACCTGGAAATAAGTTATTAAGATGCACAGGAAAATGAAATAGAAAAAAAAGTCATTATTTTTAGTCTTATGTACACACCACATATATATACACATCTCAGTGCTGTAGCCTCACTGGAATACTGTATACAATACTAGCCTATGACGATTTTTGCAAGTCTACCTGTCCTATGAAACCTTCACAGAGGAGGAAATATAATAATAAAAATAGTCAAGACATATTCTTCTAAATCTCAGTGATTTAAGTATGGAATAACTCTGATAAAGACTTAATTGATAAAAAGAAAAAAAAAAGAACGAAGAAAGAGGGTCACCAAGACAGTCAGTGGCCTAGAAGCACTTGCCCTGTGAGAAAAGGCTGAAGCATCAGGGCTTGCTCAGGCTGCAGAAGGGACTGAGGGAGGCCCAAGAGCAGCCCTCCAGTACCTATAGGGAAGTTAAGGGGAAGATGGAACCAGGCTCTTCACAGTGGCACATACTAGGAAGAAAAGGAACAATGGGCATCAGTTAAAACATGAGAGGTTAAGAATATAAGGAAAAAAGTTTTCACTGTAAGAACAGTCAAGTAGAGGAACTAAGAGGCTCTACCTTCTTGGGAGGTTTTCAAGATCTAACTGGATAAAGCCCTGGGCAACCTGTTCTGACCTCGGAGCCAACCTTGCTTTGAGCAAGAGGTTGCACAGAAACCTCCTGAAGTTCCACAAATCATCCTATAATCCTAAGGGAACAAGGAAACATTTCTTCAAATCCCATATGGAATACTGCACAAAAATAATGACAAAAATAAACTTGCAATGTAAAGAAAACATCACTACCTATCATGGCAGTGAACTGGGGAAATGAGAAGGAGGAAATAAGATCATGAATTGAGATACTGAAAATTAAATACTCCTGTAAATGTCCTGGTTATTCAGCTTCAGGAGCTACTTACATAGAATTTTATGCAAGGGACATTGAAATTTCATATTTCAACTTTCTAATAAAAGATCAAGAGCTGCCAGACTGAAAAGAAGATCCAAGTCAGAGGAAAAAAATTCATTTACTTTACACGTGTCTATCCTACTTTTGTCTGTGTGCTATCAGACATGGCAAAAAATGCTTAGTTAACACGCTCCCTAATCCAAACTCCACATGCCTATGGCAACTGAAACCGAGCAATCAAAACTTAATCATTTCAGGTATTGGTGAAATATGCCATCTTTTGTCTAGATAAACTCACCGCCATAAATAACTTAAGAGGCAATATTATTCAGCTTTCTGAGAAAGAAAACTTCTGAAATACCCATTGCATAACTTGTTCAGAAGTCAGGTGTATATAATGACACAGATGGAAAAAACCCATAAAAATAAAAATCTCAGAAAAATATGAATGTTTTTAATGAAAATATTTCCTTTTTTTCTTTTCCTATTTTTCAACCACAAAATGAAAATTTTAGAACTCTCAGGTTTTCACTGTAAAAGAAAAAAAAACCACAGCATTTCGACAGAACTCTAATCTGTAATATTCCTCCAAAATAGGAAAGTAATACTTGGGAAACATCTACAGGTGGCAGCACTGCAATGCTTAATGAGACTCATTTTTTCTAATTTATTTTCAGCTTAGAATACAGCTATGTACCTAAGTGAATGTGAAGGAAACATCTGCTCGCCAAACACTTTTTTTAATATGGGTTCAAGTAGTCATAATAATATTTATTTCATAAAAATCTACACACTCCCTTTTGTCTTTCCTGTTTTATTTCATGCTCGGATCTGCAAAAGCAGACATTTTAAAAAAATCATGCCTTAGGTGTTTACACTAAAATAAACTAAATACATGGAATACTCCCTTCAAAAGAATCTGAAAAAAACTATACAAAAGTTCCAATACAACCAAAATAAGAATACTGAATTATTGCTTTTTTAAAAATTGAAGAACAGTGGCAAGAGAACAGCACTTGGGAGATATACAATGGTATTTTAACCTTCTTGGCCTTACTCTCATTCATCTTACAGCTGTCTGTAATGCCACAGATGATCTTACCTATCTCTTCATCATCTGTCTCCCAGTTGTCCTGAGCTTCTTAACACTGAAAATCCCTACTTGGAATGGCAAGGGTCTCTTCACAATAATGACTTAGAAGGATAAAGGGGCAAGCCTAACCTGACCTACAGATTAAAGAACTACTAAAGAATTTGGAACAAAATTTATTACATTTCCAGGATTTTCACATTTTTGTGTAGTCTGTTTACAGGGCAAGAACCTTCACACGAGTTTGTCAGACTCAGGAGACGAAGTCGTGTGAAGGAACTGTCCCTCTCTGTCAAGGAACATCAGTAACAGCTGTGATGCAAACCACCATCATTGTACATGAGACAAGACCAAAGAGAAGTTGTGTGAGAAATGCAGTGGTTTCTGATGCAGAAATGGCTCCTACGTGAACAATGCTCCCTGGGAAGCACAGAGATCTGAGCAAAGTGTCAGTCAGCTCGGAAAATGGATAAACTAAACTCTGCTTGTGTTGAAGGAAGCTACACTGATCACACCTAGCACAAACTGAATGGAAGGGATCGATGCAGAGCTTTCAGTACATTAATGGAATTGAAACCATTATTTCAGAGTCCAATACTCTACAGTAAACTGTTTTGTTTAAAGAAAACAGATTTATCCTGATAAACAACCCTGTGAAGTAATACACCTTAGGAGGATAAGTAAGATAAGGTAGGTGACCAGAGCAGAACAGAAAATAACAGAATAATTGAGATTAGAAGGCATCTCTGCAGATTCTCTGGTCCAATCCACTTGCTCAAACACAGATTACCTAGAGCAGCTTGCTTAGGACTTACCGGTTTTAAGCATCTTCAATGATGGAGGCTTCAGAGTTTCCCTGAAAACTCTATTACACTATTTGATAAGCCTCATTTTAAAGTTTCCTGTATTTAGGAATTGCATGTGCTTCAGTTGGTGCCCATTGCCTCTTCTGCTTTCAGTGGGCACCACTGAGGAGAGTTTGGCTTAGTTTTCTTTACTTTTCTCCACCAGGTACTTCCAAAAAAAGGCAAAATCTCTCTGGAGTCTTCTCCGGGTTGAACAGCCCTAGCTCTCTGCCTCTCCACACAGGTCAGATGCTGCAATCCTTGATCACATGTGTGGTGTCCCACCAGACTTGCTCCAGGATATCCCTAAACTCTCTGGGGAGCCCAGAGGTGAACGCAGAACTACTGGGTTTTTCTCCAGGGCTGAGAGGAAGGCAAGGATCACCACTTTCAGCCTACTGGCAATACTCTTCTTAGTGCAGCCCAGGATGCCATTGTCTGCCTTGGCCACAGGAACACGCTGCTAGCTTTTTGTCCAGCAGGATCCTGGGTGCTTCCCTGCCAAGCTGCTTTCCATCCCGTTGCTGACCCTGTCTTGCAGTGTGTACAGGTTCCTGGGGTTGCTCCCCCTGGGCTTTGCATTTCCTCTGATTGAACTTCATGAGATTCCAGACCACGGAGGACCCTCTGAATGGCAGCACAGCCATCTGGTATAGCAGTTCCTCATTGCAGATTTGTGTGATCTCTAATCTTGCTGACGGTGGACTCTGCTCCATCATCCAGATAAATGCCTAGAGCACCCAGTGTTCCCAAGCAGAATTCCCTATTTGCCACTCTCATACTATTTGAGCCCATCTTTTCATTGCTTCCAAGACTAAGACAGATCAAAACACGCTCAGAGTGCTCTGGCCATAGACATTACAGCCAGAATAATCCAACGTTATTTTGATAAAAGTAGGACATGAAATTAATAGCAAATTAGCACAGTGAAATGCATGCTTTCTGTGCTGAAAGATGCAAACGGTGGCAAGAGGAAGACTGCACCCTGTCAGACCTTAGTGTGCCAAGAACACATCATACTTTCACTACAAAGCATTTCCATGGATTTCTTAGATAACATTACACTCTGAACAGTACTTTGAGACATACAGTAGGTAAAACTGAAAGATACTTTACATTTCCTTGCCAAGAAAGCCACTAAATAATGCATTTGAAAAAACACACCTTCAAGGACATATTAAAGGTACCATGCCAAACTAAAAGCTACACTGTTCAATAAACCCCTCATTTTCTTACCCAGAGCACTGTCTTTGTAATCAGCAAACCTGTACTTACTAATTTACACTATAGTGTCTCAGAACTTATTTGCAAACTTAATTCTCTAGACATAAATGAAAAGCAATGAAGTTGAAGCAGATATTATTTCTAATGCAGATCTCAAAATTAAACCTGTTTAACACAATGGGAAAATGATGTGACATGCAACAAGTTTGTTACACTGTATAAGACTCCTAAAGGCAACAACCTATACTTAGACTTCTAATCTAAAAGGTTACTTTTGAATTAGATTTATGCAAATCATGTACACCAGCTCAATTAAGATTGAAGAAGTAATTAAAACTATCCTTATTTAATCAGTGTAGCTTGATGAACAAGGTAGAATCAAAAAAAACCCCTTTTACTATGTAGCAAAAATATTCTTTGAATTCAACTAATAAAACATAATTCTGGCTGGCACACTAGACAAAAACAAATGCTTTTCTTCCCAACAGCATAATGATGCAATTCAGTAATCATGAGAGGTTTTGTGTAGCATTGTTAGTTAGAATGGACAGTGCAAAATGTGTGTCCTTTCCCCCTTCAGTTTAGCCATTTTCGCACACCATAATAAAAAGCATTTAATTACTTTCTACACTGTTCAACTACTCTTCAAGAATCCTCATGGAAACATTTTTAGAAACAAGTTTAATTTTATGGATGCCTGATATCAGTGAGTATGGAATAAGCATGGAATAACCCTAATACCACTGACTGGTGAGAGCTGACTGGCTAGAAAGCAGTTTTGCTTTATTATGACCCAGTGGTCCTTTTCTATGGAAATGTGATCCTACTGTGCACCCCTATGGGAAAGGTATCCAGCTGCAAACTGGGCTGTATTAGCAACTGCAGCTGCCAATAATAAAGGGGAGCAAATCTTCCCCTCCCATTTGGAACTCATGAGACTGCTGCAGGAGCACTGTCCTGTTTAGGGCTCCCCAGTGTAAGAAAGAGGAGAGAAAGGACACCAACATGGTCAAGGGGCTGAACAATATACAAGGAAAGGCAGTGCTGTTATGCGTTAGTTTGACCTGAAGAACACAAGACCAAGGGGAGAGCTCTCTGCAGCTACCTAACAGGAGGCTACAGAAAAGTAAGGCCAAATTATTCACTGTTTGTGAACACAAAGAAGGGATAGAAGTATCCCAAACACTATGGCAACTCTGGAACAAATTTTTCTTTTGAACAAATTTCAACAACTCCACAGACTTAACTTAAAAATGTACCTGAAATTCCTTTTTTACTCCAACAGGGTAAAGAAGGAATGTAACATTTGGGTTGTGTTTTTTTTTTTTTTTTTTATTTTTACCCAAAGAAATCAAAAACATAAGCCAGAAACCCTTGTAATGACCAAGGAGGATAACAACCCTGCAGCATGCTTGGTTAAGATCTAATATTTTCGTACGCAGCAGGAAAATAGGTGAAGAACTTAAATACATGTAACATTTTTTTGACAGAAGATTGTTCCAATGACAAAAGGCAATTTCAAGAACTAAACAAAACCAAACCAAACTCCTAGTTCTGACTGTTAATTATTCTACAACTGCAGCTTCCATTTAAAATTAAAACACTAAGGTTGCTTCATCTTGGTAGAGTAGTAGTAGACATACTAGTATTTCTCTTGCACTCATAGCAAAGAAACAAGCTAACACATTCCTGTAAAATATCCCATCCATGAAATAGCTGTTCCAAGAGGAAAGGTCAAAGGAAAATATTTTCCAAGGTTCCTGCATGTTAACCTGTGCACTGAAAGTACATAGTGAGTAAGAAATAAAGGCCCAGTAATCTATCAGTCATGTACTTTTGGACACTTTCTGGTAGTACAATTGGTACTCAAGTGCATTTCAAATGGAAAAGGCTGTTTTTGTGACATATGTGCATGGCAATTATTACAATAAGCAAAGAATCCCACTTCAAGAGTTCACTCATGTAAAACACTGGTCAAACCTCTTTCTGACATTGATCATTATGAATGCAGCTACATAAATCACCTTTTAAGTATATCAATAACAATGTATTATTTCCTCACTTTTAATCCTATCCTGCTACTTAGCAAATCTCTTAATATTAGTTTTGAAACATGACAAAATAAAACAAGACACTATTTCCAAGTAATAACACTAGCTGATTTTATTTTAAAGTACATACCTGAATTGCTGAATTCATGAAACATGTATTCCCCAAGTTACTCAGGCCACACAGGCCTGGCTGCTCATTGTGTCTTCCTGGCTCTGAATAATCATAATTCTTATAAGCAGTGTAAGATGGGAGACAATAGTTTGAATTTTTCACACTGTAAGAAAACAAGACATCTTTCACAATGTAAACATGTACTCTATAGTACTTTAAAGCATACTTTATAAACTTAAATAATTAAAAATATTAAACTAACTTCTGTGAACAAGTAAAGATTTAAAACACTTAACTTTTGTAATAACATTAATGTAAATTTAAAAGTCACCTGTGCAAACAACCAAAATCAAACGTACTGCAGTAACTGCAATTATTACATCCCTACCCCTTTTTTATAGGAGCAGCTTCACAGCTTACTCTATTCTTCATTGCTCCATCGTATTTAAAACACTCAGACTTTAGACACCACCAGCAGCAATCAATCATTTATGTTCCTTTTGCATCCTGCTACTGCAAGAGAGAGGTCGGTGGGAATGGGAATGCAGAGTTACAGGTGAAAGCTGAGATTTCCAAGGCCACTGTGGCATAGCTGCCTCACTGCATCAGACAGTCTATTTATAGCTCCCCTGCTAGGACAGCACAATCCAGCATGCAAATGCAGAAAAGCCTTGAGAGGTAAAGGAATGCGCAAAATGCCTTGCAACAACTTCAATATAAATCTATGCTGCATCAGTTTTGGAGAAACTGTAGAAGACTGGAATAGGTAAAATGATGATATTTAAAACAATTTGTTTCCAGATGAAATACAAAAGTATCAGATATAAACTAACCCTTAAAACAGTAAAGTGAGCATATCTGAGAACACTAGAACGGCACAATAATCTTCTAAGAGGATGTTCTGTAATATGTTAGAAAAAAAACAAGCAACTACAACCACTTTAACCATTTCAGGCACTGATAATGAAATCCGTATGACAGCAGCTCTGGCTAAAGTTCAGGAGTATTTCTGCAGCTACTAAGCATCATTCACGTAAGAAGCAACATGAACAAAAATTTGAAAGTCAGATGCTAAGAATGACAAGGAAAAATATGCAGTGCAAAGAATCAATCCTGACAAATAACCGAGATACGTAATTGCAAAAGTCTGAGGATGCAAGTGCCCAATGGTTACACTCCAGCCATTACTCCTGAACACTATCATGCTCTTTACTGAATTCCAACTGTCTCCTCAGTGCACACTCACTTTTCGTAAATGTTGTTTTTTTAATCAAGTTATCAAAAATTTCAAACAGAAGGGGATGAAAATTTCTCCCTCTTTCAATGGTCTTAGAAATTTGTGTAGTTTATAGCTCCACTGTCATCGAACTTTTACACCTGCTCATTTCGTTTTAATAGCTGACTTTCCCATTAGTCCTTCCCTTTTGCATACATACGCCTTTTCCCTGCTCTCTGGCTTGCCCCTGAACTAGCTAAGAGGTATTGAGTTCACTGGTCATTCTCAATGAAAAAAACCCTATAAAGTTAGCGTTCACTCATGTATGAGAGATCCCCAGGAAAAACTACCTTCAGTCTCCCTTTGCAGTTGCAGCCCAGTTTCTGCATCGAACTCCAACTCCCTGAAGCTGGCAAGTCTTAGTTCCCCCAGGAATCAAAACCACAAACCTGCCACTGGTGCTAGTGCAACCCCCACAATATAACCAACCCAACAGTGCACAGCAGTAACAGAAACGCGCACCCACAGGGTACAAAACAAACTTCTACTTTCAGCCTTGGTTGCTTCCTACTGCTGTCCTTACCTGACTTACAGATAACACTTTTCACATGCGTAACAAAAAAGGTATCTCTTTGAAATTCACGAGATGTAGGGGTAATGAACAAACTGAATTTAATTCTTCTGGGGATTTTAATTTTTATTTCCTTCTCTGCAGCTTTCCCCCTTCACAAATTACCAACTTTGGAGGGACACTAGCAAGATAAGGAAATGCAACTGGTATTTTGTGGCTGTAGCTTATTCATGTGAAAGATTTTCTCAAATTAGCTGAGTACCATTACAATATAGTTCAAGATGATTGCAGTGCAGACAGATGCAGTGTATATTTGCTCTAAGGGACAAACTGTCAGTTTACTTCTCAAAAGACATTTCTGAGCTCTTTTATCCTCTGTATTGGCCCACAGGAATATATTTGAGGGGTTTAGGGACTAAACCCACTGCCACTCATCCTGTGAGTCAGGTCTATTAATACATTTTTCTTTCATGGTTCTATGATATTTTATCAAAACATATCCTACAAAACACTGCCTACTGTTTGCAGGATACTAGGACATGTCTCTTTACAGCTCCATCAGTCTGCAAGCTGTTTTGTTGTGAAAAATTATTTTTATATAAACTACATTGTTGCTTTGCTTTTTATGCTTTTGAGCTGGATAAAAAAGAAATTATTACTAACAGTCAAAAGTAAGTAGCTAACAATGGAAAGCAAATAAAGATGCAAAATATGTCTACATTAATTTAATTCGAACAGAAATATCCTAGAAAAAGTAACTCGTGATAATTGTGTGTCTCCAAGCCTCCAGCCACTTTTCCTGCAAAACTTTCCTACCATTAATGAAGGAACAATGCAGAGAAAAGCAGAGGGGTAGTATTAGGATAAGCCAGTCAAGTAAGAGCAGTAACAGAAAGAAAACACTAACAGTTTCCACAAAAAATTGCTTCACAAAAGGCAAGATTTAAAGCATGAAACCATCTTCAGACCTGTGAACAGAGCTCTTAAAATAGCAAAAATGGTAAAAGGAAATTTCCAAATGAGATTTTATTATCAGTAAATCTATAAACTTTGAATCACATGTACTAGATCTGAAATAACTTGTTTGTACCCTCTGTGTGTGCCTTTAAACATCAAAGCAGCTTTCAAATGGTTATGATGAACTCAGAGCATTCATTATACAGTTAAGAGTTCTGCAAAGTATGGATTTCGAACAGAGAAGCCTGGAAAATCATCACTAATTTTGGTAATTTGATAGTGGAATGCCATGTACCAAGAGGTACATACATAAAGGAATCTGAGTTGCAAGAATTAGCCCAGAAAATTAAAAGTTTGGAAGACTTACTGAGCTCTGTAATACTTCAACCATTTTAATGCACTACCAATGTATTTTTGTGACTTGCCCCTTTGAGAAACCTATTATCAGGTTTCATCAGATTTTAGAGATACCTGAAGCAGCAGGAGAGGCCCATGCCACTACCTAAAGATTACTATCTTTATTTTTGTTCATTATCATTGTCAGGAGAGAAAAGATAACATTATTATCTATTTAAATTGCCTTTGTCATAATATTTGGTTATGTGTCAGGTACAACATGAAGAAACTTTCTAGAAGCAATGTAATATAATTAACACGTGTACTTCAAAAAATAAGCATACTGAAATATACCAAGCATATGAACAAAGCTGCCAGCTATCCATCTTGACAGGCTGAAACTACTAAATGATGCAAACAAGTCATTTTTAGAAGCCTAAAGCACTGGTTATGAATGAAGCAAACAGAACAACTTTTCACTTAATTCCCAAAGCAAAATCCCAGTTCAGGTGTTTTTAATCCCCATCCCACATAATTTAAAAAACACCATCTGTGATATACAATGTATTGCTTTATTAAGAGCAACAAGCAGTAATTCCAGTAAGACCTAAAAGATGCATGTCTCTCCCTGCTCTTCTGAAGCCACTAACACATATGCTAATCTTCCTATGCTATTCTTTCAACAAGATCACCTGAAAAGGCAAAAGAACATCAAGGATCAGTTATTTGGAATCCTCCATTCCACCAAATGCAAACTCACATTTACAGAAATGAAGGCTTCAGACTGGATAAAATTTGCACGAGCTGTTTCTGACATCTAATGTATGACTACCTCAACACAAAGTATCTTACCAATTTGAGGCTTACTTTTACAAAGAACACCCCCTGGATTAGAAAAACATTCCAGAAATGTGTACCATACAAAGCAATTTGATTCTTTCAGATTTTTAACATAATTTGTACTCTATAGGTGAGCTCTAGTACTTGCAGAAGCAGGGTTCCTATGACAAGTATTTATGACCATTAGTACACAACCTGTTGCTTGATTTTTCTGCCTTATAAAGAATATTTGGCAGCTAAAATCATCTTAAAAACAAATACTAGTACTTCCTTTAGAGTCACAGCATCTCGTGCCCATATGGAGATGCCAACAGATCCTAGAAAGCCACAAATGTCTAATTCCACTAATGCACTAAGGATGACATGCAATGCAAGAGGCAATAAGGCAGAATCATAAGCATGGAAATAAATTCCAGGCAAAGCTGACATTAAGTAGTTAATTAAGAAAGTAACAAAGTAGCATTAATTAATGAAAAAGAAGTACTTTCTTAGACAAGGAAAAACTTGCAAGGACAGCGGAACATTCTTAATGCACAACTGTATAACAGAATTAAATACAGAGATGTATCTTTCCATTTACTATTTGAAGCCAAAGACTCTTAAAGCAAAAGTATGCACTTTAAAGTACAAAATGTATTAATGGATATGACTTCATCACTGAACATAGACTCTGAGAAAAGTACTGCTAAAGATTCATCTGCATTACATCTTGTATTAAATATTAATTTGTGATTTATAAAGTATTTTAAAATCATCATTTTTGGATTATTGCATTGTAAGGAAAACCATATACTTCTGCACTGAATATCTGTCTTACATAACATCCAGATATACTGTTTTGATATACAAGAGAAAAATGACTGATATTTCATAATACTACAGAGTACATGTACCTATTAACTGATTTACAAATGTTTAAGTTTTAGTTAAATCACTTACGAGGACCAATTCCTTATAAAATCTGAAATTTATATGACTTCCTTTTAAACATGTATTTTTGTTGAAAATCATGAATTGTAAAATAATAACAAACAAACATACACCTCCAAACCCCAGAATTTTTCCTTAAGTTCTAAAAGCTCACATTTTGGCTTCACAATAAACCAAGAAATAAAATCAGGTAATTCATGTGAACAAACTATCTTTAAAAGCTGCAAGAGCTGGCAATCAGTGCCTCCTAAAAATATCACTAGCAAGAAGCTAACGTTAAAAAAAAAAAAAAAAGAGAAACAAAAGAAAGTAAGAAGGCCTTGATAGCTTGATTTAAAATCACAGCTCCATAAAAAAAAAGTCACTGTTAAGTGCTGGGTTTGGCAATACCACTGCCTTTTGCTTAAGCACTAGAAGAAGAAATTAGTTCTCAGCTGGATGCGTAGCTCTGATCAAGTAACTTTTTGCACAATCATATATACAATACTTCTCTTATTTACTACACATTCACACACAGAGTACAATAGACTGCAGTTAATTACATCGATTTCAACTGTTCAACAGTGAGAGTTGGGGCTACTCACAATTGGTAGAAGCACAAGTGACGCTTCACCCCTTAGGAAAAATCACTTCTGATAAGTGCAGTATTTAACTGGAAGATATTATATATTTAATATTTTTGTCACCTTTTTAATACTGAATATCTTCAAATGTGATCATAAAATGTATGTTTAGAAAAATACTAAAAATTTGAATGAATTGTAAGAATAAGGTTCTTCAACTTCCCCCAGCTTGCATTACAGATGAGTGCTCTCTGGTTTCAAGCATTTGAAAGATGCTCCATTATCTGTTAAAGTGAAATAATTCCATGTTTTTCTATATTCACCAACTTTTTCACAGTTGTGTACAAAAACAACAACAACAACAACAAATTACACAAAAAGTTGGCCAATGCAATATGAAAGCTCTTCTTTTAGAGTTTTATCACATTATTTATTTAAAAAAACTTCTAATTCAGAATACAATGGAGAAAGCATATAAAAGTGACAAATCTCTTACTAAGCCTTTGTTCACTGTAATAGTCAAGCACACAGCCTCATCTCTCTCAAGTCTTCTAGCACTAAGAAACAGAAGTTAAGCTGCTGGCTACATTACAGCTAAGACAATTCAGCTGTCATGATCTGAAATCAAAGTGTGATGTCACATAGGCTGCTCTAATACCTTGGGAACAATAAACAAGGGAAAACCTGATCACCATAAGGATAAGTACTTTATATTTTTCTCCTTATCCACTTAAATTCAGGCAGGATAATAATAGCAACAATGTATTTTTAGGATAATAAACTCTAAATGAAATCACTACCTTCCCTTACAACACCCCAAATTCCTCCTGGTGTCTTCCCTGCTGAAGAGTTACAAACATCGCTAATGTTTCATTTCTTGGTGTCAGCATTACCAACCTACTAAGAAACAGTAACCAGTAACAATTCACAAGCCAAATATTGCAAAGCAATTCAAAATCCTTAAGATAGGAGTTATAAAACATTGAACTTTGTTTATATCACACTGGGGTGATTAATTAAATAATGTTTTAAGGTATATTGCTTACTTTCTGTTGTTCATGTTGTTATAATTATTTGATAGAGATGGAGAGATCTTTGGTAAAGTTGAAAAATTGGATGCACCTGGGGACCTTTAAAATATGAAAATGATAAATTAGACAAAAATGCTGAGGTACTAAAAACTATGAAAGAAAGATAACAAATGAACAAAGTAGACAGACAAGCATGGAAAAGAAATACTTTTTTAAAAGTGGGCAAAGCACTAAAAATACCTAGGACATGCAGCTCTCAGAACGTATCTTTTAAAACTTGAAATGCTTCACAGTACTTAAACTTTCATAACTTCCTAAACAAACAGAGCTATTAAAAACCAAAAGAAAGCACAGGCCACTGTGCTAAAAAATGTTTTCAGCTTATTGTATGACTCTAGATATTCTGATGTTATAAAATTTAAAACGTAAAGTTTCTAATGTGGAAATTTTATTAATTTTTCATTTCAAACTAAATAGATGTTGAGATGAGATACAAAAATGATTAAGAGAAATACTTCAAGATTAATTTAACAGCAGCATGGAACCATTTAGTTAAAACTGTCTCAGTAATACTGTTAGTTAATTTCAGGATATTATGCACAACATTAAATTTTTAAAAACCATTTTTTACCCGAAAGTAGAAGCATTATCACTTATCCCTATGGTTTAAGACCACAAGAATACTGATTTTTTCATCACAAAGATCTCTGAATATACCAAATAAATACAATATTTACAACTATCTTGCAGCGTATTTTTCTTGAGCACAAGGAAAAGACAGCATACTCAAAGGAGTTCATGTAACTTCATGTTTTTGTGGGCTCTATGTAACTCCAACTTAATTACAGTTCTGGCTGTCATTGAAAAGCTTTGAAACACATCGCTGTATTAAGAGAAGAACTTCTGCACGCTCAGGACTTTTTAAGCACCTTTCAAGAACTAAACTCTGTAAGGAAATAAATATTTTTACACTGTGAATTTTCCGAAGTATATTTTCAACTTTCTATTAACAAACCTTTTCTAAAAGAAAAGTTGATAGGGAAGAGGAACCTCAATCAACACCACTCACACCAATTTGATGCCAGAGCTAGCAATAGTTGCTGCACAGAGCCTGGAAGGGGCTCAGAGGTCAGAAGTAATGAACCTGAAGTACAGCACAAAAGAATTCCAGCCGCTGCAGCCAGCTCCTCAGCTTCCTTGAGGGCCCCACTTAAATGCCTCCATGCAAGCGCAGAAGCATGGACAAAACACAAGAGGAGCTGGAGATGTGCATGTGCCTGTTAGGGGTATTGTCGCTGTAGGACATGAAGAAATGACTCTAAATACCTTTTTTGAAGGCTTTAAGATCAGAAGGCTTTATTGTATAGCTTCTTACTACCTTTTATAAGGTGTTCCGATACAGACTTAACATGATTGGTGAATAGAAACGACACCTCTCTAATCCCGTTGGTTTAACTAGAGAAACAGAACTAGAAAGGTAAACATCACGTAGAGAAATTGTTTTGAGAAAATGAATCAGTTATTTTCGAAATTTGTTTTGAGAAGAAGCTTTCTTGAGGTATTTTTCCCTTGGGAAAGGTTAGCAACTGCTAGCAGGCTAAAATCGCTCAGACTCAGAAATACCAGGCCCATAGGGTATGATCCTATTTCCACCACTGGCAAATAAATGGTGGGATGGACACTATGCCTGGAGTGTTCGAATGAAAGGATATAGGCTCTTTAGGAAGGACAGGCAGTGGAACCTCTTGGGAGCTCCTCTCAGGGATCTATGATCCCTTACACATAAGGATTAAAGGGAGGGCAGGGACAGGCAAGATTATAGTGGGAGTCTGCTATGGGCCATCCAACCAGGAAGACTGAGGAGGTGACTGGTGACACAAAACATGCTGTCAACTGGCAGCAAATATTGTCAGACAAATTTGGTGGCCTTCTAAAACAGGGTTAAAGAGGTGGATGAGGGAATACTGACATTATCAGTCTGAACTTCTGCAAAGCATTAGACACTGTCTCTAAGCTGGAGAGACATGGATTTGACAGATGGACCACTTGATGGATAAGGAACTGGCTGGACAGTTGCACTGAAGGAGCTCTGGTCAATGACTCAGTGTCCAAGGGGAAACCAGAGGTGCTCCTGAGGGACAGTACTGGGACCAGTGCTGCTTAGCAGCGACATGGACAAAGGGATTAGTGCATGCTCACCATGTTTGCTGTAGACACCAAACTGTGTTGTGTGGTTGACATGCTGGAGGGAATGGATACCATCCAGAGGGACCTGGCTTGAGAGATGCACTAACGCAAACTTCAGGAGTTCAACAATGACAAATGCAAGGTCAGGGCAATCCCAACCACAAGTACAGGCTGCGCAAAGAGTAAATTGAGAGCAGTCCTAAAGAGAAAGAACTCGGGGTGTTGGTGGATGAGAAGCCCAACATAACCCAGCAACCCATCCAAAGCACAGAAAGCCAACTATATCCTGGGCTGCATCAAAAGCAGCAGGGTCAGCAGGGTGAGAGAGGTGATTCTTTCCGCCTGCTTTGGTCTTGTGACGCCCCCCTGGAGTGCAGCATTCATCTCGGGGGCCACCAGCATTAAGCACTCGAACTTGTTGAGCCCAGGGCCAGCCAAAAGATGATCAGAGGTCTGGGGGCACTTCTCCTATGAGGGCAGATTGAGAGAGTTGGGGCTGTTCAGCCTGGGTAAGAGAAGGCTCTGGGGATACTTTAGAGTAGCCTTTCAGTTCCTAAAGTGGGCTATGAAAGCTGAAGAGGGAGTTTTTACTAGGGCATCTGGTCATTGGACTAAGGGGGAATGACTCCCAACTGAAAGAGAGTAGGTTTAGGTTAACTATTAGGAAGAAATTCTTCTCTGTGAGAGTGGTAAGGCACCACAACAGGCTACGCACAGAAACTGGACAGCCCATCCCTGTAGGTGTTTGAGGTAAGGTTGGATGGGGCTCTGAGCAATTCAGTCCATTTGAAGGTGCCCCTGCCCATGGCAGGGGGAAGGAATTAGATCAACTTTTAAGGTCGCTTCCAACCTAAACCATTCTATGAATCATCACATGAAGAACATGTTAGTTTTTCAAGTATTCTGATCAATGTTCACAAAGCTTTCCTGTAATTTCCTTTATCAATCTAAATTCTTCTCTTTGGAAATAGTCTTCAAAGAAATACAAACTGTCCCCAAAAGATACCTAACTGAAGTCAGTTTAACCCCATTTAAATTCAGAACGATAGTTAAATTTGACATTCATATATATATATTTATTTTAGAAGAAGCTTTTTGATTTGAATAATTTAGAACTGAAATTGAACTTCTCAAAACAAATTTGAAGCTTTTAGATAATTTAAACCAAATTCCAATGCAATACAGTTTAAAATTTTAAAGCTCAATGTGTAATTGCTGTATATGAAAGCTAAAAGAAGCCAGAGTAAGCCAATTAAGGTCTACTAAATCAGGAAATGGCTTGCTTCTCAAATGCAGAAGAGTAAATCAAATTCTCAACATAGCTACAACAGCAGCAGAAACTAACAGGTAATCTGCAAATGTAACTTTTCAATGATGTAACTAACAACCTCCCCCAAATTATTTATTATAATTTAGCATTTTAACAGCAAAAGACAGGCTAATAAAACACACTTCACTCTAGTATGCCACATTAGATACTCAGTTGCCCACATATTTCATTAACACTACGGTTAAACTGCACTAGAATTCCCCTAGTGACAACAGCAAGGAGATAAATAGAGACATCAGCAAAAACAACTGCAGCTAGAACAGTCTTTTTTCCTCTGGGGGCATCCAGACTGACTGGATCAGGACAAAGAAAGGCAGGTAAGACTTTTTTTGACAACTGGAAGAAGTCTAACATTCATAGGCCCTAGTCCTTACGGGGTCCTACTGGTTGGACATCACAGCAGGACACAAAAAATGCAGGAGGGTTCTGGGATGCAATGATGACAACTACCTGATGCAGGCGACTGAGCAGCCAACAAGGAGAGTTTCTTGGCTGCATCTGATACTTAAAACCAAGGAGGAAGAACAGGCTGGGAATGTGAATGCTGGGGCCTGGGCCAAAATGACCTTAAGATGGTGAAATTTGAGATCCTGAGTCATGGCAGAAAACAGGAACACAGCCCTGGATTACTGCAAAGCAATAACCTTTAACCTTTATAGGGATCTGCTTGGAAAAGTGCCATGGGGTACAGTCCTGGAGAGAAGAGGGGGCCCCAAGAGAGCTAGCTGATAATCACAGAAATTTTCAGGTTGGAAAAGACCTTTAAGGTCATTAAGGCCTCTACATTCAATAATGGCCCATCCAGAGAAGTAAAAAAATCAAGCAAAGGCAGCAGGAAGCCCAAATGGATGAACAAGCAGCTTCTGACCCAAGTCGGATGTGAAGCGCAAGTGCCTGAGTGAAAGCAGTGGTAGATATCTCGCTTAACCAGCATGACAGTAATCTCCTTTTAGAAGGTTATCTGGTAGATGACAGGGAAGCAGTGGGTGACACTGTCCCCTGCAACACCCTCATAGACAAGCAGATGAAACATGGGTTACGTAAGTGCACAGTGAGATAGACTGAAAACCATTCAATCCTACCCCCGGGAGGAACAGGTGACCAAATGGAAAGCAGCTTGGCAGGGAACCACCTGGGGTCCTGCTGCACAAAAAGCTGGACACGAGCCAGCACTGTGTCCTTAGGCCAACCACCTTGGACCAGTGTGCTACACTGGGAAAAACATTGCCAGCAGGTCAAGGGAGGCGATCCTTCTCCTCCACTCAGACCTGGCCAGAGACACCTGGAGTTCTGGCCCTCACTTCTGGGCTTCCTTGTACCAGAAAGACAGGGACATTCTGGAGCAAGACTCCACTGTGAGACACCACAAAGGTGCAGCATGAAACTATGTGAAGAAGCTGAGAGAGCTGGGACCATTCAGCCTGGAGAAGAGAAGGCTCCAGAACGATCTTATCACTGGTACAAATACCCAGTGGGAGAGAATGAAGAAGATAGAACAAGAATCTTCCCAGCGGTGCCCATTGAAAGGACAAAAGTATATGGCAATAAAACAAAATAAATAAAATTCCATCTGAACAGGGAATATGCCTGGATACAGTCCTAGGCAATCTGCTACAGCTTCCCACACTTTGAGTAGGGGAACTGGGTGAGACTGTCTCAAGAGGTCCTCCCATTACCAAGGACTCTTTTCCTTGAAGCTGTGGCTACGATGGGGCTAGCATGCAATTTTAAAGCAAGCTTTAGTTAAGACTATTCTCTTCCTACAAACCCTAATTCAGCTCATCACACTTCTCTGGGGAATTTGTAGTAAAAATGGTTGATATTTTAACATTCATCAATCAAAAAAATTAATGTTCAGGACATGCATTTATTAAGAGTTTTTCAACCCTCCATTAATTTGTATTAATCAACGTGTTTGTTAAACTAAGTTGAAAATGTCTGTTGAACACCACCAATGTTTGCTCAGACATATCAGCAAATGGCAGTCCAGCTCTTGGCTGACAAACAAGCCGATAGCTCTTGCTTATACAATTTAGGATATCACAGTAAGTCCCCAGTTAGCTCTATACACCACAATTCTTTATTATAGAAAAGTCAGTAGAAAGGCAGATCTGTCTGTGTAACAACTGCTCAGGGAAAAAAAACCTAACATCCTTTTTCCTGTGAAGATTCATGGATGTATTTTCCTAAAAAACTTGGATAAATGGGCATTATATTATTTCAAAAAGGACTGCTAAACATCTTTTATCCATTTTTTCCCTCTTCTTAACAAACATTATGGGGTCCAAACCAGTAAAAGAAAAGGATTGAGAAAGGGCCTTTAATGCTTTTCCAAGATAAAAAGGTGTACAGTTTGAACCAGAAAAAAAAAAAATTTGAAAAAATTGTAGGAAAATGTTCATTACCAGAAGGAGAAAAAGAACTAAGCTATGAATGTGGATAGTCTCACCTTTTTGTATGGTCAAAAAGTGCCCCAATCAACCAACAATATATTCCCTTTCACACATGAAAATTGTTTTAAAGTTAACAGCAGGCCATCTGTAAATTATGCTAAGTAGCCAGCTATTTGATTAGGATGACTTATTCCACAGGGATATCTAAATAAAAGAAGTATCAGAATGAAATCCATTACTTTTAATACAAACACAGAAATGCAGATTGTCAGGTAATTAAAAACTCTTATAGAAAGCATTTTTAAAGAACAGGACGGATCAGTAGATTTAAAACTTCTTTCCAAGTTTTCTAAAAAAAAAAAAACAACCCAGCTACAACACTTTTTTAAAATTAGAAAGGAATAACCTACTAGTTTATAGCTTCTTTGTATGCTTCCCTAGCTTGCTTTTATATTTGCATATAAACAGGTAACAACTTCTTAACGGAAAATTAACAGAAACCCCGTCCTGGCTATTCAGTTGGTAAGTCATGGAATGTCAAAACATGAGTTCATTGCTTCACCTTGTCTTAAGTTTTATAATCACAGACTGACTGAAACGTTTTAAGTGATGTACATTTTTTCCTGAACATAAGTAACTTGATTTTGTAGTACAGTTCCTTAAGTAAGTTGAACTACAATCATAGATTTTTTAAATTTATATTTTGTTTTTAGTTTAAAACACCATCTTGACAATAATAAACCATTCAAACCAGATTAGTTGTTTTTTCTGCCTGTGGAATAACTTCCCATATAAGGACACAAATTAAAAAAAAAGAAGTCTGCACAGAGATACCATATCTTCATTAAATATTGGGATCAGTAGCAACTAAGCTACAAAAACAACTGGGATCTGTATGTTTAAGTTTGTCACGTGTATGACACTGAGGAGATAGCCACTCGCAGACATGTTAGTGTAACAAAATTTTCGGCAAAAATGATCATTACTGCTAAGTAATACCTCTTTTGGGAGCGGGTGACATTTAAGACATTCCAGAAGAAGGAGAGTTTTATAGAAGTCAACCTCCCAGAGCAAAAAATATCCCAGTAGCTGATATAAACAACCTCTGAGAAAGCAAAAAAATCCAGCTATTCCTAAACCTGACTGACCCTGGAAACAGTTTAAGAGTGTATACCACAATCAGATACTTTCAGAAAAAAAAATCCAATCCTCACAAACATTTTAAGCAGAATTAAAATACAACATGGTAGCAGATATTCAACCACGCAGTGGATGTTGCAATTAGTAGCAAAATTAAGTAAATTCAGAAGTTAGAATAACAGTACACATAAACTAATGCAAACAATGACAAGCTTGAAGACAGAGCAGAAATTAAGTTGCACAGTATGGTCTCTGCTCCTACATGAGAAGGATCTCGAACTTAAAATCAGTCCTTTCCAATTTCAGAAGGAGGAACAATTATGATGATAATCAATCTTCTTCTTGTTTGAATTCATTATAGTCTTAGGAAAAACCGAATTATCATTTTCAAAAGTGTTCCTTCCTGTACTGAACTGAGGTTCCCATCTGGCCACTTTCAAAGTAAAGATGTTCTTTTCTTGCAGAAGAAAAGATGCTCACACCTTTAACATATTTTTTATGAAAAACTGACATCATTCAGCACCTGTAGTAGGAATAAAGAAAAATTGCCAAAAGAAGCAATAAGAAAATTGCTGTTACGTTTCTGTGTAAAAGAGGCAGGGAAAACGTGCAGAACATCTTTCCATCTTACTGTTTCTCATTTTCAATTGCCACAATATAGATTCTGCTGTCATTCTGACAGACCTCAAAAGGCTGGAAAAATGAGCAAACAGGAACCACCTGAAGTCCAGTCACGGGAAATGCAAAGGCCTGTGCCTGGAGAGGAACAATGCCAGGAACCAATGCACAGGGAGGAGGTGGGTGTGTGGGCAGGTGACTAAATGGAAAGCAGCTTGGCAGGGAACCACCTGGGGTCCTGCTGCACAAGAAGCTGGACACGAGCCAGCACTGTGTCCTTAGGCCAACCACCTTGGACCAGTGTGCTACACTGGGAAAAACATTGCCAGCAGGTCAAGGGAGGGGATCCTTCTCCTCCACTCAGACCTGGCCAGAGACACCTGGAGTAGCAGAGAGACGGAGACATCCTGGACTAAATCCAGTGAGACACCACAAAGGTGATCAAGGATTGCAGCATCTGACCTATGCGGAAAGGCTAAAAGCTAGGACCATTCAGTCTGGAGAAGAGAAGGTTACAGAGCAATTTTACCAACATGTATAAATACTCAGTGGGAGGGAATGAAGAAGATGGAGCAAGACCCTTCTCAGTCATGTCCACTGAAAGGAGAAGAGGCAATACATATAAAACTGAAGCACTGGAAATTCTTTGTAAATATAAGGAATTTGTTTCAAAATAGGAC
This sequence comes from Donacobius atricapilla, assembly GCA_013397315.1. Taxonomy (NCBI): domain Eukaryota; kingdom Metazoa; phylum Chordata; class Aves; order Passeriformes; family Mimidae; genus Donacobius; species Donacobius atricapilla. Next base: position 219,896 of record WBMY01010831.1, on the reverse strand, counting down.
TTATGAAACAGGAATAGGTTTTCCAGGAAGGCTGTAGAGCCTCCATCCTTGGACATGCTCAAAACCTATCTGGACACAGTTCCAAGCAACCTGCTCTAGGTGACCTGTCTTTAACAAGTAGGCTGGACCAGAGAATCTTCGGAGATGCTTTCCAACTTCAACTATTCTATGAATCTGTAGAAAAGCTTAGTTCATGTTCTGAAATGATCCTGCCTTTTCAAGATGTATCATCTTTCATGCTTTCCAATATCATACATTTTGACATTTCTAAAATTAGCCTTTTATGTCTTGACATCAGAATTTGTTTACAATTTGTACTCTTCAGAAAGAAGTACTATAAAGGGGTAATTTCAGCACTGAGGCAGCGCATGACCAATGGCAGAGCTGTAGGAAGGTATGTGGCTATATGCTATTTGTGTTGACAAACTCATACTCATAATGGACATCACACACAAAACTCCAAAGCAAGCATTTAATATTTCTATCCCTTTCAACATTTATTAGGTTGCTCATGAAGTTTTAAACAGATCTTAAAAACCTGTCCTATTACTGCCTGTTAATAGCTATTTGAATTCACTAAATTTCGCAAACTTTCCATTATTACAGTGTATTTGAATCTCAAATTCCCAACTTTCTGATAGCTGCCTGATCTCAAAACCCAATCTCACAGTAATACTATTCATCTATTCATCCTCATTTGCTGGTTTACTTACAGCCTCCTCTGACACCAGCATTGCGAATTAGCATTTCACTTGTCCCCAGATCAAACATTTTTCAGGAGATACTCTTTAATTTATATACTGCTCCTGAAAGCTTTCCATGAAATGGAAAAAAGTTTGGCAGAATAAAAGCCGACACCATCACCAGAACATCTTCTAACCGAAACTTCCAAAAGAATCCATTACAGTGAGTTCTGTAAGTTCTTTCAACCTTTGAAAAATGCATCTAAAATTTGAGTAAGAATTGAAATTTCTGCTAGATACTTCTTGAGGTCAGAGATTAAACGTCAAGTACTTAACAGCCCATTCCTTCTATTGCTCCACATTCTCAATGGCTTGTGTTACAACATCTTGCTAAAGCAAGATTATACTGTTCATGCTAATCCTAAATTGAACTCAGACTTCATTAAATAACTTAATAGAAAATACTGTTCCAAATAGAAGTGCTTGAGATAAAACATCGAAGATAAAAAAACACCGTCCTTCAAATGATAAGCAATGACACTATAAAAATGCTTTAGAACAGTGACACATAACTACATACATACATAATCTCAAAAGGAATAAAGAGAACTTAAAAGAACTTGAACTTTTTAATGAAAGATATGATCAAGAACCAGCCAACAAAGGCAAAAATCACAGTTAACTATTTTTAAGACTGGCATCATATTAATTAAATGGCTCCAACTGTTCTTCAAAACCAAGAGAACATGATTTTTTAGTTACTGGAAATAACATTAAAAATAGTTAAATGAAGAAAAACACACAGGTCTTTCTTGGTATTCACTTGCCATTATCAAGGTGCTGTTGATAACAGCAGTAGGAAAAAGAGAAAACAAAACCAACATCATCCTGCATTAACTGATGACAGCCCAACAAAAAACAGAAGCCACATGATGGTAATGCAGGCTGCAATTTAAATAAACTTTGTGGGTAAATATTATGCTCTGGAGACAAAAGGAACAAGCTGTCCATGAAAATATTTACATATAAGAAAAATACTGATAAAAATCTGTGTTGACCTAACAGATAAACTGTACTTTTAAACAGAAATCTAAATAAAATATGCTAAGTTTTACAGTTTTCTACTATGGATTGTTTTTCCATTTTTTAAGCAGGGTAATGTATATCATTGGTTGAAATCAACAAAGTTAAGCAACGTATATGCAGGAAATCACCATTATTACGCTATGTGCTATAATGCACGTCACTTACAACAAATATATTCAACTGTATTTTCAACTAAGATATCTGAAGGCTGGTTTTCAAAATAAACTGCCCCTTTAAAAAACCTTTCTTTTCATAAAGCAAAAATAATATGCAAACAATCACTTGACTGGAATTCATAACTTACTTAGGAGTTGAAGGACCTCTTGGCCATGTTCCATCCTCATTCTTCTGTTCTATCACCAGGACCTACCACAAAAAGTGTAATAAGAAAACTGAAATAAAAGTATCAGTAGATTGCTTCATGTTCTGTCTTTTTAATGGATTTGCGGACATGTGATCGAGAAAAGACTGATACTGAAGTTCCTATTCACTGAGATTCAAGAATATTCCATTACATTGCACTTGCCTCTCTACTTTTTTCACCCCTCATCTTAATTTGCGCAAATCACTTAATACTTCTATTCTTCTACAATCCATGGATGGCAAGCCATTTATCTCTCAAGGAGGTCAGAAGATGACCTGCAGTGTTTAAACAGCACCTGTCAATCTGTAGAAATCACATGTCTATCCAACAGCCCTTTTAAGAGAACGGATAACTCCTGAAGGAATTTTACCTCACACAGATGGACAAGAAAAAAACCCCAAAACACCCAAAGAAAACTATTTTTTGCCTCGATAGCCTTAAAATCATACCTCTGTGGTTACACCTGTATATTTTACCACAGCAATTATGTAATATTATTTTTTCAACAGGACAGTTGGCTAATGAAATTAATTTCATTCAATTTGTTATTGGTACTGAAGGGAGTACAGAACACTCAGTCCTAAATACAAGCATCAGGTGGCATTTGAAACTCCTTTGGGTGTTTGAGATATCTGCCCTATGCTGGCAGATATGACACAGGACCTACAAACAGCTCATGCCTTTTTCTGGATTGACAGCTGAGATAGCTGGATCCCTTGAAATGGCAACTAGATTCCAATACTTTCACTGAATCCAACTCCTCACTTCCAATGCAACTGAATCTGCACAACTGTACACTGATGTTTCAGGACGCTAACTAACCTGCAAGCTGTGCCTGTATGTCTCTACACCGTGACAAATTCAGGTAAGTACTAAAGCTCAAAACCTTGTATATAAGCCACTTGAAGATGTAATCACATTTTCAGTCGGAACACACTTGAGCATGAGATTGAAAACAAGCCTTCTATCATGATCAGCTTTCTATCAGGAACAGAGTAATCTGATATCCTAGGCTATTGATGCTGAAAGACTGATTCTGCCATACTTCCTTGACTGACTCTCAGCGCTTACTAAATAAAAGGTAGATTTAGACTGAGGAGTTCAATGGAATGCCTAAAGGCTTGCTTCAAAAATCAACTGGTAAATTCAAAGCATTAATTCATTCAATCATATACACTATTATAACTATTACATTAGACAGACTGCAATAGTCAGAATAACTATTATTAGATTAGGAAGCTCAGCCAGAAAAACAACCATGTGTGTGGCAGCAAGTGCAACTGACCAAACACATATGGCCTACCACGACATTTAACATTTTCAGAAACCACAGTTAAACTATGTTTTAAACACTATTTGTATTGCTCAAAGAACACATGTCAACTAGAGATCTTGTCATGGCTTTATTACACCATGCTTGCTTCATAGTTAATGTTTCACTGGGATATAGGTAACTTGCAAGTTACATCCTTGATGTGAATATTCTACAGGAGATGTGGGCTCTTCCAGCAGGACTTCTGCACTGTTAAAATTACCTGTGTGAGGGTTTAAGTGCATGCAGCATGAAGCTAAAGGACACAATAGCTCAAGTAGTGATTTTGGCGCACTCATCACCTACCTTCCATGCCATAAAAAAACCCCTGAAACACAGCATAAATACTGCTGGTAAGTAGGTCAGAGTCAAGTATTTCAAGGCAAAAGGAAATACTTTAATATAATCTTGCCTAGAATTATCATCAAATTTGATCCATCTGCATTTGTAAAGTGACTGCATGAACTACAGCTGTTGAAAAAACATTCAATTCAAACTCTATTTGAAGACTAAAGAATCAGTGTAATAATCTGAAAAGTTATTCTGTCAGTGCAATTGCTCAATCTGAGCATTTACATTTATATTTTGTAGCTTAATGTTCAATGTTTGTTCTTTATATTCATCTTGAAAGGTATAAAAATTATCTTATGATGAATTCCCCTATAAAGTGATGATTTTCAAGTGGTGACATTGTCTCATGTTAAAGCAGGTTTACAAACCTCTGTCTCTGTGGTTCTTATCAAAATATTTTTTGTTGTTGATGTTTTTTTGTTTGTGAAATCTAGACAGTGTAATCTGACTACAAGACATTATTATTTTAGAATACCTAAAACGTTCTTCAAATTTCGGATTTCATTACAGGAACATATCCAAGACCCTAGGAGTAATTATTTATTTCAGATTTTACCAAATTCATGTCAGGAATTTTATGAAATTAGGTAAACATAAAATTTTAAATTTAGAAGTGTATTAAAAATTTTAATTTTAATTCACCAGGAGAGTTAAGTCCTCTCTTCAATCTCTCTTTTCAGTCTTAAATCCTGAAAATACACACAAAGACCACTTTAATTTCAACAAATTCATTCACAAAATCATCTATCCCTAACAATCTATTATAAAGCAAATTTCATTTAAAAAGAAGCAAAAATCATTGGGTGCAGCTAGATTTCATGAGCAAAAAGATAAATGTATTCAAGAAAAGAAATAATATTTCACTGTACCTGTCCCTGGTATAAACCAGCATCCTGTATGGTACTGTCTGGTTTATTCAAAGGTTCAAAAGTATTACTCATGTATTTGTTCCACAATCTGGTCTCTTTTTCACCTGGAATATTGAAGATTTTTCTTATCTCCTTTTCAATTGTGTCTGTTTTGTGAAGGAAAGAACACAAGTTTAACATTTCAATACACTGTGTAAGGTCAAATAAAGCATGAGAATTCATCTCCTCATATTCAAAATATGAATGGAACTGTAGAAATTGCCATGCAACTACATCATTTTGTAGGACAAGCAGGAAGTTGCTAGTTAGCTTGCCTTTAAAATGGAAACAGTCAGGGGACTGAATCCCTTAGCAAGACAGACCAAATAAAGAGAAGTTGATAAATAACAGATGACAGTCCTGCTAACAGGAGTGTGGGGAGGTAGAAAATTATCAGAAGTGAGACTGGTAGCAAAATCAGGTGCAGGAAGTCATTCTGTTCCCTAAATCAACTCTTTTTGGGTTTTATGCTTCTACCCATATCTGAGTACAATTAGCACTAACCACAATTTATATGTGTGAAGTTTATGTCACATGTCTACAGAAAAATAATGGCTGCTCCATAAAACTGAAGCACATAAATTTATTCTAAAAGGAAGGTGAACAATTTTACGTCCCTGAATGAGCCAAAGAAAAAATCTACTAGCTCCTACTCTACCTGACAGAAATATAACCAGTGTTACATAATTTTAAGGTAGAAAAACTTATCTACTTATATAAGGAAATATAAGGAATTTCTAATTAACACGTATTCTCCTTACACAAAAGTAGAGTTTATTAAAGAGCTGTTTTTTTTTAACTAATATGTACAGTATTTTATCATAGCAATCCCACTTAGCTGCTTCCTTTAATTGGTGGACTCCAAGGCCCATGGAAGCTCTGTCTCTTAACAGCTAACACAGAACACAAAACAGGAATCAAGAAATATACACCTTATCCCTGATGAACACTGAAATGACAATTATAAAAATGGGCCCTCTAAGCTCTTTGAAAGACATTCCCCCAAAGTCAAAGGACAAAACACTAGTGTGTCAGCTTCTCTTGCTCCCTTTACCCAAGATTATTTTCCCTTCCACTAGGTTAAACAGGAAAAGCCAAATTGAGACCCAAAACTTAAAAGTACCTTGCAAAAATCCAGACACTGGCTTGTGAAATGCATGACAATCGGCCCATATAATATTTGCAGATATTGTAGGCAACTAAATACAATTTGTTTCTATACTAGTTATCACACATTTTGGTCTGAAAGCAAGTGTTAGACCGGATCACCTGTTTTTGTAACAGAGATGATATATAGGCACGGTGGGTGATATCAACAAGGCAACTGACTTATTTGTTTGCTTTCAAAAAAAAATCAGGTAGTGTCTGAATCAATTCTCAACCAATGACTTCAAGTAATTATATCTGAATATAAAAACTAATCTAGTCAGCAACAATCTTGTAAAAAAAAAAAAGGCAGAAAATCTAGATTTATCAATGGCTTTCACTAAAAGAAGAATTTACAAAATGTAATTCTTCATTCTATTAATACCATGGCAATTAATTATCTGAGCAATGCAGGTAATTTTCTTCACAAGTATTAAGCTACCATTATTGTGTTAATTTTTAGCATATTCCAGCTTTACTAACAGAACAACTACTAGACAGGAAGAATCAATCCTATTGGATGACTACACATTATGTCCAAACTCTGGGAAGAGCACATTCCACTTGACTATTATGCCAATTTCTGAGACTGTGAAAACAAAATTCTTTTATGTACTTCCACGAACATATAACCAATGCACACTTTATAATTCTTCCTCCCATCCCCACCAAGTATTTCGGGAGTGCTGGCTTATGAACTAAAGCGGAAGTGCCTGTTCCAGCATAAATGAAAACATATCAAATAGGTATTGCCCGAGTCACACTGTGCATGGGGTTCTCCTCTAGTAGAATGACAGAGTCATTAAAATTGGAAAGGACATCCAAGATCATTAAGTCCAACCTTTCACCTAACACCAGCCGATCAACTAAACCATAGCATTAAGTGTCATAAACAGTCAGTTTTCAAAAACTTCCAGGAATGGTGACTTCAACACTTCCCTGGGGAGTTTTAGTTATATACATCTAATGTATAAAATGATTAGTACTAGCAGGATGTCTAAAAGAAAAGGGAAGAACTGCTATTTAAAGATGCCTCTCACTCCATCAGCTGTATACCCACAATTTGAGATAGTTCAATTTGGAAGTCAAAAGTTACAGCTCCCCAACAGATCATACCTTATATTGTTAAAAATCATACAGCTTATACATAAAAACAACTGCATGGTTTAAGTACTATTTTGAAAGACTACCTGGAACAGTCTTGATGAGATACTGAAAAAGTTCAGTGAATCCTAACACAAATACATCCTGGCTCTCAAAGGCTAGTGCTATCACAAATGCTGGCTTAGGTGTTCATGAAGATGTCAGCCTGAACTAGGAAACAGTAATCCTTCCTTCATGAAGAAGGAAAAGGCTAGTCACTGATTCCAAAATAAATAGTCCTCAAGGGTGGCAAGCATTACATTCTTGTATTCTGCAACAGATAAAAAAGTCACTATGCACTGTCTCCAAGGCAAGGGCCCTCAGTCAAAGGAGGTTCCCAAGAAGGTCCAAAAAACATGTTAGATGTGACCGGTACCATTGCAAGAGAATGACTGGTTTATCAGGTCTGCCCTCGACTTTGTACTAATGTATCGACACAGCTTAGCTTAGCTTCTGTTTAAGTGGAAAAGCAAAGGTATTCCAGGAATAACACGTACCTCTAGACTGATAGCTGAGCATTTTATCATATTTAGGATATTTCTCTGGTTTTGTGAATTAAGGAAGGTCTTGTACTTATTTTTTGAGTGCAGTAAATAATATAACCAATGCTGGTGGATAGAAAAATTAAAATTTCTTGAAAAGACCATAGTGCCCTGTGCCTGCTCACTTCTGTGGGGTTGTTACTGACTCTTGCACTACAAGCCTTCTGCAACTATAAATAAAAATGCATCCCTAACTGGAATATACAAGGAAGAGTGAAAAATAATCAAGATTCTCCAAGATCCGTGTTGAATATTATTTATTATTATAATAAGCATTTCTGCTGTGTATTTGATGAATTCCAGAACTACCTTAAATATACTCGAGATAAGAAGCAGGGGGAAAAATATCACAATCTTTGTAATCAATAAGAGGGATCAGTTATTATTTCACTAAAAGTGGATTGACTTTTTCTAGCTCTTCTTCTAAGGTACAGACTCCTCTGGATGCCTTGGCTAGGATGGCTCTGCTTTGTACTCTGCACAAGAAGCTTCAGTATCAGAAAGGGCATGTTTTTAACAGCTTCCAGGAGCATATCACCCAGACTTCAGGAAAGCAAACAAGGCCTGTGTCTGGAAAGGGATTGTCAGTGAACTCTGAGTGCTTCTCACTACCCTTTACAATAATTTATTCATAATTGTAATTCTCTCTTCACTTAGAAAAAATGAATATACCTTCAAGTAATAGTCATTCTAAAATGCCCTGCTTCTTATTAGAGAAAGAAAATTCATCCATTACCTACAATTTCAGTGATACAATTCAGTATAGCTGTAAAATAGTTTGCATTTGGTCCTAAGGGAAGGACAATGTTAAATTGCTTTTTCCAAGTTTCTCATTTCCTCAGAAAATATTGAACTATAACTTCCCAAGTTAAACCAGATCTCAAAAAGGCCAATTAACATACCACAAACCTTGTTTTGAGGAGAATTTTCAGTTTTAAAGTTTTTATTCTAATATAAGAGGTGATTCTTTTTCTAACTTAGATATTGAAATTTAACAAAGTAAAATGACTGCTTCTATAACAAGCAATCTGCAAAGAATTAAAGGCTGGTAAGTACAGGTCACTACTCATACTGTGAAGAGAAGCAAAAGCTAAAAAATATACACTGCTGTCAACAAACAAACAAAGTGATGGCTGAGCATACAGTGCCAAGGGCATAAAGTACAAAACTGCAGAAATACAGGCAATTGAAAGACTCTTATCTCAGATACACATGCACAAATACACCAAAAAATGAGGAGCAATTTCTTTAAAAATGTTCTGATTGTTATTTTCGAAGTCAAATATCTTATCAAAATACTGTTTCGAATAATGACAGAACGCACAATGAGCAGTCAAAATAAATACAAATAAAGATAGTTTAAAGGTTAATAGAGGATTCAACTACTAGAAAAGATTGTGCCTGGCCTGCCACTTCACAGTGTGAAGAACACTGCCTTTGTAGGACACCTTTAGCCATTAAAGTATTAATTAAATTCTTTCTTGTGTTTTGTAATATATCCTTCTCTTCATATATATGACTAGAATGTGTTGGTTAATGAAACACATAAAAAATACATTTCTTACACATCCAAAACCAAGAAAAAGTACTGTGAAAACCAATAAACAACATCACACTATTCACTTCGTTAAAAGCTCAAAGTTCTAAAGTTAATACAGATGCTTAAATAGTACAACACACAATTATACTGTTAAAATAGCATTAAACCCCCTCAATATTCTAAGTCCTCAACTTCTAACTTTGACTCAAACAAAACAACTCCCATTGTTTTTAATGGTGAAAATACCCATCTATCATTTTACCTAGACATTTATTCAGAACTCGCTACCACATACAAGTACCAATCACATACTTTCAGAAAACAGTTGTGCATACCTATTGTATCAGCTTTACTAAATCTTCGTGTGACAACGTTATTCATATTGCCATTCTCACACAGTTTTAATTCTGTTAGATATACTTCTACTTTGCAGTGCTTTACAAACATACCCTGTTCAACAACCTGAAAAACAGAACGGGATCACATATCAGTCTGAATATGTTTTCATATACGCATGCTTCAAAATATTTTTGAGAACTCTTCAAGGAACTGAAGTTTATGCAATACAAGACACTTAATAAATGCAAAAAATTAGAACTAAAATTCTCCTATAACTTTTTTAGTAATACAGTAAACGAGAAAGTATTTTTTCCATGATGATGATTGTCTTACCTGTGTATAACACGATGCCTTTCAAAGTGTTAAGTACAGTAGAAATCACGAATATGCAACCTTAATCCAAAGATACTTGATCAAAAGGTATAAACACCCAAAGCTACTTTTATTTCCAAATACATTCATTGTAAACTACTTCCTCAGAACATCAAGAACTAGTTTTCATGGTTAAAGAGTATTATCGAAAATATAATACAAACTAATAAAATCTGGAGATCACATTTTTAAACAAAATCTACAAATCTTCCACTTACATTCCAATAATGAATACATTAATTTGAAATTTTACCTACTCATTACAGTTGTTTATTTTATGTTCGGAATTAGTTAAATATACAGGATTTTTTTGTTTTTTAATAAAAGTAAAATGTAGAAAAAAACAGTCAGGGTCACCTCTTAAATGTTTTTCCCTTTGATCTTCCAAAGTGTAACTGCAGTACTCTTAGTCATGTAGACTGCTCTAAAAATAACTATCAGCCTGATATGTGATACATCTGACAAATACGGTTAAAATAAAGCCACCAGCTAATTACTAGGGGAGATCCGCTATCTGCTGCACAAATATAACTTATATGCATGTGCCATAGGAAAAATATGAAGAAATTAGTGAATTATTTCGTGGCTTGCCTTAGCTTATTGACTGTCAATCTTTGCATTTAAACAAAAATGCATCTTAATTTGAGCAGCCTAGTAGTTATCAGCTACTAGAGTCACAACCAAAGAGTGGCAGTAAACAAAACTGTGCAGTATGGCTAAGACATTTCTAAGAATAAAAACTGACACTCTAGTAGTAGTACATACAAGAAGTCTTAACATTATTTCACGCAGATGAAATACAAAATTTTATCAATTTAAAATTTGGATCCACATTTCAAAAATAGGTGATGTAATAAAGGGGATGAAGGAAAGTATAATACCACGTTTATGAAAAAAAGCAACCCATAAAGGCAGACAGGAAAAATAATAATGAATGAAAAAAGCATCAGAAACAAAAATGCTGAACTGGAATATGCTTCTCAGAGGATAGCTGCTGCTCATACTGGCAGAAAATAAGAAAGCTATGCCAGTTTACCAGGCCACTCATTATACTCCATGTATTTTTCCAGTTAGCTACTTCCAAGTGGAATGGAAGTTACTCTAATTTCACAGCTCTCTCCTTCCATCTTCCTCCCAAACTGAAAAAAACACAGACTTTTTACTCTACCGTGATGATGGAAGAGTATGCAGTTTACTGAAATCCATCTTCAGAAAAAACAGTACCAAGCTGATAACAGATACACCTTTAAAGGAGAGTTATTTTTATGGACTTCAGTTTAAACAGAACTAGACAAAAAGATATTTCAGGGATGTCTCTTTAAAACAAAACCAAAAACCAAACAACTAGTTTATCATATTAGAGAAAATATTATAAAACCCTTAAACAAACTTCTGTTGCTGGCCAAATTAATTTTGCAGACGTGAAATTTCTTGTACAGCTATATCCACCATTTATTTCAAGAGTGGACTTCAAGTAAGCAGCCAGCATGTATGCAGTTAGACCATACTCATGTCATAAGCAGGAAACAAAAGTTGTACTACACCAGAAATCATAAAAGTAAATTCTAAGCCTAATATTTTTTCATTGATTTAAAAAGAATTAAAAGAAAGATCCCTGTAACTGGAAAAATACACCTTAGCGGTCAATATAGAAGGAATAAATATACCAAAATCTACTTTAAAAATTAAGTAATTCAGTCCAGTGAGGATGCAACTGAAATCACTAATTTGAAAATCTTAAGAAACAACACAAAAAAAGATTTCACCAGTTTATTGATCATGCAATGTCCTATCACCTTAATAATAAGGGTGTTATGTGCTGGAGCAAACAAAAACAAATTTAAAGATGTTATTTTTTCAGTATTTTATATTGATGGAAGGCCACACTATCCACCATACCACGGACCACTACTTGTGTTGAGGTAAGCTTTTTGCGTAAAGAAATAACTCCCTTAGCAAGCAGCTGAGAACAGTGTTTATCAGAAAGAAACTACCAATTACTCCACCAATGTTAATATTGTTAGAGCTTGGCTTTTCACTAACATAGTCAATGCCATTTTAGAGTTATTTACCTAATTCAAAATGATTTGCATTTATAGCCACATATGCTTCTAAAGCAAATTCTTCTTGAGATATTTATTAAGAGAACTTGCTTCCACAAAAATAAAGTATTACATCCTTTGCATCCCCCTGCCTCAATATTGCACATTTCGGCCTCAAAAATTTGAATAAATATTAGATATCAATAAGCAACTAAAGCAGGAGTTCTCTATATGATTATCATAGGCCAGGACTTAGAAGTCTGCTAATAAATTCCTGAGCAACTCCTGCATATTTGCAGGACTATATCTGAATCACATTCATCGCAGTAGGTAGCTGAAGAGTACCTTGCGTGCAATTGGCTCTTGACCCTCCATCAGTGTGTACCAGCTCACTAGCCTATTCCAGCCTTCAGTTGGCAAAAGGATGTAGTCCAGCTCATCAATGAGATGCTCCTTGAGAGACTGAGAATCACCATCTATAAGAGAAAGATTATTTTCACTTGAATACTTTAATTCTGTACTTGAGTTTTTAATGTAACATTTTTCACATAAACAGCAGACCAAATATTTTGAGTCACAATTGTGTTACCAGTATTATGGCATTCAAAGCAGGTCTTCTGAAATGACATAGGCAAACTATCCAGTTCATGCTTAGCACACTTACTAGCGGTCATATTCCTCAACTGTATGAGTGACAACTTTATATCCTCATGCAATTACAAGCACCTCGTTTGTTATCATACACCAGCCTAGCTTTCAGAGAAACCAATTCATTTCTCCCACTCACTTCACACATATTCCCACATCATCAAGGATGCTTTTACAGCTGAAAATGAGTAGTTAACTGTAGATTCAAAGTTTGAAGTTGTTCACCGTATGTCAGACTTAGAAAAGTAGCATGGTACAACCTCCTATTTAAAGGATCCTATGTGCTTTGGAAACAGTCACTACAAAATTCTTTGCAGAGAAGGGGAGATGCTGCACTTGAATGAAGCACAGCTTGGAATCTCTTAGGGTAAGCAGCATGCTTATAGCTTTCGTTCAATCCTTATCACTAGCAGCTATCTTTCAGGTCTAAGAGGTAATTTCAGGTGTGAGCCACTGTGAGCGTCAAACATTTAGGGCAGCTGTCTTTCCGTCTGGAAGCATCACATTGTAAGTGGGAGCACAGTGTGGGGAGAAATCCATGAGCACTTCTTCAGGTCTAAGTAACTCTTCACAAGATTCATACTGTATTTCTGCACTGTTCTTATATCCTGAGGTGTAATTTGGATTCTATTATCTCCTTCTAAAAATACCAGCATTTCTTCTAGCATAATTTTTTTCAGAACCACCAAACAGATACCCTGATTCTGACAATTCAGTTCCTCATATATAACACCGTTTTCCATGATGAACAACCAGCTACTCTAAATACCTACTTCCTTGTGCTTGCTTTGACGATGTTATCTCTTCTTTTGAACATGACACGTGCATTACATCACACCTGACATTTTTTGCACATGTTGAGATTAACTGAAATCTCTACCTGTTACTTTTCATTGCTCTCCCTTCATTCCAAATGTTCTAGAAACAAGGGAGAAACATCTAAGTAATATAAGCACAACATACTGCTTCAGTTTCCTGGAATCACTGTTTTGTGAATCCAACTAGAGCTTTCCTTATCACTGTATTACACTCTAGAATATCTGAGAAAGCATGCCCATTTTAAATTTTTTTATTCTTTATATCGGATACACATTTTTAAGGAGAGCACATGAGAGCAACTGGAGCATACTGTGTGCCAACAAATAAAATCCAAGCATTTTCAGGGTCAGTTTATGCTACACAGAAAACCTAGTACAGAGGATTGTTGCTTTGCAGTGGGTGAAAGACAAAGCTATTATTTGCTGGGCACCAATGCCCTTAATTTTAAAACTACCTTTACACAGGAACAGTAGATGTTGGAGGTTAACTGGACACATGGAATCACTGCCAATGTGGAGCCATAGTTTAGAACCGTGAATGAGCAAAAAGTGAAGTTCACAACCCCTGATGCTGTTTATTTTGAAAGGGGCACTGCTAGTGTCAAAAGAACAGAATACAGTTTTTCAGAAGCTTTTAGGAAAATGGCTAACGTGACTTGAAATTTGGACAGCTAACCCTAAAGTAGGCTTCATAACAACAGTAATTTTTAACATAATCTGAACATGTGTGCAGATTAACCTATAAATGGTACAGATGAACAGTGTTTGGCACAACTAGAAATAGTCTATTTTTGAAAGGGAAGACACAAAAGAGCACAACCTGATGCTATCTCACTCAGGGTAAAAAGATATTGCTACATCTTATGTCAGCTGAGATGTAACATCTGAACATCCCTGACTCACTGCAACAGTTACTATAAGAACGGCCAAAAGATCTAAATCCTCCATTTCAGAAAACAAAACACAACACTCACCTGGAGCAAAAGGCCTTTACAGTTTCTGGATCGAAGAGAACACATAGACAATATAGACATGACAATACAGTACCTCCTACAAAGGCACTGGTCAGTGTCAGACACACACACTCATTTACACTGACAATTGGTACAACATGGTACAACAAATTTACGAATGATGCAATCATCTTTAACATTTTACTTGTAAAATAATGCGATACTAATTACAGAAGTTTTGAACTAAGAAAGCCAAGAGTTCATCATAAACCCTGTGAAGTTGGAAAAACTGGTATTGCTACATGCTAACAGAACAAGCAGTATTATTACATTACCTGTAACTGCAAAGAAGAAAACCAATTATCTGCTCAATTTTGTATCTGCTAGATTTTGCAGATTAGATATTAACGGTTTTAATGGTATTTTGATACTAGACAGTAAATACAGAATTTGGTGTGAAGATTAAATATGTGGGAAAGTATTTTGAGACCTGTGTTCAAAAATTTGGCTACAGTTCAGCAAAAGTCAGTTGAACCTGAGTAATTACAGCAGTGACAGAGTTTAACATAACGTAACAAGACCATAAAGAAAATAGGAAATTATCCTCTATCATGTCACACAACTTAAGTCACTGAACTGAATAATACCACTGCTTCAATTGTTCCAGAACTACAGTAAGGGCTTGAGGCTCATTTACTGAAGTAAGTTTTATAGTTCAACTTAAAATCTTATTTTAAATCAACCAATTTGGTTAAGCTACCAAAAAAAGGAATAATAGTGAACTCAAGCTACCTTTTTGTCAACTTGACTAATTTTCAGTTCTCAAGAAAACCCAAAATCTCATTATAAACCAGGAATTTGCACATTATTCCGTATTTTGTTAACATTACAAAGAAGTTCCAACAACTGTATTTATAAAATTGTGATTCATTTGGGAAATCTATTCCAGTTCCCTTGCCATGGTCTGAAAAGCGAGCAAAATTTTTACCTTTATATATGCTGAGGTTCATTTACACTGCCAACTTCAAAAGATGAACTACCTGTGACAATTTCACACCTAATGTACTATCGGCTTATTTCACAGTGAGAGGCAGTTACCTTTGAGAAGTCCAGAGTTATCAATAGGACCAGGGTACACATTCTGATCGCCCATCTGGTATTTGTCCCAGCTGTCAAAACCAACATATTTTTTCCACTGTTTGAACCAGCGACTATCCACTAGATACCTTAAAAGGAAGAAGACATACATATTAATTATTGGCATGCTACTACTTCCTACCTCATTCATAATAACCCATCAGCATTCATCAGCCTGGTGAAATGACAAGGCTTTTCTCACTGTTCTGCTAACCATTATCTGCTTCTCCTACCGGTGAGAGCTTCACCTGTGGTCAATCAAAGATCTCATTAACTGCGCCAGGTACAGTTCTGCAAGACTGCCAATACAACATATCAGAGGTTGAAAAATGGCAACTTGATAAAAAACCATTTCCCTCTTTTGCATGAAGGATTGTCACCTTTAATTCCTGTTCTTGATTTTCAAATTCAGGAGATTCAAGTTAATCTCTATAATTAGACAGCCCTTTAAAAAGTAAGAGAGAACTTTCAGTAAGGAATTGTCTACTGACGGAGTTTTATTTATAACATTAATATGCACCTTAAAAACTTAGGGAATCTGATGCCTTGTCAAGAACCAGAGAGCATGTTTTCTTCCTGAGTCAACATCAACAAAAACTGTAAATGCTCTGCTTTTGACAGAGGACTAGCTATTCCTCCTACATATAATTATCAACATCACACTTCCATATAAAGCAATTATATCTCTAATCTCAGCTCTACAGTAGTTTTATCCAGATTAAACTGCTGTCACAGTCTGACTTTTACAAAGTCCAGTGATACCTACATTTTATACCTTTTTTGTCCAGCATTTCTTTAAGATCAAGATACCAAATTCGTTCAGTGATGCTCCAATTTTTATTTATTTTTTAAGATACCATATGCATTACTTCTGCTTTGTGAAAGTATTCATCTTAATCTGCCTGGTCTGTCCCAACTCTTTTGCTGCTATGTTAGGATGAAATGGACTTTAATTAATCTAACAAGCACTTGCTTTATGCACTAAGTTTTTATTCTCATGAACATACTTAAGGTCTACAGCATTCTCCCCCTTCTCTTCTGCTGTGGCCATCCGGCTCTATTCCGTAGGAGCTGTAACTGTGTTATGAGTACAGTCAGCACCAAACCTGCGAGACTTGTCCCATTGGCTTCTACTTTCTTGATCTAAATTTGAATGAACTACAAATCTTAAGAAGGAAAGATATAATTTTACATACCAGAGAAACTATCATACAGGCAAGCTGCCTTTATTTTAATTAATGCTTAAGAAATTATTGCTCCTGGAGAATCACTTTACTTTTCAAATGCCTTCTGTTAAATGCCTTATCACACCCCAGTAACAGAGTGATTAATACAAATTTTTGATAATAAAATTGAATAGTGTGAGAAAGCTTGGGGTCCACTGTTCTGGATTTTAAATATTCAACATTATCTATTTCAACATTTCATCAGCTTTCTTCTTTCCATACCAAATTAATTTTGCCATCAACAAGAATTTGCTGTGCAATATGTCTTGAGGGTCCTCCCCAACAATATCTCTTTAGGGTCCTCCCCTTTCCTAACATGGAGTGCAAAAAATCCTTCATCAGTTCCCTTCATATTTAGGAAATGATTTAGAAATCTTTTCAGGCTCAAATAAGAGCTTAATATTTCCTGTATAAAGAAAGCCCGAAGGCCACTTATAAATCATGCAAGTATGTAAGTATGATAAGAACTAAACAGTTGTCAAGTTCCTTTACCGCAAAGTAGAGATAACATGCATTACATGGAACAGAAAGGTTTATTGAATGTATTTAGCCATGAAAAAAAATTTGCACCCAGAAATTTTCAAAAATGCTAGCAGACACTACAGATGTGAACTCTTAAAGCAAATTACTGGCTATAGGTGTGCATGTACATGTATATCTACGTTTTATACACATAAGGCGTTTTAATGAACACTCTGCTACTTTTGCTTCAATAGAAATCTGGTACAGGTGAGAAAAGCTATTCTGAGTTACTACTGAACACAGTCACAGTAGCCATAATCTTCTCTCTTATCCTGGTTAAAGAATGGTATTTCCCAATTCCCAAATTCTGAATAAAAAAAACCCCATAAACTGCTCTCCTTCCCCCATCCCACAAAAAGCAGAGATTACAAGCTGAGATAATAAATATTTACTGGAAACAGAAATAAGAAAAACAAATAGTAGCAGCAACAATATTAGTAACAGAAGTGTAAAAAAGAGGGCGATTAACAGGCAAAATGCTCATCCTGGGGGACAATGAACAGTGGTGGATGGGTTTCTTCCTCCAGCTATGCCTTTTCTCATCCTGAAGCCAAACCACACTTCTGCCAAACAGGAGCCCCTGACTCCCACCCCAGGGGGTGGCAGAGCATAATAACCTGGACAAGTGCAGGGCTGGGCTCCAGGCTCCATTCCCTCAGAGTGGAAAAGCTAACCCTGTCCTGGCCAAAACCAGAACACCCCACTACAAGAACTTGCTCTTAATCAAGACATGAAATACTACTTTTCCAGTAAGATTAGGAAAATCAGAAATTTGCATTCAAATGCCATTCACTACCCTCATTTTATGCAAGAAGGATATGCCACATTAAAGATTATGGCAGGGAGGGAAAAAAAAACCACCAGGAGCACAATCACACCATGATCAGTTTAAGGCAAATCAATCAACTTGCTGAAGCACTTGTTTAGCTAAAATCCAGACTTCTTTGCATTAATGGGAAAAGTAATAATCAGAGACTTATAACTTAAAGCTTTTGACTCTAAAAAAACATTCAATACAGCATTCTCACCAAGATCAACAAGACTACTCATTTGCACAAGAGAAGGCAAACCACTGAAAGGCAACTTAATTTATCTTTTCATTAGTGTTATAATATCCATGATACAAATCAACCACCTGAACACTAAGTATTATCTATAAGGGATACCCAGTAATTTAAGGGGAAGCTCAAGTCAACAGAACTACATCTGCTAAAACCTCATTTCTTAAATGATATTTAATCCCTTTTTAAGGAAAAAATATTAAAAACTTGGGGTATGCACTTGGCCCAGATACACTTCCCTGTAATGTGTGTGGTCCCAGATATAAAACTAGCATACCACGCATTAGTAAAACACAGACAAAAAATATATGTATATTAAACTTGGTAAAATGTTTTGCTGTTGTTTTTGTTACTATTACCTAATGCAGGAAGGAGTTCCAAATGAGTCTAATGCTACAGTAATTTTTTGAACTGTGGACCTGACCAAGAAGGCTACCCCAGAACTCCCCATCTAAGTTAAAATGTATGGTCTATCCATTTTTTAGAATTATGATTAAGAAATGTTTGCTATCTGATGGAATCAAGATTTCACTCAACCAGGAAACGTAAGTTTTGCTCTCTGGCATGTCATGAGTTTTGCTAGTGAGCAGGACAACCAACCCATCTGCTGAGGTAACACAAATCTGGAGGATTTGAATACAGATTAAAGTCAAGAACAGTCTCAAATTTCTACACATTCTGCTTTGATGGGCAAACCTTAAAAACTAAGACAACTGCACAGCCAAATTAACTGGTTAACTCTAAAACAGCAGATACCTGATATTTATGGATATTTCAAACAAGTCAGTAACTTCAAATTGATTGAAGAAAATAGTACAATCAAGTCGCTCAGAGCCAACTGGTTGATAACATAGAACACTGGCATAGTCCCAAACCGTTACTTAGAAGTAAGCAAAAACATATATGTCCCATTTGCTGAAAATTACACTCAAATACGGACTTTTCAGTATTAACAATATTGGAAATACTGTACAGTTTAAGTAGCTTTAGGAGCTTTTTCTTGGTTATGTTATGTATACTTAAAATTTTCTTTGTGCAAGTAGAATCAAAAATTATAGAACATGTGAGTATGTTCTCAGTTCAAGTTTGGCCTACTTCATTATCCAGTAGTTACTTCTGAGGAGAGCTTCAGATTGCTTTGTAAGATGTATCTGGTCTCTTCTGTAAAACGTTTCTTGCCTGTCTGAAGTTGATTATCATATACAAGGGACAATTTATACTCTGGAGTCCTCTGGAATGCCTGATAATGGAATCAAACATGAGGAAATGGAATGAAGCTGCAACAGGGGAAATTCATACTAGACATGATGAAAAGCCTGAGAGGGTGGCTGCACACTGGAACAGGCTCCCTGGGGAAGTGGTCACAGCACCAAGCCAGTCAGTTCAAGGATCATCTGGAAGACACTCTCAGCCATATGGTTTAGCTTTAGGCAGTCCTGCGAAGAGCAGAAGTTGGATTCAATGGCCCTTATGGGTCCCTTTCAATCTGGGATATTCAACCTTGGCTAGTGGTCAGTCCATCTGGAGCCGGCTGGCACTGGCTCTGTAAGACATAGGGGAAGCTTCTGGCAGCTTCTCCTAAAAGCCACCCCTGTAGCAACCCTGCTACCAACACTTTGCCATGCAAACCCAGTAAAATTGGGTCACCCAATTAAATTTACCAGAGAAGACCTGTATCCTTATGTATGACCAAATGATCAACTGTAGAGACTCAAGGCAGCCCAAAATACGATTGCCTACAGCCTTTTGCAGATTAATGCGCAAGTACAAAAAGCTGAAGCTATTACAACACTTGCAAATACAAATTCATTTCTTAAATAAAAACTCAACAAATAATAAAAATCAATTTTAAGTTTATGGTAGTTTTAAAATTCTGCAGCTGCATGACTACACGGACGTTGTTCACTGAACAAAAGAAAGTACTAGCAGGTAACTCACTGATTTCTAAAATTCTCCCATGGTACGTAACTTTTTAATGTAATTCAAGTTCACCTGTGATTTACTGCATATTTGGACCTAATAAACCTAATTAACATAATAGGAACATTACACAAGTACAACAGCATTCATTCTTTATGTCAACATCCAAGCTGATAGAAAAGTATCTGAACAGTATGACAAAGATCTTGGTATTTCCCACTGCTGTCTACAGCATTCTGAATTCTTGTGACTATTATATGCAGACAGAATTAAACAACATGCAACCTAGATTTATTTATATTGGCAGATACATCAGCTCTTTGAATTCAAAATCAAACCAGAAAGCTTTAATACGCAATAAAGACACTTCACAGAGAGACACTCATTCTCCACTGTGTACTGCTGGGACATCGTATCTTCTGAACAGAAGCTATTTCACTTTTAACAGTAAAACTGGGCAAATTGTCCAGAGAGATAGGTAGGATTTTTTTTTTACTCTCCTCACTGTGCATGAGTACAGATTAAGCAATACAGAGGACAAAGTGGAACAATTGTTTTGCAGAAAGCAAATTAGGACTCCTGCTTAAAGGCACAGAATCTGATTTTTGTTCTTACACAACTGCAACTGTGAAAAAAAGAACACAGGAATGGGTTTGTATCTGTCTTTCTACTTTGATTAAGGTGATGAAAATTGCTTGACCAAATACACTCATAATTAATAGATGCCTCCAAATTCAATTTTCTTTCAGAATTAACAAGTTCTTCAAGTTCAAAATGGTGATAATTATTCTACTCTTATCACACAAACCATACCACCTTTTTATTCAAAATATAGGTAAATCCACAAGAAAAAAAACGTAGAGGTCAAAGACAAAAAAGAAAAATACTGTTTACCTCCCATTTTTAAGAAATCTAAGTATTCCAGATTCCTCTTCAAAAATAAATGTTTAGTTCAACAAAATGCACCATGATTTCAAATCAACTAATCAAATTCTCACTACAGCTCACAATATGCTCCACTCCCATAATGTGGTGTTGTAGCCTAAGCAGCACATTCTTCATCCACACAACCAAGAGACTGACCAAAAAGTATCATTCAGCCAAAAATAGTGGAGAGCCATTTTATGTTAAAAGTTCAGTGTGAACATTATATCCACAACCATGCAGGTGTTTTGTATACCCTTAGAAATTTTCCATTTAAGTAAAGACTTCTCATAAAAAATAATCTAACAAATCAATTTTCAGGAAAAAGCCTGGAACAAACATGATTTTAACATGCTCTCACCCCACCTAATCAATTAAGAAAAATGCACCTACTTATTTCCACTGTAAATATTGTCCAGAAGAACTTAAACCTTCGGTCGTGAAACCACTGGTCACATGCAGCACCATTCTTTATGCAGTAAGAGAAACCTAACAACAAACTTCAATCATAAGGTTTAGAAGTCAAAATCAGCAACTTAAACTTCATTTGAAAAAAAAAAAAAAAATCCATCCAACTCTTAATCTATCCTTGGAACACTGACATAGTGCTGCTTGTTTCTCACTTTATGAAGTTACCAAAATAATTTAGAATATCATTCCAAGTATTATTGAAGTGTAGGTCCATAACATCTCATGCCCTCAGTGAAATCAAGTAAAATCTTCCATTAACATTCAATCTAGGTTCTGTTCATGTACAACATGATGGATGATGAAATG
Source organism: Donacobius atricapilla (assembly GCA_013397315.1). Taxonomy (NCBI): domain Eukaryota; kingdom Metazoa; phylum Chordata; class Aves; order Passeriformes; family Mimidae; genus Donacobius; species Donacobius atricapilla. Next base: position 198,082 of record WBMY01010831.1, on the reverse strand, counting down.
TGGAAAACACTGAGAGAACAATACTGAGAAAAAGATACATGGCCTGACTCTTGGGGATGTCCTGTGCAGGGCTGAGCTGGACTTGATGATCTTTGTGGGTCCCTTCCAACTCAGTATGTTCTTTGAAGAGTGCAGGGTAAAATGCTATTAAGGCTAAGCACTTCAGCATCAAGACTGTCATCAATGATGGGCACTGCAGGGTTTTTAAACAGGGCTACAGCTACAGATGTCTCTTCATCAAGATTCATGAGTTTTCACTGCAGTCAGAAATAAAATGCTTGCATGTTCAGCAGGGAAATTCACTTCTGGAAGAAAAAATCCTTTAAGGTTGATTTTATCATATCTACTGATCACTCACTGGGAAGGATTTTTTCCCCACTTCATTTTTACTTTCCCTCTTCAGTGGTCAAGTATTACAGCTGAAAAGGCAATGAAATTCCCACAGGTTAAGAAAAGAATATTTTTTTCACTGTCCAGGAAATGTAATGTATGGATTACAACAGTACTCTACCTAGACTCAGCAGAACTTCAGAAGTGATGTGTATCAGACACACCTGAAAACTAAAAATACTATACTTCTGTGGTTTTACTAATTTGCAAGTCTAAAAAACAAGAGATTGAGAATCTATCTCATCACTCTTGTGATGACTGGCACTGAAATTCATTGGCTAACAGGGCCAAAAATCAACATCTTCCTTCTGGCCTAAACCTGACTAGCTTCAGTTTACACAGTGTCTTAAATCTTAATCTGCTCATCTAAAAATCCTTATCCTAGAAGACATCTTCCTCTTACATAACTATTTCAGCACACAACTCAAAATTCAAGCAAAACAAAGGTTCTCCAAGCTCTACTCCGAAAGATAAGGCTTCTGCTTTCCCTATTAGATTTTGAGATGCCTGAACTCATTCTAAATGAACAACTTCTGTCACATGTGGACATCAGAACTGGACAGTAGAATGGTTTCACTAATATATTCTGCACACAGTACATATTTGTACCGCTACTTGGTATTCCCAATTCAAACACCTAATGATTGCATTTGTTCCCCTAGCCACTAAATAAACTCTGTGTGATAGTTTTTGTCCACTGTAACTGCCTAATTCTTATCCAAGTAACTTCTGTATTCTCACCAGCTCACAAATTGTTATGGTAAGCAAAGGAAGAAAGAAGCACAGTGGGGAAACTCTGGGAGGAAGAGAGTGAAAAAGTGGTAAAACTGATTGCTGAGCTGTCAGCTATTTTTAAGTCACTGTCACACACTTTAAGTAAAACATTTATTGGCAGGTGATACCTAAAGGTGAGAAATGTGGTTACATATCCTAGACTATGGAGGGACAATATGTACAAGAGGTAGCCAAGAGTCTGAAAGCATTTGTAATGTCATATCTGACTAAGACAGCCACAAAAGAACAGCAACTACAGGGAAGTCAGGGCAGAAGGTGGTTTTAAAGGTAAAATCAAGAAATCACACCTTAAGATGCAGAAGAAATTACAGAGAAATCACCCAAGAACTCACAAAGAAAAAGTGATGGTCTTCCCCTCAATAACAAAACTGTTCCAAGATCAATAACTTTCAGTATTGAAAACTCTACTTCCGTGATACTGTAAAAACAGAAACCTTGGCAAGGTTCTCAAGAACATCACTGCAGCTACAATGGCATTAAATGACATCACCAAGACCAGCTGGTCACACAAATTATACTGTGCCTAAAAATCTGATTAACATCAACAGCTCTTCGATTTCTGAAGCAGAAACCACTAAGTGAGTTCAGATTTGCCTGCAGCTGTTACATCCAATAATTTTTGTCATTCTAAACGAGAGGGTAGAATCTCCTCACAATACAATTCCCCTCACTTATCAAGCATCAGTAGAATTTCAAAACACTGAGATGTAATCATATCAGATACTAAAACTGTGAGACATCCAATGAAATGCAGCATTTTTTCTTTTCCTAAACAGGAGTCTAGGTCTTTCAACCACAAAACCTGAAGATCCTTTGGACAATTCTGCAAGAAGTAAAACTTACATTAATTCAAGTTCTGTGGAACAAAAGTGTAGTTTTTATACTGACTTCACTAACAGAAGTAGACATTATTCAAAAGAACTGATAAACAAAGGAAGTTCTTTCTTGGAATGTTTAATGTATGTTTGGAAAAATAAGATAAATAGAGACACAAAAGAATCCTCAATCTCTCAGAGTTTATTTAACTGGCCATAAAGAAGGCAAAAAAACCACTGGGACAAACTAGCCCAAAATCTTGTCCCTGCAGCTGAAGCAGTTAAAAGACACTACCCTTGTCTGTCCATTGGAGCAATACAGCTTAATGCATACTATTCCCAAGCTACCCTTAAAAATATCTAATGGAATAAATTCTACAGCTTCCTAAACCACCTATACAACTGGCTTCTAATTCTAGCAATTCTTCTTCCAATACCTAACTCTAAAAATGTTGCATTTCAAGTCAATTTATTTCTCTCTGCAGTGTACATGAAGAGCTAATGAAGAAACTCATCAGCCACTTCATAGATGCTTCTAAGATTTGCCTCTCTTTGCCCTATTCTTCAGTTGCTTTTTTTCTTGGAGAAAACCCCCAAAGCTTTATGCTTTCTATATGTAGCTTATTGTTCTCTCCACTCTAAATTCTGAAGATCTTGGAAAAGACTTTTTATGTATAAGCAAGCATTTTTAAAAGGACTGCATTTGAGCGTTTTAAAGCTCAAACAGAACATGGTACGGCACTGCTGAATTTTTTTTCAGCAGTATTTACTACTGAATCAATGCAATTCTGAATCACGGCTTACAGCACTTTACTGTTGTCTCCTTACTGATATCCCAAAAAATCAAAAAGCTGTTGACAAAACACCTCTAAAAAAGCATCTGGACTAAACATACCCTTTAATTTGTCAAAATAGCTGCACAGTCAAAGTATAAATCCTATGAATGCACAAGAATACACATGTATGTCGCTTGATTTACAAGTTCACGAGTAAAACTTAAAATGAGACTCTGCTGTAGCTTATTCAGTTTTAAAACACTTGACTTTTATCAGTGTCAATCACAACTAGGTATATTTTCACAGAACATTTAGAAGCTTTTCCCACAGAACGGATTCCTTCGTATGAAAATATTGAACATACTAAAAAAAGTAAACAGCACGGTAAACTTACTGTTTCGGTCATTCTGTCAACTAGTCATAAAAGTACTATCACTTTGAACAATATTAACTGCTTGAAACACTGTTTTAGCAACTGGGAACCACCCAACAGAACCACAAAAAAAGAGTCTTGAAAGACATCAAGCCTGAGCGCACTTTTACTACCGTTGGTCATTTTCAACACTACCATGTGAATTCACTTCCTTTTTCTAGTTTCTTACACTCTTCCAGTTTCAAGAGCAGTCTGTTCGTATGCCAAAACTGAATATATACTCAGCAGTATTTGAATAATGCATCAGAATGTATGCTTCTGACACATGCTGCAGTATCAACACTGTTAAATATAGTGTTTTATAGAACTGGAACAGTGAGTGATGACAGCTGAAATGAGGTGGGCTAGTTCTTCTTCTGCGTATTCATAGTTAATTTTCTTGTAAGTTAATGCCTCAGCCTTTGTCTTTGGGTGACAGTTTCACACAGGAAGAGATGAAGAGGTTGAGTCGTGGAAAAAGTGCCAGTTCGTTATTTTTTCCCCCTCCTAAAAAAAAAAAGTCCTATTTCCTAGTCTCACAGAACTACAAATATAGAAACTCAAGTACCAAATACACGCCAAAGAGAGGTGCTTATTTAACCTGATTCTTGTCAACCGTGGATTATTCTGTTGGCAATTTGTATGACATACGAAGAAGTATTTAACAACTGACCAGAAAAACATATTTTTCAAATGTTGATTGTCAAAAACGTACCATAAGGGTCCACTCTCACCTTCAGGGACTCTTTCTTAGGAAGCTAACACGCTTATAGTCGCAATCAAGCTTAAACTCAAGGCTTGTCACAGCCACGGACGGGCATGAGGGCACCTAGGCCAGGGCACAGATATCACTTCCGACAACGCGAAGGTGAAGCCGAGGCCATTTCAGCCTGGATAATGGAAGAAACGACTGGCAGCAGAGCTCTTCTCCCCCACCTCAATACTCCCGGCGCCGCCAAAACAAGCTCCCTGCGCGCCCCGCTCCGGGCCCGCCATGCGGGGCTGG